>PDLN01000004.1:29368-505227 GCA_003369635.1 Coleophoma crateriformis
AGAGAAAGTAATTTAGACCTAAATTTCAATAGAGTAAGGTTAAAATAAGAGGAGGGAAAAGTATAGTAAGTTATATAATTAGCGCTATAAAGCCTACGGAGAGACTAGTTATAATAGAAGAACCTACTAGGCTAATAATATTACTTCGTACGATATAGAGGCTATAAAGGAATAGTTATTTGGAGTTCTAGTTATAGAGTTATTTATAGTTTTATATACTAGTTATATAAAAACTATACTATTCGCTTATATATACTATTCGCTTATAACGTACGTTAAAGGGATTTACTTAAATATTTATTTGGTAAGTACTTTAAAGTAGATATAAAGCTCGAACTTAAGAATCTAAAGGAACGCTAGTATTAGCGAGTTATTCTAAAGAAAGATACTAAGATACTATTAATCTCTCTAAAATAAGTATTTATATATAAGCTAGACTTAACTAGAATACTAACTTACTATAAAGTAAGAATTATAGTAAGAGGAGATCTTTAATTAGAAGAGATAATCCTTTCTATCTATACTACGACGCTTATATCGAGATTATTTTAAGTAGTTATAACTATCGTAGTAAGGTTTAATTTAGAAGTTAAGTAATTTAATATAATTAATATATTTATTAATATAATATATAATATAAGTAACCTACTAGTAGCTTATAATCTTCTTAAAGGATTTAAATAGGAAGGTATATATATAAAGGTTAATAAAGCTTTATATAGTCTTAGGGACTCTCCTATACTTTAGTTTAAAAAGCTTTCTATAACTTTAAAGAAGCTCGGACTTATTCTATATAAAGAAGATTTATATATTTATATAATACTAGATTAAAAGGTATTTATTATATTCTTCGTAGATAATATCTTAGCGTTATATTATATAGAGGACTAAGAAAGTATAGAATCTATTATCTTAGGGCTTTACCGAGCTTATAAGTTACGAGAAATAAACGATATTAACTAGTTTCTTAGTATAAAAGTAATTAAAGATCGAGAAGCTAAGATAATATCCTTATATTATAATATATATATTAAAAAGATTATAAGAAAGTTTAAATTAACTAACGGATAATACCTAAGTACTTTATTACTAATTATAGAGTTCCGGAAGTATAACGGATAAGTAATAAAAGCTTAGGTTAAGGAATTCTAGGAGCTAGTAGGATCTATACTATATATTATAATTATTATAAGAGTAGATATCGCTTTTCTAGTAGTTTAGTTATTTTACTATTTAATAAACCTAGCTCCTAAGTATTTAATAGTAGCTTAGTAGTATATTCGTTACTTGTTTAGATTAAGATTTTTTATAATTATATATAGTTAAGGCCTTAGAAAGGAGTATCTAGTAATAGTATCTAATACTTTATTCGCTAATAATATAAATATAAGATACTTATCTTATAATTATATAATAATATTATTTAGTAGACTAATTACCTAAAAAGCTACTTAATAGCTAATAATAATAACGTTAACTATAAAGGTAGAACTTAGAGGATTAGAGTATATCGTAAAAGAAACTATAGCTTTTAAGTATTTCTTTAACGATTTATAGCTCGAACTTAACGAAGTATAAGTTATATTCTATAATAATTAATAAACGATATAACTCGTAATTAGTAAAAATTAAAGGATTACTACTAAATTATAATATATTAATATCTAGAATATATAGTTATACTAGGAGTATAAGAAGGGTACTTTTAAAGTATATTATCTACTAATAGTCTAAATACCTATTAATAGGATAATAAAGAATTTATTATATTATAAGTTTAAATTATTTAAAGCTCTTCTAAACCTATAGGATATAAAAGCTAAGATTAAGTACCTTAAATAAAGGATCTTAAGCTTAATAAAGTAGTATTATTTATAACCTTCTATTTATTATTTTATTTATATAATTTATTATTACTTTACTTTATAAATAATAGAGTATTTAAATAGTAGTAAGGGTATACTAGAGTATATAAGAATAAGTCTTTAATTATTCTAGAAGGGGGGTTAATCCTAAGTAATAGCTAATAGTTACTAAGCTATATAAAAATACTAGGGTAACGTTCCTAAGTTATAACTTAAAGGTTATAAAGTCTAGGACCCGATCCTAAGTTATATACTTCTAAGTAAGGTTATAAAACTAATAATATATAATAAGAAAAAAGAAAGGAAGCTAGCTACGAGGAGGATATAGCTTTATAAGCTACTTAATAAAGGCTATAGCCCTAACCTAGCTAGTAATAATAGTAGTTAGGTTTATAAAGCCTAGCGCTACTTATAAGCTCCTTAACCTCTTAGGAAAGCTCCTTAAACCTAACTAAATCTAAGTCCTCCTTAATAGCTAAGTAATCTTAATTATTACTTAATAAGGGCTAAGACCCTTCCTTAGTCTTTAGTAGCTACGGATAAGAAGCCTTTAGAACGGCGTATAAGCTTCTTAACTTCCTAAGGGAAGTCCTTATAATTACTAAGTCTATCTTTACCTTTTAAGAATATAAGCTAGGTATAAAATATAGTTTATAAATAAGCTAGATTCGCCTTAGAAGCGTCCTCCGTAACTATATTAATAATAGTATAACCTAATAAAGCTAAGGTAAGAGGGAAAGGGTTATATTTATATCTATACAAGTATAAGAAGTACTAGGAGCTTCTTTTATAGATATTATAGTAAATACTATCTCTACGACTAGAGATAGCGCTTACGATATACTATAGGTAAGGTATAGTATACTATACTCTACGAATAGAGGTAGAGTAGTACGGAAAGGATAAGGTTATACTCCTTAACGTTTATTTTTAATATTAGCGAGTTATTTGTATAAGGATAGAAAGTGTATATATATCGCGTTAAGTAGTATAGGTAGCCTAGGTATAAACTAAGAGAGAGATTAGCTTTTTATTATTATCGTTTTCCTCCTTATTAGCTATTTAGGTATAGAGACTAGTATCGGTAAAGGAGGGGGGAGTTATCTAGAACGATAACTCCTAACGAGCGGCGTCGGAGGGGGTAGTAAGCGTAGTAAGGGAGGGTAAGCGTAACGGTAGCGACGAGGGAGAGTATAATAGCTATAGTAGCGAGTATAAAAGAAAAGACTCTAAAGAACTAGTATAGGACTATAACTCTATTAGCTTTTAAAGCTTCTAGGTATCTAAACTAAAGCTATTAATAATTCTTTAGGTTAAGGTATTTAGAACTATCGCTTCTAAGCGACTAAGCTCGCTAATAACTTATAAACTAGATAAGAAAGGAATTAAAGTTTATAAGGGGAGGTTCCTTAGCTAATTTCTTAGTAATATACGTAGTAGGTAGTATAATAATAGTAATAATAATAATAATAGTAGTAGTAGTAGTACTAGTACTAGTATTAATATTTTATTTTAAAAGTTAAGAGCGTAAGGCTCTTATATTATATACTCTACGCGTTTCTAAAACGGGTATAGCTAGTTTACCTTTATACTATACTTACAAAGAACTAGGAAAAATATAGCTCTAAGTATTTAATAAATATTATATAAGGTATATATAAAAGCTTAAAAATCTATATATAAGTAACTTATATAACTACTATTTAATTATATCTAAAGACTATATATATTACTTATTATTATAAGCTTATAGAATATAGAAACGTATCTTAGAAGCTTAGGTTAGATAACTTCCTTATTCTAAATACCTTTATAAGTAGGAGGTATATTATAAAGTAATTTATCTACGTAATCTTTATAATATTAGGAAAGAAGCTTAGGGATCTTAGTATATATATTATATAAGCTCGTTAAGCTTAACTATATTATTCTTGTATAATACTCTTTATACTCTTTAAATAATATAATTCAAGTATATTTAATCCCCTACTTATAAGCTTATAAATATAATAGGTATCCTACTAGTAACGTCGAGGATCTAATATATCCCTTTTATAAGTTCTCTTTAATATAATCCTTAAGAGCCTTTAACTCTTTCTTTGTAAGTAGGTAAATTAGTTTAAATATAAGCTATTTACCTTATTCTAAAGGTATAGAATAATCTTATAGTTAATAATTAAGTAACTTAGACTTTACTTTTATCTTATTAAATAAGTCTTTAAACTCCTAGTATTCTTATAGTAGTTTTATATATATTATATCTAGCTCCTTTATAGCTTAAATCTATATAGTACTTAGTAGCCTTAGCTCTTCTTAATATTTATAGTTAAGAAACTATAGCTTTTTTTATACCTAGTTAATAATTAAGTTATATATCTTTAGCTAAGGAATACTTAAGACTAGGTTATATCTTAGGATATTAACGATATCTAAGTATATATATTCTTTATATCCTTATATCTATAAATAAACCTATACCTTTTTAGTTATTAGTTTTATTTGTTTTCTATTAATTATTCCTAGATTATAAAGTCGTTTCTTAGGTCTAGTAAGTAAATCCTAACTTAGTATATATTTACTAGAAATAAAATTTCTTATAGCTCTAGAGTCTATTATTACTTTAATAGTCTAGTTTTATACCTAGGCTTTTACCTTTAGGTATTATATATATATTACTAGTAAGTCCTTTATAGTATAAAAGTATTTTATAAATCTATCTATTTTATAAATATCTTCTTCTTTTTTAATAGGATCCTTAGTAGTATTAAATTATTAGTTATTTCCTTTTCTTTAAGTACCTTTAGATAACTTCTTCTTCTTATAACTCCTTACTATATAACCTAGTTAGTTATAGTTATAATAGATCCTTTCTTTTAGTTACTTACTAGAGTTCTAGTTTCTATAGTTTTTTCGCGCTAAACTCCTTTTTTAGGTAGTATCTAATTTTATTAGTTATAGTCTATTATAGCTTTTCTAAGCTTAGGAATAGCCTCTCTTAGCTATAGGTTATATACCTCCTTTCCTTTTAAGTTCCCTTTTAAACTAACGGTTATTAATTTATATAGCTAAAACGATAAAGGCTTTTAAGGTATTTAGTCTTATACCTCTAGTAATCTTATCCTTAATCCTATCCTTTAGTTTATAGTAAAAATATAAAGTAAAGGTACTATCGTCTTATTCTAGTTTTACTATATATTACTAGAATTCTATAATATAACTTACTATTAAACCCTTTTATCTTAAGGTATATAACTACCTTTCTACTATATATCCTTTATCTATATCTTTATAAGTATACTTTATAATTCTTTTAAATTATTTATAATCGCTAAATATTAATATCGTTTCTATATTTATTTCTCCTAGTATTACTTAATAGTCTAGATAGTCTCGAATATAGGTCTTTATCTAATCAAAGGCTAAGTCCCTTAGATAGGATATAGTATATAGTACCTTATTAGTAGGTACTATAAACTATATTCTATTAAACCTAAAGTAGAGATCTAACTAGGTAAGAAAAGACTTAAGCTTCTTTCTATTACTATTAAAGGTATCTAGGGTATATACCTTAATAGGTATAGCTATATACTAAGTAACTAAACGAGAGGTAGTTAGTTAAGATATAATAATAACTTATAAGCTAGTCCTTCGTAATTAGTACTTAACGTATTATATCCTAGGTATATATAGGCTACCTAGTAGGCTTCCTTAGCGAGGGTAAAGGTAAGGGCTTATATATAGATAGTAACTAGTCTATAGTTCTAGTTATAAACTAATACCTAGTACGTTAGGTGACTAAAGGCTAATTACTCTAGCTAGGCGAGAGTAATATACTAGGTTAGGTTACTAATAGTTTATTAGAAGTATATAATAATTTATAAGATAATATTAGGTTATAAATGAATAATTAAAGTTAAGCACGAAGCTCCTATCTACTTAGAACTTTATATCCTATATATAATTAAAGGAAGAGCTAGAATTCTAAGTTAGCGAGCTCTTCCCCTTACTTATAAGAGCGGAAGAGCTAGAATAATCAGCTCTTCTACTCTTCTATTAGGTGACTACTAGTCATGTAAGTTACATTAGAAGTAGGATGTAATACCTAATTGAAGTCGACTCCTAGACTAGCCTTATTAAAAGCCGTATTTCAAATCACTAAAATAGCTCTCTAATACCGATATTAGACGCTATTAAGCAATTTTCGAAGGGGGCAAAAGCTATAATATATAAAGTAGTACTTCTTCGAGCTAAGGTCTCTATATTACGAAGGGCGAATAAAGCCCTTAGTAAACGTCGAAGGGCTAAAAGAACCCGTCTATAGTATAGAGGGACCCTTATAGTCGGTGAAGCACAGTCAATGATAGCACAGGCAGATATGGATACCTAGTTAAAGCAAGAAGTCTATCAAAGTCGTAGAAATCGAAGTGGGGCCCCTGCGAAGGCCAGGTGCTATAGGACATGTAGTAAGACTAGGTATAATGCCCGTGCCTGCTAGGAGGCCAGTGAAGCCATTGCTTTACCTATTTCAGACACGATTGTAATTGAATAGTGGTGTTGATGTAGTTAAATTAAGGAATTTAAATCGGGTGGTGTGAAAAGTGGTGCACTCACTTGTTTGGTGCACTCGCTTATCCTGTACGTTAAAGTTAATTGTAGTTTTATATAGTAGGTAGGGTTAGACTGTACCATTCGCTTGTGTGTACCATTCGCTTGTGGCGCACGTTATACAATGGATTACTACCTGGAGGACTAGATCAGACACTGCTAAATACTAAATTTCGATGAGGCTATTAGGGATACTGATATCTTAAATAATAAGCAAGGTTTAAGTCCTAAAGCGGCGGAGGATTCTGTCTAGTGTTGGGATAAATACAATTCGAACATTTGGTCTTTTGTGGTCGGCGGTGGTATTGATACAAGCGAGCGTGTGTGAGAACATCGGGGAGGAACCCGTACGTAAGATACGGTATCAGAGTCCCAGTCTTGTAAGACATCGATAGATTCAAACTTGTTGTCTGTTATACACCATGGACCCTAGCAACAGATGATGAAGTCACTGCGATGCCTAGAAACACTAATAAATACTAGCAGGAATAGTCGAAGGTAGTTTTAGCACAATGATAGACAGTGACGACAAGCTAGAAGTCATGTTGGAGATCGAGATAATGAGAGGGCTGGAGGCACTAGACAAAACTCTCCCCAGCACCTTCTAGTCTGTTATCACCTCCAATGTATGGCCTCAGGATTTGGTTGGTTTTGATTGTCATGACTGTGCAGGGCGAGATATCGCTATGGATCGGCGAAGTCTGGAAACTTTCGGGCTTCAAAGCCCACTTTTCAGTGTCGTCTAAGTTAGTTCATCTTTCTTTCTTGTGTTGACTTTGGGTGCAGTCAAGTGATGGCCCGCAACTTTTGCGTTGGTATGCGCCAACTATTCGCAGTTATATTAGAAATGGAAGACAGAGCCAGGTACCTACAATCGGGATTGTCGCTCCTGGCGAGATAGTCATGTCGAACGCGCAATAGCCTTCTGTTCAAAAGTTTTTGTAAGTCCCCCTCGCGATGCAACAGTCAGCACAGACACTATGACTTGATGTGTGCGATATTCGTCAAGCTATCCTAGACAGCTCTATTTTTTAGCATTATTAGTGTTACTGGCAAAATAAGTCAGGTTTCTTGAAGGGTGCTCAACGCTTTCCCAGCTAGTCAGAAAAATGCTCTAGCTGTGATTGAGGGACTCTACAGACATCCACTTGCTGAGACATCGCACGCTGCAAAATCGGTTTATAGACAAGAGTGTGAAAATTGATATCGGAGTTTTGTTCAGAAGGCTTGATGAACGCCACCCTTGAACTCAGAAAAAAATGTACAGTTTTTTACGGCTTCACATACTCAAGACACACATCTAAAAGGCCACCCATAAACCTCTGGGTATCAACGCAAACAGACTTTTATAGCTTCCAAACTATCAATATTTGCGCATTCTCCTTGAACCTGTATCCTAAACCATACCTGCAAAGGCGCGACCCAGGTCGTGAGTAACTTCAACGCATTCGCACACAGATTAGGTTATGCTGAGCGATTGATGTTTGATAAGTGTAGTGGATCAGATACGAAGTGTCTTGACAAGCATCCACTCTTGACGCGTGATTGGGCCATCGCACTTTTCGGACTGCCAAGCCCTCTTTTCCCGATCGGCGCCGATGCAATATTCAATGCCCAGAAGTACCTTCATAAACAAGAAGGTCCTACATTTAGGAAGGTCATCTTTTGAGGAAAAAGAAACTTCGCTTTCATACGCACCGCACTGCGAACAGAATGGAATCTCCAGAAGTGAAGTCTGCCGCAGTAGAGGAAATACGCGATGAAAGCTCCGAAGGCAAAGTGTTTGCCCGGATCGAAGGTACTGTCATCGATGACGGTGTACGCCGGGCACTTAAGTCCCGCCATTTATTGATGATTGCTCTTGGTGGTGTCATTGGACCTGGCACCTTCTATGCCACTGGATTCGCATTACGATACTCCGGCCCAGTTGGCGCGTTGATCGGTTACATCATTATTGGAGTAGATGTCTACTTCGTTACACAATCCCTTGGAGAGATGGCCACCCTGTTTCCCTCAACAGGCTCATTCAATGAGTTCGCTGGCCGGTTCGTCGACCCTGCTCTTTCTTTTGCACTTGGTTGGAATTACTGGTTTATGTGGGTATGTATTGAGAAACATGTTCTGACATCTATATCCTTCTTGCTTACAATTACAATTAGGTCACTATTCTAGGCAATGAATATAACGGTGCTGCTCTGATCCTGAGTTACTGGACTGATAAATTACCGAACTATGCATGGATCTTGATCTGCTGGGGTTTCTTCATGTGTACATCTCTTCTTGGAGTCCTCGTGTACGGAGAGATGGAATTCTGGTTGGCGAGCTTTAAATTCATCATCGTCATAATCCTATACCTTGTTGCTATGTAGGTGCTGTACTTTGACCAACTGCCTCCATTCAAGAAAGCTAAAGAGAAAAGGCTCCAGCCAGCTAACTTGTACCAGTCTGCTTGACACTGGAGCCATTGGCGGTGACTATATCGGGTTCCGCTACTGGAAAGACCCAGGTCCATTCTCGAACGGTATCAATGGTTTCGGCAAAGTCCTCGTGCTAGCAGCTGTCATGTACTCCGGTACAGAAGCAATTGCTATTACTGGCGGTGAATCGCGCAATCCCAAGAAAGATATCCCCAAGGCTCTAAAGCAGACCTTTTGGCGCATCTTAATCGTGTATATTGGAATGGTGTTCTTTACCGGCCTTATCGTCCCTTCCAACTCAAAAAGTCTACTGAGCGCCACATCAAAATCTGCTTCCTCTCCATTCACCGTGGCCCTCGAGCAAGCCGGCTGGTCTCGTGCTGGAAATCTTATCAACACCATCATCGTTATCACTTTGCTGTCGTCCATTAACTCGGCCATCTACATTGCAAGCCGCTGCATTTACGCTCAAGCGAAGGTCGGACGCGCTCCCAAATTCCTTGCTAAGACTACTTCCAATGGTATTCCTGTCAACGCCATCGTTATGACCAACTTATGTGGACTGATCGCTCTACTAAACATTACTCAAAATGCAGGAAATGTATTCACTTACCTCCTGGACATATCTGGCGCTGCAGCATTCATCGCTTGGGCGTTCATTGGACTAACTCACGTGCGCATGCGTGCTGCCATGAATGCACAGAATATGCCTGTGTCATCCCTGCCCTATATATCCTGGGGATTCCCTTACTTGCCGTGGATTTTGTTCGTTGCGAATATTTTCCTTGTATTCATCTCAGGCTATACAACGCTTCTTACCCCTTTCGACCTTAAGGGTTTCATCTTCTCGTATTTGGTTATCCCTCTTTTTTTCATCCTGTTTATTGGATGGAAGTTATGGCATAGTAAGCCTATCCATGCACCGTGAAAGTACCACATAAGGGCCTACTAACTGTGATCTTAGAAACGAAATGGGTAAATCCTGCAGAGGCAGATCTTACGAGCGGCAGAAGAGAATGGCTACAGGTTGCAGATGAAGAAAAGGTTGGACGTAGTTTGCTCCGGAGAACCAAAAACGCCTTAATAGGCTAAGAATTTTTTTTCGAGCTCATGATTCTTGTAGCTAGAAGTCATAAACAACTCTCCAGTTTATGGCAGTCTCAATCATTTTTCATCCTGGTTCTCGATACGATTTCTATAGCTTTACTAAGTCCAGACTTTTTACCGAGACTGCTTCTATCTGTCTCCTTTCTCTGACTAAATTCATGATACTTCATACTAGATTATACGTGAAAACCAAGCAAAGATTCATGCAGAAGCAATTCTTACAGTTCTTGCTACAGGTGTGCATATGTCCAACAGGGCTCATTTGTCTCCATCACCTCGTGCCGCAGTTCGTGGCTTATCTAGGGCAATTTCTTTACCTTTAGATTTTCAACTAATACTTCACTATCAATCTAGCATGGTTATCACTGTCAGAGGCGAGTTTGTATTCTATACAAGGGTCGCAACACATGCACTTTGGTTTTGCACGTGGAACTGTTTGGATCTACGGGCCTCCAAACTTGTATATATTATTTGAGAGATGATAGTTTCTAGTTAAGCAACAGCACCTAGAGACCTATTTTAAGCTATCTGCCCATTATTCCACTCAGGCATTTCCCGTATTGACCACTCCAAGTCTCTTTTGCTCTTGATCTTCTTTCTTTGAAGCAACCCCTTACTTGGTATATCTTTCCGCTTTTAACCTAGTTCATAGCAATGTTATCTAATCCTAATTCTGTCAATGTTTGCAAAATATTGGGTCCGTCCTCCCACCATTGGATCTCAAATATCTATTCGAAACTGCTACTACGTGACTTTCATTTGAGTATCAATTACACTTGATCAGATCTGCTTTTAGTATGCCTCTCGTGAATCTCAGCGAGTCTGTTTTGCATTTTATAGATGAGTTCGACTTCAGGCAATCCTGGGGAGAGAAAAGTTTGTCTGAACCAGCATTGTAGTCTAATCGGCTATCTCTACTACTTAGTGATGCCTCCCAGGCCACTTTGTTCTCAAATGGTACTAGTGAATCAGGAAGCAGGTTCTAAAGTCAGGCAAAGTCTATATCTAGTTTATCCGAGGTGGATTTACAGTATAGGTGAACTTGTTGTTGTCATAATATCAATCCATAACTGAGATACGAGGCGGAAGGAACGTAGCTGCCGACCGATGAGGAAGGCGGGAACAGCCAGTGACTTCCGCGAGCCGATGCAACTGTACTGCAGCAGTGCAAACGCACCACATGAGTTCCTTATCATACTCACGCAAGCATACGACATGATTCCCTTATCTACTCTTGGGGTAAGTCATGAGACAGGTCTACCCTGCAACACTAGATGAACAGGCTCAGTTGATAGGATGACGGTGTTCTCGTTATCCGATACCATAGGTCACGTGTGGTTTAATTTCCGGGCCTGATCTGCTTGAGCGATAAGGCGATTAAACCATGGCGTAGGCAAGCCGGCTGTTGAGACTGGATTGTTTGATTTGAGTCTGTCAGGGACGATAGAGGCTCCGGTATGTTATGTGTAGAACAGGTAGGATTCCCAGCCTGCGCTATGAGACGACGAAATAAATAAGCTTTCCCTACTTTCTCTTGGTTGATCCTGGTAGAATGGCAAAATATAGCCGATTGATATCGACCAAGAACAGGATCCATCCCGTTGCGTCTTTCATGGCTAGGTCTACATACGACTTCCATGCATCCGTCAAACACCTTCCTAGAACGAATGGTGCGCAGTAATGCCTTCCTTCTTTGCAGTGTACAATCAATATTTTCCATGGATCCAATATGCACTTTGTGCAGATGATCCGAGTAGGCCAGGTATTTCATCATTGTACTTGATTCATCAAAGGCAGTAGGCACGGGTGTCCATCCTGTATAGGCTCTTCCAAGCAACGGTGCAGAGCTCCTGCCTCTTTGGCAACTACTATCTATCTACGGACATCGTCGAGGCCTAAATGCTTAAATGCTAGCCCTTCCCTTACTAGACGAATATTTTGGATTGAGTATCATCTTCCCCGCTGAAATCCCACTTGTCTTTAAGATGAAAGGTCTCAGACTCCTCGTTGCTATAAGCATCTTTGCTAGTGTTAGAGCTGCGCCATATAGTCCCTATGTTGTCCATGCCAAGCGGGATACATCTTTGGCATCTAACTGGATTGAGAGTACGGAAAAGGTACACTCAAATGCCATCATTCCGCTCGCAGTTGCTCTTGCACAGCAAAACCTCGAAAATGGGTATGACTTCCTCATGGATGTATCTGATCCTACAAGTCAAAATTATGGCAAACACTGGAGTCTGGAGAAGGTAATCTGTGAGGCAAAAGACTTTGATGATCTTTCTCTGACATGGCTAGATCACGGAAACGTTTGCTGCTACTGATGAAGCCATCGAGGACGTAGTTTCTTGGCTCTCAGGAAATGGCATCTCAGAAAACAGAACCATTCTTTCTACAAGTAAGACCTGGATCAGAGTGAATGTCACTATAGCCGAAGCCGAAACTCTTCTCAAGACCGAGTATAAGTTGTACAATCACATCCACACAAGGAAGTGCTCGCTTGCCGTTGAAGAATACAGCGTCCCTGCTGCAATCAAGAGACACATTGATTTTATCAGCCCTACTGTTCTATCTAGCTCCACACTAAAGAGGATGAATCCAAAGCGGCATGGTCCAGTCGAGTCTGATCCAGTCTTTGCCAATTTCCCCAATCCCCCAACCCCTGAAAAGCCAAATAATGCTGCACTCCAAACAGGAGGTTCTAAAGTTGTTGCTACAAACCCGTGGGCCTGGGATCTTTCATACTGCGCATACGAATTCATCACACCTGCATGCATACGAAAGTTATATAACGTACCAAATGGAACGTTGGACCTGTAAGTTTTCATCTCCCAGCCTTATGACATTGAGCTAATCTCCGAAAGCTCCTCTTATGCAGTCGTTGAATACTATACCGAGGTAAGAAGAATAGATCAAGTTGGATTAAAACCTAACGAGTGCTCCTCTAGTATTACAATCAGACTGATCTTTCGACCTATCTCTATAACATGAATCCCGTTGCACCATCCGACACGTTCCCTACCATGTACGTAGCACCAGACGCTGCTTACCCGACCAACTTCACTGGTGATGATGATGTTGAGGGTAATTTGGATATACAATTGGCTACAGCCATTGGTAAGACTATACCGAGTATCTCCTCGCGATACTATATTTCTACTGATACCTGAATAGTCTACCCACAAACGATGTCATATTATCAACTCAATGATGATGATGTCTTTCTAGATGCTGTTGATGCATCGTACTGTCAACTCACCGGAAGTACCAGTGGGTGCGGAGTAATGCCTTTGACCGATGTGGTCAGCACAAGTTGGGGTTACAGTGAAGATCAAATTGATGATGAAAGGATCCGGGAGTGTAATGAGTGCGTTGCCCCTTGATTTCAATAGACTTAATGTTGATTCATTATTCAGGTATATGAAGCTAGGATTGAATGGCAAGACACTGCTGTGGTCTTCTGGTGATGACGGAGTAGGTTGTACCGCAACAAACGCGTTCCAAGCTACCTGGCCATCTGTCTGTCCCTACGTCACATCAGTTGGTGCAACCCAGATTCCTAAGGGAGGGTCTGTCTCCGACGGAGAGGTTGCCACATTTGGATTCAGTAGCGGAGGTGGCTTTAGTAGCTACTATCCAGCTCCAGCCTATCAGGCGGCTACTATAGCCCGCTATTGGCAGCACTATAACCCAAATATCTCAGCAGTCTAGTGAGTGGCTGACCTTGTACAAAGATATCTTTGCTACATTTAACTAAATACATCTAGTTTCAACACCTCAATAACAAACAGAGGCTACCCAGACGTCGCAGCTAATGGCGCCTATGCCGCAATCGTGGTGGGAGGTGAATGGCAACTATGGGGTGGCACCTCTCAATCATGCCCGACTTTCGGGGGTATCATTACTCTGATCAACGAACAGCGCCTTGCAGCGGGTAAATCCACGGTTGGATTCATCAATCCTGTCATATATGCCAATCCCAACGCAATGAATGATATCACGTCGGGCAGTAACCCAGGCTGCTTAGACTATGGTTTCTCCGCTGTAAAGGGTTGGGATCCCGTCACGTAAGTATCTGATTCCCCGATACAAGTCTTCTTGTAAAGACTTGGCCAGAAGCTAATTGAAAATTGCAATTCAGTGGACTAGGAACTCCTGACTATAAGAAGTTGCTTAATGTGTGGATGAGACTTCCATGAGTCGTATCCTACTTTCAACTTGCCTTGAGCTTTGACACTTCACGTTTGAGGTCTAGGCACCTGTGTAAGGATATACACGTATAAAAGAATATATACTTGCAGTATAATAAATCATATAACGTTGTAGACAAGGAGGTTAATGGAGCCTAAACTAACTTCCTGCAATGTGAGAGAAATGGACGGGGAGTTCCAAAAATTGCATGAGGGACTTGATTTATTCAACGCAACGATCAGCCAGCCCTGGCCGCAATTGGACTTCCTCTTCTTTGATAAGTCCTTATAGAACCTATTTGCCTAACCTCCCAGACCTCTCCAAATCTCTCCAAAACGCGCACTGCTCTTTGCGAATCATATCATCCTCAATCCTAGCACTCCCAGGCTCAAGTACTAACTGTCTCCCAATCTCATCGCCGTTGGAGATATATGATGGCCACTCAGGTGACTGTAATGTATCTTCTAATATCCTCAGCTGACTTGGATCGCCAGTAACTACGAAGCTGGAAAAATAACCATGTAAAATGCTTCCAATCTGAGGAAATTGCAGCTCTTCCGCAGGTGCATTCCATGTATATCGCGTATCAGCGGTATGCGGAATTCCTTGCCATGCCGGAAAACTGTTATTGGTGTTGAATCTTAACTTCCATGTCGGTACGCCCGCTGAGGAAGTTCGAACAGCGGTTTCCTGACTAGGACAAATATACATATAGTCACTTACTGCAGCAGATAAACGATTGTACTGTGTGCTATTAGGCGAATCACTGTAAGGTGGCGTGCCGTCAGAAGAAGTGAGCGGATCAGGATAAAGAGTTTCGAGAAGCTCCATATCTGTTGTGTTGAGATACGGAGTGAGGTTATGCATGAATTCAAGGAATTGCTCGTTGCTAGTGAGGTTGCCTGGTGTATACAATTTCGCCTCGTCATTAACAGTCGTAGTAATTACAGGCAGGCGATAAAACATGCCTTGGGCACCGGAAATTGAGCCCGGCATCTCAAATAATGGACCACCAAGTGTTGGCTGGAAGGGCCACGTAATGGCATATTCACTTTCCTGAAACAGCTGCGTACTAGCATCTCGAATGATCGAAATGTCTACAGTTCGAAGGCACTGTAGAGTCTCCGGTACTCCATGTAAACCGGCACAGCCAATGAGACTAAGATACTTTGCGAACTGTGCCTCGTATAAGGGATATGTAGCTCCCGGGAAACTTCTGGCAGTTACAGATCCAGATTGAAGGATGGCTTTTGAAAACAGTGCTTTGCCGCTCTTAGCTTCCGTGGATCCAGTGGTGTAGTTATGGAAATAGTGGATTCCAACAGAGTGAGCTCCAGCAGATCGGCCGCCAAGAGTAACATTTTCAGGATCACCGCCGAAGGAAGAGATATGCTCTTGTACAAATTCAAGTAGTTGTAGTTGATCGAGCAAGCCGAGATTGAGAAGACCTTCTTTTTCGAACATACCCGATGGTAGGAAACCAAGGGAATTCAACTAGCGATAAATTAATAGTCTGGTCCAAACTTCTCTGGATATGAAACATGAATGGGCAAATACCCTGTAGTTGAAAGTTACGACCATTAATGGTGATTTGGATGTACCCACGAAAGATGCTCCATCAAAGCTTCTTCCTGAACCTGATACAAAACCCCCCTAGGTCGTATATAAGCATCAATTCGTAATATTAGCTAATCTGTGGAGCTGCTTACCCCGTGAATCCATACCAGAACAGGCAGCTTTTCTTTCCTCGCTTCAGTTATGGACCAGTAGATATTCATGTTCAAACAAGCTTCGTCTTGTTCATATGAAATAAACCTTGGGTCCTGTATGCAAACCTTCCCATACCGACTAGCATCAATTCCACCAGACCAGTTGCCGAGGATGAGTGGCCTGACGGGCTTGAACCGATCTTCTCCAACCGGTTGACTTGCATAGTCAATTCCTAGCAATGCATTTACTGGCACAGGAAGTGGATGCCCGGTTAATGTTGAATTGATAATAATACCAGTAAATGACTGATTTGCCACGAAAACGATCGGTTGAGGTAGAGTGTTTAGGGCTGGGTGAAAGCTTGAGGCAGCTAGAAGGCCTGATAGGTAAACTTGGACGACTTTAAGGACACCCATTCTGATATATTGTTTCGGCGCATTCAAATAGGAAGGTATGAAGCAGATTTCTATCTTCGAAATGGCTCTTTATACTATAACACCAATTTCTAGGAAGAGCCCAAGAGGATTTTCTTCAAGATTACTGTTAAAAATGGGGTGAAGCCGTTATCTCTCGGCGCTCGGTCCTAATTCGTAAAGGCATGCAAGCATACGTTAGATAGCCTTAGGCACAACTCTCTCGCTTGGGAAGGTAGTGAATAGTCGGTTCTGAGCTTTCTGCCTTGTATTGGATGGGATATGGAGTTCTATAACAATGGGTTACTATCCCAAGAAAGAAGAAAGTACTTCCCAATCCGCAATGTTTTAAAAAGTAGTTGACCAAATTCGATTCAAAAGCGCCAAATCCTACAGTGTAGAGGGTCAGAATCAGCGCACATTGAGACCGTAACATAACTATAGCAACAAGGAAAATTCAAGCAACTATACAAGGCTTTCAAGTAGTAGATTTTCCATCTATATGTTGTCTGAGATCATACTCTTTACATATTCACCCTCTATATAATAAAGAAAACTCTTCTTTGCCGACGGATCGCAAAAAGTCTCTTCGGCTGGGTTATCTGGCTATCGAAACACCTTCCGCTCATATCGGATGGCTATAAGATATAAACGGTGGTTTTCTGTCTAGAAGCTAGGCTTCGGCTTATTCTGAGAATGTTCACCAGGAAATCTACCTGATCAAAATTAAAATAAAACTTCGGTGATACTGACTGTGAGGTTCGAAATGTCTATAATGTTGTAATTTGAGCGGCAGGGCTTGGTTGGCAACCTGCTGAGCTCTGGATTTGGCGTACGTTGTGGCGTGGAATAAAACATGTACGTTCTTATCACCTGCTGGTTTTTTATGGTCGGTGGAGGGCGATGGGAGATAGAGTGAAGAAATTTTATTCACTGAACCTGGAAGAGCCTCTACGAGTTATTGGGTGCTGCCTGTTGCGTGGTCACATGTATTTCTTTAACATAAGGCTGTTAAAATTAGTTGATGAGTACTGCGATGAACTTGACCACTTCAAGTGGCTTGGAATTTGCATAGCAGAGCCTATTAAACGTGAGACTCTGATTCTAAAAGATGCCTTTCTTTGTTTTGACGTCAGTAGCACTCATGAAATGAGGGATCTACATCATATCTTACATGCCTTTTCCTATCGGCATTTCCAAAACGGCAGCATGCCAGTTCTTATCTACTGAAAATAGTTCGCCCGCTGGCTCTGTGGTAAGTACCGGAGTCCTAGAATTCGTTGCAATCGTTGCAGATCAATATTGTTAAAACGCTTCTCTCAATATCAACTTCACATCTGAAATAGGTGGAATGGATAAACCGAGGAATTCTATCATTGAAAGGAACACTGCCGTCTAGGATATCTCCTTTAACTCTGCTTCCTCTAGCAGCTCATTGGATGTGGAAAGTCAGCCAGTACGTAGAGTATGCAGATTGTTTGGTTGTATGTTGCAGCAAAGGTACATTATTACGTCAACCACTGCATTGTATACTCTGGCTGACTTTACTATAGTTTTCGTAACTCTATACTCTCATTGGAAAAAGCCTTTGATACTTAATCAAGTAGATAGTATTGGACCAGAGAATTTGAAAGCGGTAGTCTTCATGAAACATGTACTAATAAGCAATTTTTTATCTCGGTTATGATAATTTCGACGATCATAGGAACCTTTCTTACAATCATTGTGTCGGGGCTCGTTGTAGTAACAGAGGTGACACGACTCCACGTAACACTTGCCAAGACGATAAATCAAATGAACCCTGCCTGGAACTTGACCTCGGACCTTTCAAGTACTAATATATTTCCGATGATATACGGCTATAACGCAAGCTATCCTTTGGATATTATTGAAAAGTTCCCGTACCCTCAATTTGATATAGATCTTGACAACATTATTGCCCGTACCGCATGCTCCGGCATTTCTTCACACCTCGCTATGACATGACCGATCACCATGCCTTTGCAATCGGGCGCATCGCTTTATTTTAGATGACAGTGCTACATTCAGGGCAAAAGCATCTCTTGGGCTTCATACCGGTCTTTAGAGTGAGTTTTGGTGGTGATTGGGATGATTCGAGTCGGAATTGGTCCGCTGGCAGGAGATAAAGATCAGTTCTTATCTGATGTCAGAATCGGCGCTAGTAACCTTTCAAAGCTTTCTCGTCCGTGATCTCTGGTGCCATTCTCAGTTGCGTTATACGGGTGTCTATCGCCGTTCACCATCGTCGGAACCAAACTCTTTCTGGTTGCTGCTCCTGGTGTCCTCAGAAACCTGTACTATCGACTGTCCTATCCGTCTTGGGATCGCGACGCACGAGTGTCTTGAAAAATGAATGTTGGTGCACTGATGATATGCGTGGAGATGACCGGCCCAGAGAACAATGTCGAGAATCGGTCGCATGAAATTTGTCCGAAGCAGAGTACCAGTATCTGATCGATCAGCGCCTCAAGTATCAATGATTGCAAACCCACCGACTTGCAGCATTACTCAGGTATTCCCATCATGTTGAGCGGTGTTGACTTTCCCTCCCTGCGCGACTCTGGGTAATGTTCGGGACGGGCATGAGCGTGCAGACACTTGAGACATGGGACCGCCGCGTCTCCTCGGCTGGGTGAGGCACTACAGTGTATTGCATTCGCCCTGTGTCGTATCCGAAGACCCGATCAACGAGCCACTACTGGATCTTGTCAAACCGCGGGCCCACGCGGAGAGATCCCACTGTACGTTGCCTCGACTCGGGAAGGGGCGTATACACTATAGGTGGAAGATCCCACTACTTTCAGTCCTTTAACCATTTTAAGCCTATTAATATACTTATTAAATACTCCATAGCTGATGCTCCGTTCGCTCACGACAGCGTGCTTTGGCGGTTGGACAATGTAACCCCCCATTCGGATCCCTATGTCGGAATTTCTTTCGTATTCCCGACTCGTTCTGGGTAGGACTAAGATCTGGAAATAACGGAGACCACCGAGTCCAACGTATATAACTCTTGCTCTGTTATGTTACAGAAGCCCTGGTCCTGTTCCGTATCCTTCTTTTTATGCATAGGAGAGTGTGGTCTCCCATGCAGAAATCACCTGTATTCTATTGATGTGCTATGATATCCCTCAAGACTCCACGGCCAGTGTGATGCTCATCTAACCTTTGGGCAAATCCCTTGCCTTCTCCTGAAGCCCCGAAGCTCTTGCTCGTGAGGTTTGCCCAACAACTGCCTCATGGCAGACTGTACGTAATTCTGTCGGGGTCGTCCCCTTGTTTTGGGCGAATGTTCCGCCGACGTCGAAGATGTGAAGCTGTCGCCATGTCACCTGCAACCCCCCTTCGCATGCTGGTGGATCGCGATGAGGTCCGAGAAACAACCCGAGGAATGTGGCACATCTGATGATCATCTCGTCTCAAGCCAAGCCTCATCTGAGCGATCGATCTTGTCAGGCAACGATGTTTTCATGCTCCCAGCGTGGAAGTGGCAATCATGCGGCGCGGGACAGGATCCTGGGTCGGGACGACGTGTTTGACGTTTGTCGAAGCATGTTCGGATCTTTCGTCGCGTTTCAGCAATCCCTTATGCGGCTACGGCTAAGTGGACTGCTTCGCGCACAGGGAAGGGGCAGCCGACTCGCGACCAATTTTGATCGTCCTAACAAAACATTTTCTCCACCGTTGTCTCTGTTGCTCCTACACAGCCTCCTGGCGGTTACAGACCGTGGCGTTCTTGTGCGGATCTTCCGTTTCCTTCACCCTATGCACCGCTTGGCTGGGGCCTTTGGATGAACAATGCCATCCTAGGGGCGTGAGACTGTAGAGGATTACATACCGTGGCGGGCACCGCTGCTCTTTGAGTGGTCCAAAGCCCCGATTGAGGCTCAAGCTTCATACCCCGAGCATGTAGTTATTCCTCCGAGGTACCATACAACCAGGGGCCCTTTTCACCCAAAGAAACCAAATAGTACAGTGGGTTTCCCATGAAAGAGGGTGCATGAGGTGTAGGAACCTGTGACATGCTCATGGCTGGTGAGGGAGGAGGGCAAAAAGGATATGCCGGCGCAATCATCATGAACACGGGCAGTCCAACGAGTATATAATCTCGAATTCTCATCGTACCTTTCCCCTCATCAGCATTCACTCACCTTCTTCACTTCTCTTCACATCTTAATACTAACTTCCAGCCGGTTGATTCGGTCTGCCCAGTTTACTTCAAACAATCTTTTCAACAACTTTTCACTTCAAGCCTCTCGCTCTTCATTCTTCTCTTTCGAGACTCAGCAAACCCAAACTTTCAAGATGTATACCAAGTCCATCCTCCTTCTCGCTCTTTCCACTGCCAGCATGGTTAGTGCACACGGCAAGATTCTTGCTGTCACGTAAGTACGAGCTGATTCCTTTTTCCTATGGCACTAACCTTCTTAGTGGTGACGCAGGTGGAAACGGTACCGCCCTCGGCATCAAAGGTGCATCTGTCGCTACATTTGGCGCCAACTCGGCGACGGAGAAGGACACCACTGTCTTCGGTGGTAACGCAAACAAACCTATGACTGATGGTCTTGGCAAGACTGCCGCCAGCGGCAAGCTGACGATGGCTATGCTGTCCGAGGCCGTCGCCCAGTCCGGTACCACCCTGCCTCAAGTTTCCGCCAGTGGCGGCTCCATCAACGGTACCTGGCGCATTGTCACCAGTGACGGCACCGCAAACAACAAGGCCGGTAACCTTTTTGCCGTTGTTGACTCTACCGGTACCGGCGCTTACTCCACGGGCACTCAACTTACAGTCTCGTCTTCCATGGTGGGTAATGGACAAGGTAACGTGGTCCAGCGCGCTGTGACCCGTGCCCTCCGAGCTGTTGGAATCCAGCGACGTGCTACCAATGTTGGTGCTGACGCCGTGAGTAAACTCCTCCCAGGATGCACTAAGTAGATGAACTAACCAACTTGCTAGTCCTTCTCTGTCAAGATCCCCGCTGGTACTACCTGCACCGGATCTGATGCCACTACCGGCATGAAGAACGTCTGCCTTTTGAAGGTCGCCAACAACAACAACAACGGTCCTTTCGGTGGTAACGTTGCTTTCCAGATTGCAGGCACTAGCACGGCAACCAACACCACTGCCAAGCGTGAGGAGTCCTTCCAGGCATGAGCGGTCGATCAGGCTGAGTGACTTGGCAATGGGATAACGCAATAGTGAGATATGGTATAGAGTTAAGGCGTATTTTTGGATCTATGATGCTCATAGGGGATACTTGATACTATAGTAGAATTGAGCAGAAGTACTACCACTACCATTACCAGCTATCACATGAACGACAGATAAGTGGCCTCTAGCTGCCAGGGGTTAGCCCTTTGTATATATTCTCCTTCTGTTAGATAGTAAAATCAATACACTCTTTTTTTTTCCCCCTATAGATATAAGTTTGTGCTTTTCTTCTGTCTTGATAGACCTCTCTACTACCTTTATTAGTACACGGGGGAGGCTTTTACTAAGGGTAAAAGATGATGGTTTAGTAATAATTTCAAATGACAATAGTTTTAAAATACTTTTACCAG
Source organism: Coleophoma crateriformis (assembly GCA_003369635.1). Lineage (NCBI taxonomy): Eukaryota > Fungi > Ascomycota > Leotiomycetes > Helotiales > Dermateaceae > Coleophoma > Coleophoma crateriformis. The sequence goes on from PDLN01000004.1 coordinate 51,260, forward strand.
AGGTTCTTTTTCTAGATGGCTACAAACAGAAGAGCTTGCCTTGTACAAGCCCTAATATCAAGCTAAGATGAACGTTATATGGATGTTACAGCATGATGGTCGACTTTAAGGTGTATTCACATGCGCTTGCGTGTCGCGCACTCATATGTCACATCTCATTCCAAAAGAAAATCTAATTCAGAGTTTGAGCTTGTCCGCTTATTTAGTACGTATACCTAAAATTAGCCAAACCTTCAATGGGCTTCCCACCAGAACTCGCCCGCCTGTTAGCTCGACTAAACTTAATTGTAAGAATAGCGACTATAAGCACAATAAACGCATTTGCAACCAAAGTCACAAGAATCCCCGGACGGTAGTTAGGGGCGTCTTTAGCACGGAACACAGTTGTTCCAATAATGCCACCAAGACTGCCACCACCAACAAGTGTCGCTGAAGTGAATGCGCGTTTCCACTGTCCCCGGATGTTGTTGCTTTGAATGTGTTAACTGAGCATGAAAAGAATATTTTATAATAGCATACCTTTGGTACGTGAGTAGCGCAGGGCAGTTGGCATTACCTTGCGGAATATTAGCATTTGCCATCTCTGTATCTATTGATATACCTACAGGCTATAGTAGCAATAAAGACACCGAAATAACGGGCGGCTGGCATCTTCAGATATCCTAGCAGGCCAAGACCGAGGATACCTAGTATAGGTTAGCAGCGAGCTAGAGCATATATAGGAGAGGTTGATTTCGTACCCATCAAAGCATTGAAAACAATAATAGGGCCACGGAGATGCCATTTATCAGCTAGAACAGCTTGAGTAAACATCACGACAGCAGCAGCAACGTAAGGTGGAGCTGTAAGGCACTGTGCTTTGGCTACGCTGAACCCCATACCATCTTTCAAGATGATTGGTAAAAAGTAGGCAATAGCGTAAGTGTTAGTTGTAGTAAACATATAGAGGAGAGCAAAACCCCAAACTTTCGAGTCAAGGGCATTCTTCAAGTATCCAACGACCGTGAATGGCTCTACATACGCATCCGAACGGTCATGCTCGATCCGGGCAACGATATAAGCTGCTTCTTTCTCGTCCAGGAAATGAAATGACTTGGCTGAATCTTCTGGGAAATCGACGATAATAAAATAACCAATGATCGCAATAATGCACGTAAAAAGTCCTTCAAGCTATGAAGCATTAGGTACAAGGTGCTGAGATCTTGAACCAGTATTAATAATATAGACTTACAATGAAAATCCACCTCCAGCCGGAGAGCCTTGCGGTTCCGTTCATCTGCATAATACCATATGCCAAGATACCCCCAAATCCGGTTGCTACGCTACCAATGAGATAGAACATAGCGTTGCGTTTTTGCAGCTCGAAGCGAGGGTACCAGGTACTGAGGAGATAAACACAGCCTGGATAAAAGCCAGCTTCAAAGATGCCCAGAATTATACGGAGGACAGCCATGACCTTCCAATTAGGAACAAATCCAAAGCCCTGTATCGAAGTTAGAGAAGCCTTCTTACAATGATTATAATAGCATATTCACAATCATAGTTGCGCCCCAGAAGAGAATAATCAGGCTTAGAAACAGTCGAGGGCCAAGAGTCCGGATAAACACAACAGCGGGCGCCTGGAAAATAGTATACGTAAGGAAGAATACGACTGAGACGATAGTATAGGCGTTATTTTTAGCGTTCATGTGCAGTTCTGTTTGCATTCTGATCTATGTTAGCTTATACTTAGATGGCTAATGGAGACCTACCCAGCAACAGATGCAGCTCCAAGGTTTGTTCTATCGAGCAAGCTAATACAATACATGCAACCAAGTGTTACAACAAGTCGAAGATCGACCCTTCGCACAATAACATTCCGCTCTTTTTGAGTGAAACTATTGACACGCTCGTCCTGCTCTAACTGCTGTAAAAGGTCCTCAACTTGATGAGCTTGGGTCTTGTCATCGCCCTTAATATCGCGAGAATAAGCTGACATGATGTAAGGCGTGAGAATATATTATAGGAGAAATAGGTTCAAGTTGAATTCATTACAACGAAAATGGTTTCCCATGGGTGACTTTTCTTTTATATGCCGCGGCTCTCCCCTCTCCGCTCTCCACTCTCCACAACCGCTGTGTCTCTATCCATATTATCTGCTCCTGATCTGTTCTACTAAACAGGTGTGAACATTAAGGCTAAAGGTGCATATTTCTATTTGCGATCAGAACCAACAGATAAAGGAGGCCTACTAGTGCTGACAACGTGCGGGGTAAAGAGATGTCTTTGCCTGCCATGCAAGGTAAGAATGTGTGGATTGGGATCGAGATCTGGACGGCTGAATTTCTTCATTTGTAGCCAATGGTATCAACCTTGATTTCGTTATTCTGAAGGTTGTCAGATTGGTCTTTTAAGAGACGCCGTGCTGATTGGATCTTCGAGAGTGAGAAATCTCGGGGATTGTGAACAATTATCCTCTCTCCGACACCATCACCTCATAGTTCTGAGGTAAGAAGAGATTCCCGAATACTTTTTGTACACTTTTGTTGACCTGCTTGATTTTGACAGGTAGCTTGCAAAAGTGTTTACGAAAGGGGGTAGAAATCATAACGGATGGGACGAACACCCTAACTACTGAGGTCCTTTGGAATGTATTTGAAGTAAGGGGCTGCGACAAAGTCAACCCCTAATGTTCAGTGTGATGCCTTATTACTTCAGGCACCTATTCTGTAAAAAATCTTTGTCTTTTGACATCTGCTTATATGCACGTCAATTTCTAGAAGTCCTGTTTGATCCCATGAGTGGAGCGAGGGTAGAGCTTGTTCATAACCATCTCCAAGATAGAGCACATTACCAGGGAGGATGCTTATTGCATGAATGTTTCTCTCAAATTAAACGACTCCCGGCTATACTGACGTCAACCGGCACTACAAATTAGAGTACTCAGGGCGGTTAGGTTTCCGGTCTAACTAGCGACACTTGACCTTGACCTCGTATTGTTTGGGACCGTGCGCTCGCAATGCGGGCCAGTAAGGTTCATTATTCCAAGGCAATTCATCTCTCCTACCTTTAGAGGTTTCACTTAAACTTAAAATCGGTATAGAAGAATGATGAAAGGATTCTCGAATGATTATAAAGGATTCTAGAAGGATTCTTGAAGGATTGCCAATCTGTCTAGCGCGGTTTGGAACTATATTACTGGGCTGAGATATAGCCGGACAGCTCGTACTACAAAGTGTATATATTATATGGGGCCCTCCAACAGTTTTACATTGCAATAGAATACAGCAGATAGCCCTCTTTTACATACAAATTTCGTCTCGTGTCATAGCTCTAAGGCACCAATCCATACATCACTTACTCGAAGCTATGAAGTCCTTCGAAATCTTCTTTGTAGCCGCCCTATCACTATTTGCTGGTGCAAATGCTTATCAAGGCGACCCTCGCTGCAATGATCCTCACGGCACTTCTCTAGGCTCGTGTATTGGTTGGTGCCAGGATACCAATATCCGATCTACTAGTTCTGTTGTCCAGGACTGTATTAGGAACCTGTGCGACGGCTGCACACCCTAGTCCAAGAGCTTTCCAATGATAAGGTTAGCGCTCTTATAGCAGTTTGGAGGTTTGGTGCTAATTGATATTCTAGAGACACGAAATAGTGCAGTAAACAATTGGTTTCAACTCTTATATAGAAATGGGATAGAACAATGCCCTTTTAACAACTTACATCAAAGAACAAATTCACCAGATTCAAGTTTATCAGTTTTTCTACCTTGCATAGTAATGTTTCTTTACCAAGAGTTCTCTTGTACTTGTTCTATCTTTTATGATATGGGCTCCATTTGAAGGACAAGAATACGGTGATTCTGATTGCCTGTAACGGTACTTATGGTACTTAATTGTCATATGTATTCTTAGTGATATACCACTTCTTGAATAAAACCCTTAGTAACCCACCTAACCTCTATCTACCAACTAGATCCCGTCCCTCGGTACTTGTTCTAGCTTCGTTATGAATTATATTTAGTTATGGCTTTTTACACTAAGTATTTGCGTAATGATCTTGTTACACGTGTATTGTCTTCGGCCGCTTAAGCTACGAACGACCACGGTAGATTAGTAGATCGCCTATTAGTTAGACATATACATCCAATGAGAAGCAGTAGGATAACATTATGCACGACAGAGAGGTGACAGATAGTGTACTATATTACAACTCCGAATAGCCTAAGGAATATTAGATCTGTGTCTTCAGATCTCTGGGGTTTTATTCGTGGGTCGCTTGAATGCTCGCTTCCTGAGACCGAAGAATCAGTAGGCGTGCCTAATACCAGTGATATAGAGATATCACTTTCTCAGCCAAAGCTTACCACTCGTGAACTAGTAGTTGGCAAGCCAGCAATTACGATTATATTCTTAGTGTCGATTTGATTGACCAAGAATATAATCTGGTCTAAATCATAGAATGCAAACTAGCCTAGTTTCTTTCCTTCTACGGAGATTTGAAAAGCCTCCCCCCTTTCCAGACGTGAGTGACATTTTCTACGTTGGACAAAATGGATATATCCTCTAGCGGATTAGCTGATACAGCAATAAGGTCTGCATCATACCCTTCCTTCAATTGCCCGGACTTGGGAGCCAAATGCGCACCTAAGGTCTCAGGGCTTGTAGCTGTACAAGCCTCTATCGCCTCTAAAGGAGTCATACCTGCTTCAACGGCATATACGAGCTCTTTTCCATTTTTTCCAGGTACATAATCCGTCCCCAGTGCAATTTTGACTCCCTTCTGGACAGCCAATTTGTAGGCCTTTTTGTGTGGACCTGCAATCTTGACCATCTTAGAATATTGGAGAGGTGGCCATTCGTTCTTGTTTTCTAGTCCGCTCTGAATTACCAGACGAGTCGGGACAAGAATTGCGCCTTTCTCCTGCATCAAGGCCGCACACTCATCGTCTAGATAACTCCCATGTTCAATCGTCCTGACTCCCGCCTTCAGTGCAGCTATGATACCTTCTTTGCCGTGACAATGTGCAGCAACAATTCTCTTCGCTCTTGCCGCTTCGTCAACCATAGCCTTCAATTCTTCTGGTGAAAACTCGGCATCCTCGGGGTCATCTATAATACTACCCACACCACCAGTTGCGCAGATTTTGATCAACTTGGCCCCGCGACGAAGTTGAGTGCGAACCCCCTTGATACAATCTGCCTTACCATCACAAACATAATTTGCAAGGCCATGAGCAGCCGCATCCAGGACCGTACTCATCGGCAGATTATGTATATCCGCATGTCCCGCCGTCATAGACAGCGACGCAAAACTTGAAAATACATGAGGTCCGATGAATGTTCCATCTTCAACAGCCGGCGCGACTTCCCCTCCGAATCCACTGACCTCTCTTACAGAAGTGAAGCCTGCAAGCAGCGTTCTCTCAAGCTCTCTAGCTACTCGTGCGCCAGCTAGAGCGCCCGAGCTGGTAAACTGGCCGTCGTCAGCTCGTCCATTCGGTCCTCTGCCATGGTAGTGAATGTGACAGTCCCAAAGGCCAGGCATCAGAACTGGAACGTTGGTGAAAGAGATCAAGTTGTATTTCGTAGGAATAGAAGACTCAGGCCCTACCCAGGCTATCTTGTCGTCTTGGATGATAACTGCGCCATTGTTCATGGGTTGCCCACGGCCGGGAATCAAAAGGGAGCTTTTAATGCCATGAACTCTTGGATTATCTTCGCCGAGCGGTTGTCCAAGTACATGATTTGTTGTGTCATGCTGCTTTTGCTGGATTAGACGCATAATGAAGATGCGGTGATGGGTGTATGGATGATAGTATCAGAATATCAGAAGGAGCCGAATAGATTATCTTCGATTACCCGACTGTAAGAAGGAGAACCTATTCAAGCTGTTCATGGGTTTGTTGTCGATCTCATGACTCCACTCTCCTTATCAACCAGTACCTTCCTATTATGTCAACAAGTAACACGTGGATATCTCGATCACTAGAGATGGCCAGCTTTGAAATACTTTTATTTTTGGTCACAGTAACTTATTAGATCCATTCATCAAATTATTTGTTATATACTCAGGAAAAAAGCGATGCATTTTATGGTGCCGACAAATTCTATACCACGGTGACACCCCGACCAGAACAGTTCTGTCTGGGAATATGTCCACTTTTAGGCCGGTGAGGAACTGATACCCCGGATTTAGATAGCCGCCCAAACACCACCGGCTTTGTAGCCGGCCAGGATTTTACGGAACCGCTGTCCCGCCGGCACACACTGCTCCGGCACAGACTTTTACGTGTAGAACAGTTAGAACATTATATGGTTAGCGGAAGACACCATCTAATTTTTAAGCCCCATGTTTGAATAGATAAGCCATAAGAACCTTCCTTTTCGCGTCCATCAGCTACCCCACGACTATATGTTCTTTGGTACAGCATATAAGTAGACTCATCTCTCTCAACTATGGTATTTGATTGGCGACAGCCCTTGACAGGCAGGGTGTATATTATTTTGGATTAAATCATTCGATGACGGCCTTTGGAGATAGCTGAAGCCTTGGTCTCGTGGTTGTAGTCATAAGTGGGCAGGTAGTAGAAGTGGATTGCGCTGCAATCCATACCAGACTGGAGGTTCTTATCTGGGCACATTCCGGGTTCTCCGTAACGATTTGGTAGCAAACATCATCTTATTCTGTTTCTCGCTGTTTATCTAAAGTCATGGAGGTCATTATTCCCCACGAGTCGATTGACTTCCAAGACAAAAAAGTCCCTAAGCCAGCTACGAAATCTGAGGCTACAGAAACAAGCACTCTAAAGATTGGGCATATGCATGAACTTGAAGTAGACCTGAACGTTGTAATAAAGGAGGACGAACTAGAAGACTATGATGCAGACCATTCGCCATTCCCCGAAGGTAGTTTATAAGCAAACCCCCTAAGTCTAAAGCTCATTTGTTGATGGTTTAAAGTCCGTGGTGTTGTTCCGGAGGTCGATGATCAAGCTATACCTGCCAATACTTTCCGGATGTGGATTCTGGGCATTCTATTTACAATGGTTGGCTGCGGAGTCAATCAATTCTTCAGTATGCGATATCCCTCTGTAACCCTCGTATCATTGGTTGCAGAGTTGCTCGCATTTCCCCTTGGTGTTGCATTAGCAAAGACTCTCCCCCTCTATACTATGGATCTAGGATTGCTTGGCAAATGGTGCTTAAATCCGGATCGCCACTTTAATATCAAAGAGCATTGCGTGATCGTGATCATGAGTAACGTATCCTTTGGGTATGTATATCTAGACTCTGCATGTACCACTTTAATTTTCACGAGCAGCCGTACTCAATTGAATGGGAAGACTAACTTCAAGTAACAGAAATGGTTCTCCAGACGCGACGAGCATTATACAGGCCGGAAAGGGATTCTACGGATTCGATTTGCAACCAGGCTTCGAGATCTTGATTGTGCTCTGCTGTCAACTCTTGGGATTTGGAATCGCAGGACTCGCTTCGCCTTTACTAGTCGAGCCTGCATCAATAATTTGGCCTAGCGTTCTGTCCAATTGTGCCCTGCTCTCGACACTGCATTCGAGAGGAAACGCCATAGCAAATGGTTGGAAGATAAGCCGATTTCGATTCTTCATGTATGTCATGATTGGCTCTGGCGTGTGGTACTTCTTCCCAGGATTGATATTTGTTGGGCTCTCATACTTTACCTGGGTTTGCTGGATTGTACCAAAGAACATCATAGTGAATCAGGTCTTTGGAATGGTCAGTGGGGTATGTTACGTCAACGCACTTTCTACAGACATGTAATTCTTCCCAGCACACAAAGTGCAATGCTGATGATGATTCCCAGCTTGGCCTGAGCCCAATCACGTTCGATTGGTCCCAGATTTCCTATAACTCCAATCCACTTCTTGCGCCAACCTGGGCTGGTAAGTTGTTTCTTGTTTTTGGTGGCCTGATTGCAAGCTAATATGCCAACTGCTGGTCAAATACTAAACTTTCCTAGCAATGAACGTCTTTGCGGGGTTCGTGATGTTCTTCTGGATCGTGGTGCCAGCCCTCTATTACTCAAACATCTGGTATACAGCTTACCTACCTATATATTCGTCGAATCTTTACGACAACACTGGATCTAAATATAACGTTAGCAAGGTTTTAACCAATGAGACCTTTGATGTGGCTAAATACGAAAGTTATTCTCCGGGTTTTTTGCCCGCCAACTACGCCTTTCGTTATGGCACGTCATTTGCCACATTTACTTGTGTTCCCGTGCATATGTTAGTATTCTTATTACCAAATCTCTGGACAGGCTATGCTGAAATGATAACTTTTATAGACTTTTATGGCATTATAAACAAATCAAAGACGGAATTATGGGGCGTGCAAAGCTCGATATCCATGCTCGACTTATGAGACTGTATCCAAGAGCTCCATGGTACTGGTTTGGTGGAATCATCTTAGCCATTGTTGCACTTACTATCACTATGGTTACAGTATATGATACGAAACTACCTTGGTGGGCCATTCTGATCACAACCGTGGTTCCAGCATTATATATAATCCCCTGCGGCATCATTCAGGGCATGACAAACCAGGATGTGAACACACTCAACGTAATGGCCGAGTTTGCAGCTGGCTACATGTTTAATGGGAGACCGCTAGCCAACATGATCTTCAAAACCCTCTCTGTTGATGTCGTTACACAAGGCCTTTATTTTGTCGCAGACATGAAGCTCGGTCACTATATGAAGATTCCACCTCGAACACTTTAATTTGCACAAGGAATTGCAACTATCCTCGGATCTCTTACTCAGGCAGGCGTAACTATATGGATGTTGGGTAATGTCAAAGATATTTGCTCGTCTGCGCAACCTAATGGCTTTACGTGCCCTGGCGGCCGAACAGTATTTTCTTCTTCAATTGTCTGGGGAGCAATAGGGCCTGCACGTTCCTACTCTATTGGCAAGATATACTCGGGACTTCTACACTTCTTCTGGATTGGTGCACTCATGCCTCTAATTTCGTGGGCGATTTGGAAGTATTGGAAGAAGTCTGATGGCACCCACCGGGATTATATGCGGTGGCTCAACTGGCCAATCATATTTATCGGCACAATTAATATCCCACCGGCCACTGGTATCAACTACAGTAGTTGGGCAGCGGTAAATTTGATTTTCAATTGGTGGATCAAGAAGAGGTGGTTTGCATGGTGGAGTAAGTTTGGTCATTTATCTCTGGGGAGCATTTCTGAAAACACTAGAATTAACGAGGAATAGCAAAGTTCAATTACATCCTAGCAGCAGCTCTCGACACTGGATTGGCCCTATCGGCCATCGCCATTTTCTTCTGTATAACATATCCTGGGGGCGTTTTCCCAAGCTGGTGGGGTTTGTGCTTCCCCTCGCCCTTCATTTGAGAAGATTTGGTAGCTAACGTTAACCTTTTAGGTAACACAGTGTACCTTAATACGGCAGATGGACAATCATTACCATGGCTATCACTTCCCGAAAGTGGCATGTTTGGGCCTGCAAATGGAACCTGGCATTAGAGGACATCCAGACCGCTTCATAATTGTAAACTTCTATCTTTCGTAAGTCATCTCCTTCTGGTCAATGATCATCTGAAGGATTAACAACTTATAGAAACTACTTCAGATTTCTTGTTGCATGCTTGGACTGGAGAGTGAATATTGATTGCTATACTTACTAAAAATCTCAAGGTCCATTCTCTCCACATTCAGTAAGAAGCGAGCGATAAGGGATTATACTATTGTCGCTGTAGCTTACGGTAACAGTAGCATGAAGAAATGATGAATGAAAAAGCTGAAAGAAAATATTTTTAAGTTCAATTTGTGATCACAATCGGGAAGATAGATATGTAGTGATAAATGCCCTGTAGCACTCAATTCATTTGTTCGTACCGATTGGCAGACGTTCTAGTTATCAGTTCTGTATCTCCTCTTATTTAGTGTGTGGGTATCTCTGTATCGCTCAAGTCAGAAGTAGAATGAAGTTTCGGCATATCATATCTTGAAAAATTGGAGTGGGACTTGATAAGTCATGAATTAGATGCATGAGGTGGGACTCAACCAAAAGAACATAATAAGCAAATATTTCTAAGATTCTCCTTGTTGATGATCGGGAGGCCGTTATCTACTTGAAAGGATGTCTTGTGACCTGTACCGCCTAATTCTCTATTTACGTCCGAATAGAGCAGAAAGATAAGGCAAGTACAGGGGATATACTCCACCTTCAAACTTTACTTTAAGTTGTACCCCTACCGCCCCTACCGACATCCCTCGACCTCCTTCTTTTTCCCTAAAGCTAAGTATCCCACATTACAGACTTGCGTTTCCGTCTATTTGTTAGCCATGCAGCTCAGATACGTTCTGGTTGCAGGTTCAGCTGTGGCTAGCTCATTCGCAGCAGCTTATCCAGGCCAACGTCCACTTCAGCCTCTCACGTCGAGCGAGCGTCTTGGCCTTACTTGGTCGCGAACTAACAGCTCTCTACCTAAGATTTTGTAAGGGACTGTGACATCTACACCTGGTATCACCACTCACCAGAATCAGAATCCTGTTTACCGGCGGTACTATTGCAGGTGGGTCCATATATAGCGGACTTGACGACACCCAGTATGGCCAGGTTGAAATAACTGGCGAAGAGATCATTGCCCGCAACCCATATCTATACAACATCTCCCAACTAACTGTTTCGAACTGGACTACAGCCAATGATGGCTCCACTGGTACCAACGATGCTCTTGTCATGAACATGACACGGTTTACTTATGACGCTCTATGCTCTAGTGATAGCGACATTACTGGTGCTGTATTTACGCACGGTTCAAACTCTCTCGAAGAGACTGCTTTCTTGATGGATGCTTTGGTGAATTGTGGGAAGTCTGTTGTAGGTACTGGAGCCATGAGACCATGGACCGGCTTGTCATATGACGGAGACGCCAATTTTTTCCAAGCCGTGGCTTTAGCGGCCAGTGAGGATTCCAAGAACCGAGGTTCCATGATAGCTTTCAATAACCGCATTCTCTCTGCTTTTTGGGCCACAAAGTTGTCTCCAAACGTTCCAGATGCATTTGGGTCAACTTCTGCTGGGGAACTAGGCGCGTTCTTGAATAATATGCCCTATTTCTATAGCACGTAAGGATGTCAGTATATTGGTAAGGAATATATCTAACTGATTCAGTCCCTCGACTCCGTATCAGAAATATCTCTTTGATTTGGCGATTATATCCAACGATTCATCATATCCAAGCCTGCCTAAGGTCGACATCCTTTATACAATGCGAGAGTTCGATGGCCAATTAGTTCTTGATTGCCTTGAAAACGGTGCTAAAGGTGTTGTAATTGGTGGCACTGGCAATGGGGGGTTGCCAAATGGTTCTCGCCAGATTACGCAGGCTTTAGAGATGGGTCTTATAATAGTTGTCGGGACTCGATCCCCTTTCGGACCAAGTTCGCCAGCGAGAGAACCAACCTATGCAAAGTCTGGATACATTCACCTTCCTCAGTCAAGGATAATGCTACAGCTTGCAATTGCAAGCGGTTTTAATCAGAACCAAGTGCGTGCTATAAGAATCCGAATAGCAAATAAAGACTAACTTTAGGATTCTAGACAATTGAGCTCTTTGAGTCAACCTTGAGGAGGGCTATCAACCAGCCATTCGTTTTCTGATGGCAATCAGTTTACTTTTGATTTGATGTATACTAGATGCAAACATGTGAGGCAATAGTACAAGAATAACTTCAGTGCAAACATAGGTTTTAGAAGTGTGCTGTTATCCACTAATGACAACAGGTAGGTAAGATTCCAGAGATCACGTGTATCACTTATCAAAGGGAGTAGGCGAATGTGGAATATGGATTGGTGACTATCAAGAGTCATTCTGATATATATCAAAGCTAAGCTAGAGTAAAGCTAACCTTTTAGTATTGTAAAACTTGCTTTAAGTAGCAATCATAGTATTCTCTACTTATTCTTATAACAATGATTCCGGTTGAGCAAAGAGTCGGAGTAGCCTTATTCGGGACCTTACATCACATGACTATACAGCATGTGTTGAATACCAAGCGTTAGTGTATCTTCCAATATATAGTCAAAGGGTTACTTACACTTTGACGTGCTATGAACAGAGCATTGCTAGTAAATCTGTATTTCGATCTTTCGACATCATCCTTCTATCGTGCAGAAAATGATACGCTTGAGCGCACGCAACTCCGAGGGCTGCCTCCGTTGTGTCATCGTATAGCGTAAGAATTTTGCATACCACAAATGGATCAAGGCGAACCACAAACCGTGTCACAATAATGCTGTCCGACTGTGGGCATGTTATTTTCCCGGCGGTGCGTTATCAATATCAAGGCCAGGTTTCGTAGCCGGCAATCTTTGCAAGGAAGCCTGATCCCTCCCCACTTGTCGGATAGCGTGGACGGCAACCTTTCACGGCAGCCATTCACAATTATGGAAGAACGACAAAACTCGGACGCATTGGAGCCTCGTTGTACTAACACATCTAATCACATTGGTTCCGTTCAGAAGGTTCGCGGTTGACAGTACTACTGTGTTAGATAAATTCAAAAGGATCAGAAATTTAACTTCGCGTGCTCCAGCCGAAACCCCCAAATCCTGCACAAATCCCAGCACTGAAAACCGCCTTTGCCGTCTTTTACTTAATGGTAGAGGTGCATCAAGTAATCTCCTTTGCTTAAATGCATATATCGCATATGTCTAAAGACATCATTGAGTCATCATCTCTACATAGTCGCAAACCGAACGTAGACAATTCATTGCGCTTGAATACCAACCATCTACATTAAATAGGTTCTACTCAATACTCCGTCTCTGTTCTACATCATAAAACTAGTCCATAGGTCATATCAACTGCGTCGATGATGTTCACAAAGACGGCATAAGGGGTCTTGTGCTCATGGACAGTTAAAAGGACAGAAGCTGATTGAATGCTGAAGGGGGGGGGGGGGTCTGTTTTTTCACACTTCTTTTTAAATTGATTCTGAAGGCTATTAGTCACCTTTTAGCTGGGCTACAAAATCTATTTCTGGGCCTGATTCATATTCTTCACCATATCTACTCCAATATGGGGACCATTCCCAAGTCTATTCAAACCTATGCTCGCACAAGAAAGGATTCCAAGGCGGAGGTAAAATTACGACATGAAGACTTCAGAGCGCATGGTGTGCGCCATTTGGAAACTGCATATTGATTACAAGGGAAATCAAGGATCTTATGTATACGATTGCTACGGTCAGCCGTGCATCAGATATCAGTACGAGGATTTGCATAGATTTCTTGGCATTGGCAAATCTTCGTCCAAGGATGCTCATATCCTCCGCTTAGGTTCCGGTAGCGGGTCATCAAGGGCTTGGCCGTCGCTTCTTTGGCAGCGATATATATGTAAGGCCAGAGCAAGGGAGATCTTTGACCCGAGGGGATGACCGACCAGAAAAGGCATCCTTACCCAAGTAGATTGTCCGTCAACTGTACACCGGCTGTGGGTGCAAGGACCCGGGTTCGTGCACGAGGCGGTCCCAACAAAAAGGCATTTCACTAGCTATTATACTACTGGTCTGGTTCGGAGGTCGACTGGCATCATGTCGCATGACAGTGACACCAACACGGTTCGCAAGTTAGGATCCGTTGTGAGCTCCCTTTCCCCTCCGAAATGAAGAGGGTTCTGAGATAATGCCACCGCATGTTCGTGGGGCAAGGCCAAAGGAGGCGCAGGACTGACCAACAACGTTGCGGCCGCACCGGTCATGTGACGTGTTTCATGTGACCCCACTGCTTCTCCTGGCCACACCGGGATCTGAAAACGGGGATGCAAATTGGACTGACAGCTTGATGGCGATTAGCTTTAAGGTGTGCAGCGTTGCTGAGATTAAATAGAGATGTGATGGCGTTGATTCCGACCTCAGCGAGACGCTCTGTTAAATCATGGCCAGCCAGCAGTAGAAATGTCTGTTGTCGGACGGTCCCATGTTCCCTGGCGAGCCTCCGACACTTGAAACTGCGCCGCGTCCTCTGCGCGGCTGAAACCACCAACCCTTTCCACCACAGCATGAGCACATGGAACGGGGACCACGCAGGAAACCGAAGCGTGTCGAATGGCAGCGTCATCACGGCCAGTCTCAATAGCCACGGCAGTACGGGGGGTGCTTATTATTAACATCTGCCCGGCACCGTGCGTGCCTCGAGTGCAGGGTGGATTGTTTCTCGGGGGCACTGCCATATCAATCTATCCGCCGCAGCTTTGACACAGGACCGTCGAACCCCTCTGCCGTTCGTTGCCCCTGGTCCCTTCGGACGGTTGATGCGACAAGACGCTGCTATCGACATGGGACTCGCTCTTCGTTTCCCTTCAATAATCCACCTGGGCCAAACCAGATCTCGGCCTCTCCACGTCAGCTCAGCGATCTTCTGCCACGCCAAGTTACAGAACGTCAAACCCGCCGTCGCCGTCCCTCGAACGCCCCGGCGACAGCCAATCAGCGGGGCTCGTCGTCGCTGGCCGTGGCATGGTGAGCAAGAGGGAGGCTCCTGCTTCAGCTCGTGTCTGCAGCGTGCGTTGACCGACGGCGGGAGGATGTTATTTTGATCGTATGTCTTGGCCTTGAAACACCCTCCGACATCAGATGACGAACGGTCGCTAGTCGTGATCGCCCGCTATACAAAGGCTGCCAAGCCGTCACCCCGTCCTGTCTTTTGTGATCTGTCTCTCAAGTCCTCTCATTGGAGTCTCGCACCGTTTATATCTTCTATTTAGTACATTGCTCAGGACGGGTTTCCTCTTCTTCAATCCAGTGTTGATCACCTTCTCTTTCACTTCGACCTTTTCCGCCTCGGCCTTCCCGACTTCTCTCTTTCTCCGTTCTTCAGTACCGCCTGGTGTGGCCTTTTTATTCCATTTTACTTTCCAACATGCCTTCCTTACTCCAATGTTTCTTCCTCTTGGCCTTGGTCAGTCTCGTCCTCGCCGTCCCGCAACCCAAGCTCGGCAAGCGAAGCTTCAAGGTCGAGCGGGTTGCCAACCCTCATTTCCGCCGAGCCATCGACCACAAACGCGCCCCAGGTGCCGGTACTCGTGCCTTGGTCAAGGCCTACCGAAAGTATGGTATGGAGCTTCCTCGAGGTCTTGTTGATGCCGAGGGCAACATTCCTGCGGCGGCCAAGGTCGCTGCCGACGAACTGGTAGGCCACGCGGCCGTTGAGGAGGCAAAGGCAAAGGCCAAGGCCAAGGGCAAAGCCAACAAGACCAAGACCGCCTCGTCCACATCTACTGCTGCTGCTACCGTCGCCGCTGCCGCCTCGTCGGCAGCAGCGAGCTCAGGATCTGGAACCGTTACCGCTACACCCGAGTCGCAGGATGTCGAGTACCTCGCTCCCATCAGCATTGGTGGCCAGAGCATCGTAATGGACTTCGACTCCGGATCTTCTGATCTCTGGGTCTTCAGCACACAACTGTCCGCTACCGCTCAAAAGGGTCACACCAACTTTGATACGACGAAGTCTACCACTTTCAAGACCATGACCGGAGCCGCCTTTTCCATCTCTTACGGAGATGGATCGGGAGCCGCTGGAACCGTTGGCACCGACACGGTTAACATTGGAGGAGCAACCGTTACGGGCCAAGCCATTGAAGTTGCGACGGCTGTCTCTTCATCCTTTGTATCCGACACGAACTCGAACGGTCTCGTTGGCCTTGCCTTCTCTAAGCTTAATACAGTCTCGCCAACCCAGCAAAAGACCTTTTTCGACAATGCTATGGCTACCCTTGCCCAGCCCGTTTTCACCGCTGATCTCCGCAAGGGTGCCGTTGGTTCTTACGAGTTCGGCAACATTGACAGCACCAAGTTCAATGGAAGCTTGTCTTGGGCTGCCGTTAACACTACTACCGGCTTCTGGCAATTCTCCAACAGCAAGTTCTCGGTTGGTACAGGTGCTACTACAGCAACCGATGGTACCCAGGCTATTGCCGACACCGGAACTACTCTTATGTTGGCCAGCTCCGCCATCGTCACCGCGTATTATAGCCAAGTCTCTGGTGCGGCTAACGATGCCAGTGCAGGAGGTATTACCTTTCCATGCACCGCTACTCTCCCTGACTTGAACGTTGATGTCGGCGGAAACTATATGGCTTTGGTCCGTGGTGATGATATCAACTATGCCCCTGTGGACAGCACTGGAACCAGTAAGTTTTCTAATTCACGCGTTATATACTCCAGTCTTTACTAACGTGTTCTGCAGCCTGTTTCGGTGGTCTCCAGGCCACTACCAACGACCCTCAGATTTGGGGTGATATCATGTTCAAGTCCCAATTCGTTGCATTCAACGGTGGCAACAACTCCATTGGCATGGCTCCTCATCAATCTTAAATGTGACTCGGGGGCTGCGATTTCTTCGCAACTTGGAGCATCTGGGTATCGATTAGGGTCTAAGGTCGGATGTGCTATTTTATAGAAGCATGAGCAATGTATATATAAATCCTAACATTATTTTTCCTTCATTTGATCCTTCAATAAGGCAGAATTTATATAGTAAATGAAGCGGTAAAAAGCACATCCGAAAAGATGCTCCCAGGCAATGTGCGTGCGAGCTACAAATGGTCACATGACTGTTAAGGAATAGATGGGAATATAAGTTTATTCTGGAGGGCTACGAAGCCATGCCTTCTTTATAACTTGAGAAATAGAACTACTATACTAAGAAGCTTACCATAAATAATAATTTAATTTGTAAGGGACTTCTTGGGACAAGGAATACTCAAAGCCCAGTATAGTTATTTTATACTTTGAGCTTAGTTTTGCTTTATTATGTTATACCTATGAATAAAGTGTTTCTTTGGTCTGATTACACGAGCTGTAGCTATGATGAGAAATATCTAGAAAGATTCAATCCGGTTAGTTTGAGACTGCCCGAGGTCGCACAGGAGGTATTGGCTGGGCGGACTGGAAGATGTTGAGGTACCAGCAAGTTTGAGCGTCCATGTGATTGACGCTCCCGCCAAAGGTGGTTTGAGTTGCAAAGGTGTCGTCCGCCATGATGGGCGTGGCTGATCGCTTCCATCGAATACCAACAACTTCGCCGAATTGTTCCCATCTGCTGCCTCACGTTGGTTGCTGCTCGATCTCATATATATAAGGATGGCGACCCTTTTCATCGCAAGGCCATGTTCAAGCAACCGACTAGCTCATGAACTATCTGGCTTCTCATTTCTTCTACGTTTTATCTCAAGTCCTCTTAGTCGCCTACCTCGACTCAATTAATGTTACAACTTGACGTCCACAAGTATTCAAGATGACCCCTCAATTAATTCTCGTGCGTAATCATTTATAGATGGAGAGTTATAACTATAAATATCCTAACAAAGTTTATTAGATCACCGGTATCTCGGGTTATATCGGTTTCAAGACTATGATTATTGCTCTGGAAGCAGGACATCAAGTCCGAGCTGTTATTCGTAGACATGAGCAAGCCTCTAGACTCACGGTTCATCCAAGGGTATAAGCCTATGTTACCAGTCTTGAGTTCGTTATTGTGCGAGATTTGGCTCGAACTGCATCCTTTGATCCTGTCCTGACCAATGTGTCGGAATTGTGCATCTTACGTCGCCTCTGGCCATCGAGGTGAGCAAACCTAGCGCTTCAAATCAATACGCTGACTAAATATGATCTCACACAGATAAATTTGAAAAAGATATTGTCCAGCCAGTAATTGATGTTACCAACGCAGTCTTGGAAGCAGTCAAAAGAAACCTCTCCGTGAGAAGAATAGTTGTGACATCTTCGGCCCTGACATTGATTACTTTTGAAAGGATTTCCAACCCAGACAGCGAAGGAGTATTCACTGGTAAGGCAATCGCAGTTAGGGAAAGCCACAGAATGCTAACATGTCTTGTCTCCAGAGCTTTTTAATCAATCCCGTCAGAACTCAGAACGTACCCAGAAATAGCAGGTACACTCGGATTCAACGCGTCAACATGGGCTCAAGCTACATCATCGACATGAACCTGTATGCCCAGGAGTGCTATGTCTGATTTTTGACCTAAGAAGGGACCCATCACTAGGGCTCGAGTGCCGCTTAGTCAAGATGCTGCATCGGCGGTAAGCTCCTCGGGACCAATAACGACCGTGGGAAGAAGATTGATGAGTTCAAATTGGGGGTTTCGCTCTGCGATGGATGACTTAGAAACCATTTTTGAAAGGGGTTTGGATGCCCAGTAAGCTTGCATGGAGTTATGGGAAGGCCGGACTGGGTTTGAAGTGATATCAAGAATGATGCCATTGAGATCGTCGCGAGCGCATTTTCGTACGCAATTGCAAAATTACCCCTTGATGGGTCCCTAAACACTATGAAGGGCAAGATGGATGTTTCCACAACGGGAAAGGCTTTTGGCTGGAGATTTCAATCCTTTAGGAGGGCGACGAAGGATCTTGTGGGCCAATATTTTGAGTTACTCATGATTGAGCTAGCCGCTAATGCGGAAGCTCTGGTGATATTGGTGTTCATGTCTACACGTGCCTTTGAATATTAGCTGTAGTTGCAACATACTCTTGAGAAAATAGCTGTTCCAAATACATACTACGTACTACTAAGTACTAGTCTGCAATGAGTTTACCGACTTCTCTAAGTGTCTTTGCTAGCTTGGCCCAAGTCATGCTACTACTAAGTACTAGTCTGCAATGAGTTTACCGACTTCTCTAAGTGTCTTTGCTAGCTTGGCCCAAGTCATGCTAAAAATGATATGATAGGCTCAGGATCAAGATTCTGGCGGGTGTATCGTTGAGTACGGCCGCACCATAACACGTGCACCTGTAAGACGATTACTCATCCTAAGTGAGGAGTATCAATCTCACAAACGCCAGAAAACAAGCAGAGCCTGACGTTTCCTATGCTAGTTCATTCTACTCATATGTTTTATCTGCATCGGACGGTTGCGCATTCAAGATTCCTACGTCAAGGCTATCCCACCTCTCTAGTCTTCTCCGCTCAAAGCTCCATCACAACAGTATCAGAACACAAGTGGACACCAGCACGCCAATTATCCACGATGGCTCCTATCTTGAAAGAGTTTGATTATATCGTCATCGGCGGAGGCTCCGGAGGCTCCGGAACAGCTCGTCGTGCGGCCGGATGGTATAAAGCAAAAACACTGCTTATCGAAAATGGGCCTTCAGGTGGCTGCTGTGTTAATGTTGGGTGAGCGCTACCAATCTTGGATCAAGGGCCGCGATTTGACACCAGCAGATGTGTGCCCAAGAAGATAACATGGAACTTTGCTTCTGTAGCCGAGACACTCCGGGACAGCAAAGCCTACGGCTTCGACACCCCTGACAATGTGTCGTACAATTTTGCAGAGTTCAAAAAGAAACGTGACGCTGCGGTGAAAAAGAACAGCAACGCTTACGACACGAACTGGAAGCGGGAGGGGATTGAAGTCTTGCACGGTACCGCCCGCTTTACGAGCCCCAAGATTCTGGAAGTAGCCTTGCAAGATGGGAGCGGTACTGTTTCAGTCACAGCACCACATATCTGTCTTGCAACTGGAGGGTATCCGATTGTTCCGAACGACATTCCCGGTGCTGATTTTGGCATCACCAATGAAGGATTCTTTGCTTTGGAGGAACTGCCTAAGAAGGTTGCCATCATCGGTGCCGGCTATATCGCTGTAGAGTTTGCGGGCATGCTTCACGCAATCGGTATCGAGACACATCTGTATATCCGCGGTGAGACATTCCTACGGTCATTTGATCCCATGGTTCAAAAGACTATGACCCAGAGATACGAGGACGCTGGCGTGCATGTCCACAAAGGATTCAAAGGTTTGACCAAAGTTGAAAAGCTGAGCGACAGCCATGGGGATGCGAAAACCCTTC
This sequence comes from Coleophoma crateriformis, assembly GCA_003369635.1. Classification (NCBI taxonomy): domain Eukaryota; kingdom Fungi; phylum Ascomycota; class Leotiomycetes; order Helotiales; family Dermateaceae; genus Coleophoma; species Coleophoma crateriformis. The sequence continues at coordinate 71,145 of PDLN01000004.1, forward strand.
GACTACACTCAGAAGAAGGCACCATTGATGTTGGCGAATTGATTTGGGCCATAGGCAGGGCTCCTGAGGTGACTGATTTAGACCTACCTACTGCAGGCATCAAGACAAAGACAAAGGGTCACACTCCAGGATATATCGAGGTTGATGAATTCCAGAACACCAACGTTCCAGGAATTTATGCTTTAGGAGACGTTACAGGACAGCTCGAGTTGACACCTGGTAAGTTCAGATAAGTGCCATTGGTGGAAAACTCTTCTAACAACAACAGTCGCCATCGCCGCAGGCCGCCGTCTTGGTGACCGTCTTTTCGGCCCCGTAACTGCGCAAAACAGCAAACTTGACTACACTAACATCCCAACGGTTGTTTTTGCGCACCCTGAAATTGGCACCATAGGACTTACAGAGCCTGACGCCGAGACCAAGTTCGGGAAAGAAAATATCAAAACCTACCATACGAAGTTCCCGGCGATGTACTATGACGTCTTCACCGCGGAAGAGAAAAAGACGAACCCAACTGAGTTTAAAATTATTTGTGCTGGCCCGGAGGAGACGGTTGTAGGGCTACATACAATTGGGCTGGGAGTTGCAGAGATGTTGCAGGGATTTGGGGTTGCGATAAGAATGGGAGCTACGAAAAGGGACTTTGATAACTGTGTGGCTATTCATCCCACGTCTGCTGAAGAATTGGTAGGTGACAATCTAGCTTGTCGATATCAAGATGGTGAAAGTGTTAATCTTCGAGCAGGTTACTATGAAATAGAGATTCTCTCTACCTATCCTCCAAACTCGGTAACATATTTGGGGCATGATTGCGAGATACTGGCTGATCATCAAAGAAGCGAACAGAAGCATCCAGACCGCTGGAAAGGCGTGGAATTTGGATAGGCCGCGATCTTCTCTTCCGAGTTAAGTGAGGGTATCGTTGGTAGAATTGAAAAATTGCGCGTTCTGGAAATAGGCAATGAATAGTGTCCCACACTTAGTGCTTCATATACGATGAACTTACCATTTGTTCAGACAGTATTCTTGCAGTGGCCAATCAACTAGAAATTGATATGGCAGATGCGAGTTTATGGTATAAAGTCAAACATGACGCTATGTTGAAATTCGTCGCCCAGAACGACATCTACTGCAGTAGCTTTAGTGGGCAAAGGAGAAGAAAGATTGCACAAGAATACTATTAGGCTCCATTCTCATGGAGGTGAACACGGACGATGCAACATCGATCTTTCTGGGCTTAATGTAGTCATCCGGGAGGTTTCGAGTATCCACGCTGCCCTGTTCGATTGCTTTCGTCATCGAATCCCCGGTTTGTTCACTTCCCTCCATGCTTATGGTCACAGTCAAGCCAGAAGACAATGACGTGGCGCCTTTACTTCCACAACTTTATCATACACTTGTCTCCACATGAGAGGATATTTCACTGTATGTTTATAAAACCAAGAAGCTGCGAATCTGCCTCAGGAGGACACCATTTTCTTCATCCTTGTTGTTCTTGATTGTATCGAAGACATCTTCTGTACTCCGATCTTGATCAGTGTACAAAACAGAAAGTGGGCGAGCCAGAGCCTGTGCGTCCTCAAATATGCCACAAAACAGAAGGCACATCAACCATATGATAGGCAAACTCACTAATCTTATCGTGGCGAGGTCTGGAAAGGACAGCAGATTCGAAATGCTTTTTAAATTGCCCTTACACTGACCGACTTCAACAAAGCATCCGGCTCAACAAAGAGTCTTACGCCGGCAGTATTTGAGGAGGTAGTCGAGGCCTTTAAAGTCTCGGATCTCGAGACCATCGCTATCAAGAATGCATGGAAATATCCTGACGCAGAGGGACGACCAACTCCCCAATAGTACATATACAAACAGTGTAATGAATGGTACTTCTGAAAGTAGCGTGAGTCAGAATATGGACATGCACGACAGAAATTTTAATGTACAATTAGGCCTTGAACAACAACGTAGCTCGATGTCTTAAGTCACAGAGGCCCCAATGATACGCCATGATCACAGGCAACCGAGCTTCCACCAAGGAAGCCCAATGGGTCCAGGTTAAGTCAGCTCAATGTTATACCATTCTCAGGGACAGCATGCTCCTCAGTCTCAACAGAGGTGTTTCATAACCCACCATGTTGTATGGGTTTCAGGCGACGCCGATACAGCATCAACCACTACAGGCCCTAGCACCCTTTCAGTACCATAATATTTTTCAGAGTGTATCTCCGATGGTATCAGTTAATTGCCCAGGAGTAGTTGCTTTAGATGCGCACAAAATTTCCGATTTCAGAACCTAGATCAAGGCTCAGGTACCTCTATGTTCGCGGGTGAACTACTCAGGTACGGCTCTTACTGAGCCAAGACCAGAACAACACCTTCGACACGAACGTCAAGCACAAAACACAGCTCAACCAGGAACAAGTCCTGAAGGCTCCGGCCTCCAATATCGTCAAGAAGAAGAGGGCGGATTTTGGGGACAGCAAATGCGAGACAGACGTATTCAGTGACAACAAACTCGATTTCTGAATTAGCAAGGAGACAGATCTAAATCACGTATGCCCTCCTGATCTCTACCTCTGCAAAACCAAGGATCAGATCAAATGGTAAGAGCACTAAGACCTTTTGCATGGTTTTCGCTTAGTAGGGTACGAATGAAAGCCGAGAGACAACTACTGTGGCCTCCGAATGTCTGAGACTCATTGGACAGTTCAATCAATCAACTCCGATATGGTTTAAGGAAATGCGAGCGAGAAGGAGTATGCCATTCGAGAACCTGAAAGAGCTGTACCATAGCGACGTATTCTTGAATATCTATATCACTGGCCCACGGTATCAAGTGTAGAGCCAAGTTCGAGTCCTTCGATCTACTCTGGCTCGTTTCTCTTCGATCTTACACCTCATACTTATCTGGGAATAATTGGTTGACAGAGCGGCAAGAACAAGGACGAGAGCAAGAATAGGCGGAGATAAGGAATGCTAACCATTGTTTCCCCTTTAGTCCATTTAAATCTGCCGATCAGCGTTACTATCAGCTTTCAGTACCTGCAGCGGTTTATTCCGGTTTGGTTGTGAGTATCGTACCAGGTTATGAAGTGCTTCGATGCTGATTGCTCTTTTCCCGAGCTTAGCCGAGTCATACACACAAGACTTAATCGCTTTCATCCCTTATCGCCTAGTTCTACATGTAGAAGGCGTAAACGGATGACAGCCTCCTACATCGCACCCTGTCTTCTTTATCTTCTTTATCTCTTGTTGCTTCGTTTAACAGCAGTGCACTCAGCAGTGGGTCCATGGAAGCACGCGTTCCTTTCCCCGATTGAATGACAAGCATATCGTCCTCTCCCAGCTGATGACATTTATGTTTTCGGCCGACCGACTATAGGTATAAAATTTAACCCGCTTGGCTCTTATCATTGGGATTTTATACTACTATTTCTTGATACGCACCCCAAATCTGCGATAAAAAGTCGCCTCCCTTGTGAAGTGCTGCTTTTTCACTCTTCTCCTGCCATCCTTCTTCACCAGTGGATCCTTCGAAATGGAATCCAAAGAAATCTTCCCTGAGTTAGAACCTGGTAGTGTTGAGCAGAAGACCTCTAATAGTGGGCGCGACCTTCTCGATGATCGCTCCATAGAGTATATCGATCCGAAAGAGGAGAGGGCTTTTGTACGACCATTCTTCTCCATGCTATGATAAAATCTCATTAGTTTGCTAGGTGTGGCGGCTTGACTTATGGTTCATGACTATCGGCTTTCTGGCCTACGCGTTCAAATATCTTGATCAGGGTAATATTGTGCGTTCTTGTCCGCACCTACTACGTCTGTTGGTGGTACTGATACCTCGCAAGAGTAACGCATACGTGTCTGGTATGAAAGAGGATCTCCAGCTAAACGCCAATGAGCTTAACTACTTTACTACTTACTTTAAGTAAGTGTTTCGTCTTCAGTCACACTACTTTCATCTTTCTGGCTGCTTGTTATTAGCTTGATTCTGAAATTTTGTTACTGACGTTTCGCAGTATCGGCTACATGGTTATGCTTTACCCCTCTTGTATCATTGTTTCCCACATCGGCCCTTCGAACTGGTTGCCTACGTGCGAGGTAGGTTATGAATCTACAGACTCAGAATGAGTTTTGCCAATAACGGGAACAGATCTTGTGGGGTGTCATGACTTGTTGCTTATCTACGGTTACCAATGTCAAGCAGGTATGCCATGCAATTTCCAATGACTATCTGTAGCAGACCAATAACAATTTACTGCCAGGTATACGGTCTTCGTTTCCTTATCGGTTTCCTTGAAGGTTGTGCTTGGACTGGATACATTACGCTTATCAGGTCGGTTCACATCTTGCATTGACAGCCCAAAATAAATTGACTGGAACGTCTCTTAGCTCGTGGTACTTGCCTCACGAATTAGCTCTGCGCATGAGCTTTTACAATATTGCCCAACCTGTTGGTGGTATGCTGTCTGGAGCGATGCAAGGTGCGCTCTCCACCAACCTGCAGGGTGCGCTTGGTCGAAGTGGTTGGCGTTGGGCTTTTATCGTTAACGTAAACCTCTTTCTCATCCTTTATTGCATATTTGGCTAACAACTTAGGGTGTTTGCACAATATTTATTGCTTTGGGTGCTTTCATCATTCTGCCTGGTTACGTACGTACAGCCTATCAAATATTCCCACGCATAATGCCAGTAATGGTGCTTACGAGATCAAAATATAGCCCGAACGCCAGAATCCACTATCTAAGTTCTACCTCAAGCCTAGACACATTGGTAATTATACGTATTTGCAGTTCTATTATTTATAGCTCGGCTAAAAGAATACGTAGAAATTGCCTTGGCACGTACGCGACGTGTTGGCCGCAAACCTCAGATCGGCATTACCGTCAAGAGTTTTCTGCGCTGTTTCACGTTCTGGCAGTTATGGGTTGTTGCTAGTGAGTAATATAACCACCCGCTGTTAGATGTACGTGTCAGCGATAGGCTCTGAAACTTCATAGTCGCCTGGGCGACTGGTCCCAATAATACACCGGGCAGCTACTTCAACTTGTGGCTGAAGTCGCTTAAAAAGGCCGACGGTACCGCTAAATAGTAAGCAAAGTACTATGATCCAGCCGACTTATGCTAAACATCTTCTAGTTCTGTTGGTATGCTCAATTACCTACCAATCATCGGTCAGGCTGTTCAACTTGTTGCCGAGTTGTTGTTCAGTGGGTTCAGCGACTATTTTGGTGTTCGATTGCCATTTTTACTCCTTCATTCTGTGAGCTCATCTACTAGACTGTACTATAAGATCCCTTACTAAAAATTGTATAGACAATCAATATTACGTCACTTATTATCTTGATCATCCGCCCAAGCAACCAACATGCCTACATGGCTGGATGGTACATGAACTATGTGGGCGCGTGAGTTTGACTTCTCTCCATCAACCACAACGATTAATATCTGCTGACTTCTTACAGTGTTGCGACAATGCTTCTATGTTCTTGGGCTTCTGAGAACCTCGAAAGCGAGCCAGAAGTTCGTACAGTCCTTTTCGCGACGGGAACAGTAATCTCCTACCTCCTGAACGCTTTTGTTCCGCTTGCAGCATATCCAGCATCTCAGGCCCCCCATTGGCGAATCGGCGCAAAACTGTATCTAGGTTTCGCTATTTTTGCTGCGGTTTTATATATAGGGCTACACTTCGCGTTCAAATGGGAGGCTAAGAAGAAGGCCAACAACTTAGGCACGGGTGCCTCAACAACAGAATATGTTAATACAGATTCCAAAGGCCGGGCTTTTGAACGCGTCCGAGAAGACCTACAGCATGAGCTCTAGGAGAAGGTGTTAACATTTCCTGGGTTTGTGTCAGTAGTCGATTGTCCTTTTGGATCATAAAGGCCATGAACACAAATACTTGGTAGAAAAACCTCAAATCAAGACCTTTATATCCTAGGTACAACAAATAGAGTGAAATATGAGAACTTTAAGAATCTGGAAGAGTACTTGATGCACTGCTCTTTTCTCTTTCATAACTGCAGGAGATGAAGATGGAACATCTTTCATCTCTAGAAGTTTCATTTGCTAAGCACTCGCTGAAAGTCGATGTGAAAGGAGGTGTTCCATTACAGCTTTGCCAGAAATCCATCGGAGCTATCAGGGGTAGCTTGACCGACGCATCTCAAACTCTCTTCAAAAGCCTTCACAACATTATGTTCATGCAACCAGTTAGTATTTGAACCTTTCGCTGCCCTAGCCCTCAACTCTTCATCAGATTCAAGGACTCCAGACGCGAATTTATCAGCCTTGGCTTTATTTGCAGCATGCACGATCTTCAGCAAGCGTTCAGCATGCGGTCTACGGGTTAATTCATACAGCTTTAACGCTTGGTGAATGTCATTTGGGGATGGCTTATGGGTTGCTGTTGCATCATAGACGGATCTTAGTGAAAGGTAGAAGGCGTACGCATCGTCAATGGCAAGAGATCCTCCCGTGGCAAAGGCACCGCCGTGCGCATGTGCTGCATCTCCGACCAGAGTTGCTCGGCCACCAAAAACCCAAGTCTTGAGGTTTTCACCGGAAAGGTTTGGATAGAACCGGATATCTGGCGTAACCTCTGTGAGACTTTTAACAATATGGTTCCAGTCCTGGAGAAGAACGCAATCCATAAGCTTTCGCACCAGTGAACTTTCATCAGAGGCTCACCTTATATTTGTCCCGAAGTAGCTTCACGCTTGCTTCTTGGTCCCAACGCGCATCTTTAAATGGTGCATTTGAATCATCAGGATTTGAATGCGCTCCTCCGACTATCGTGTAAGTGTGCTTTCCTAGACGGGATGCGAAGAAGTTTGTATCTGGACCCCACCAATGCGTTGAGTCTTCAGGGAGACCAGGGATTGTGTCTGTCAGAGAGGTATCAAATACAGCGCGGAAGGCAGTCCATCCACTCCATTTCAGTTGAAAATCTGGGACGAAGGTGGTTCTGACACCCTATGAGACTAGGTTAGCATCCGAATATAAGATGACAATCGATAAAGCGTGAATGACGAAAGTGTGTTGGACCGTTTGAGCACAGAATTCTTCATTCGTACGACCTTGTATCAAGAACACCTGGTGTTTTTTTGAACCTCAGTCACGCTCCTAGACACATCGTACAATTCTTCCTATCTAACGGCCACGAAGAAGCATGGGAGACCTACCGATCGAAGTCCATCAGCTCCCAATAAAATATCAGCAGTGACAACCGACCCGTCCAGAAACTGCAATACAACTCCGTCTTGCGGATCCGCCTTTGCCGCAATCAATTTCTTATCAAGGTGAATAATCTCCCTTGGGACATTCTCTAACAGCGCCTGATGTAGGTGACCTCGATGATAGCGTGCTGTGCGGTGCAAATACTCAGTAACATTATCATGTAGATCTTTGCCGATAATCTCATTGGTTTTCCAGTGTCTATAGATCATTGGAATGTTGGCTGGGCCACGAAAACTAACTTCGTCACTGATGGCATTGTTTAGTCCTAATCGCTCGAGTGTTCGAAGTCCATTGGGACCCAGTGCTATGCTTGCGCCGATCTCTTTGAGCTCGCTGGCTTGTTCATACAATGTTACATGGATATTTGCTTGTTGCCGAAGGGCGATGGCGGCTGTGAGGCCTGCGATACCTGCTCCGACGATTGCTACCTGTAACAATGAGGAATGTTGTTCTGCAGCCATGTCTAAAGATGTCTTAAAGTCTATTAAAGTATTTTTGAAATGTAAAGTATGAAACAATGAACGATTGAGAAACAAAATACCTAGAAGCCTTGATATCTGTTCTCCAAGCTGGGTTCGAGTCCCTGGCCAAGAGTGGGATTCAAGGCGCAACGGTTCCTCGCTCATTAAGTTCCCTTGAAAGTGTCGGCAAGATTATGCTGCATATGACATGCGGTCACATCCGACTGGTCAAGCTCGTCTGAGAGATATGTAAACAGATTGTATCGCTGTGGATATTGTTGATGCAATACATGGTTCATTATGGCGACAAGCTACAAGATAAGCACGCAAGCCCAGAATCACGTGGATCGTCCCAAGATCTTGAGATGTTACCTGATTGTTGTCGTCCCAGTATGAGGTCCGTTGTTGATCTAGTTCTAGTGACTGAAGATATCAAAAACTCCTCCAGGCTCTTTTAAGGAGTAATAAAAGTTACTTCTCGGCTTGCTTTTCGCCGTTACAGAAGTTCAAAGTGGGCCTTGTTTGTTACTGCTCGCCTCTGTAAAGAACTGGAGTATATACTTATGTGGTATAGCAAATATTCAATTCAAGATAAACATCTCACTCATTGTGTTGGACTCATATATATGACATCGGACCTCCATATGTTAGTCCTAATAAAAGCACCCTTCGTCCTTCGTAAGCTACAAATCTTATTCTTATTAGATGTGTAGCCTTGTCAACTTTTCCAGACTCGAGCAATCAACCCTCCTACCAACTCCTAGCATTTTCCAGAAGGCGCTTCATTCGCTAGATAAAATCTGATCCATAATGAGTTAATCCAACTAGAAAGTACCGCTTCCGTTGAGTTCCAAAAGTCTTAGCCGCAACATACTGATATCTCCTACTAAAGCTCTTTTGGGTCAGATCCCGTAGACGCTCTAATTCCAGAAGAAGTAACAAATACATAGGATCGAAGATATTAGACAGGCCTTGCTATGTTTTCGTATCATAAACTATGAAATGTATCCAGAAAAGCAAAGTGCAGGTTAAGTTGGAAGGATAAATGGAAGTTGTACTCCATTGAGTGTCAAATATCCTAGATAAACCCTTTATCGGAGACCAAACAGATTTAACTATACGTAAACATAAATGTATAAGTATAAACAAGAATGACTATGAGAATCAAACCGTCAAACTGTCTATACTAAGAATTCAAGTGGATTATAAACAACGAGAATCTTCTTAATAACAGTTTCATTTAATCCAAGCCGCCTATTACTTTTGCGTAGTTAGGCAATAAAAGCTCGAATATTAGTCTACTGTCACGACATCTAGACTTTACTAAAGGCCATTCTATTATACATATATGCAGGTTCGTTGATAGGTTTCATTTGTTATCTAGTGACCATAAGCTGTGTAGGCAGCTGATAACGCCACAACGGATCGGGATTATCACATCTCCTTCCAATTCTTCCCTCAATAATCTACTTCACTTTTTAAACACCCTATATAAGCTCATAGGCGCATGATATAGACTTGTTTTCCGAGCAATTTACGTATGATTATTCACAGTAGGTTCAATACCAGCCTCCAAGAGGGAGCCACAATCAAAGTCATCAAAGCCCCTTGAGATACTTCGCTCAATAAATGAGCATCTCTCCCCAGGATCACAGGATCCATCACACGTAAGTGCTTTATCGAATATTTGAGAGATATAACAATTCCACTAAGATATCTACTATAGTTCCTCAGAAATTCCGAACGTCCAAAATACTTCGCAGAAAGAAAGCCTTTTGATGCTGAAAGAAATGTTGAGGGAATTATTATCTTCTCCACCAACTGGCATATATATCTGCAGTTCATCTAATGTCTGAACCAACAAGTAATAGGCTGTTATCTTAGGAGCAGGTATAACCGGAATAGCCACCTCCGTACTACTCTCAAAAAAGATTCGTAGTCTAAATTATACGCTCTATAAGAAACCGGACTCTGTGGTAAGGTTCATACGCAGTACGACTCTCAAGAGATAGCTCTGACAGAATGCAAGGGTGCGACATGGGCTGAGGATATTTACTCTGGTGTTCGGTAAATTCTTCAGTTATATACAGGATCGAGTTTTGTTCATCAGGAAGCGTCAAGCAAGATCGTCAAGCAAGATCGTCATGTGAGGCTATTCCAAAGACAAAGCTTCGATAAGTCAAATCTTAGCTTCCTACGCATAAAACTTTTCTTAGATACATGATATTTCCAAACTGCTAAAGAAAGGTCTTGAGACTAAGGCATATCTGAATGTGACGTACCATCTCATGCAAACCAACTCACCATTGAACCGAGTCCACATTGGACAGAATGCTATGCTGAAGGTGCTGAAATCCACAAGTACTATCAGTCTATGGCTGAAAGGTACCACTTGAAGCTTCGTCTTAAGTCGGGTTCGTGCAGTCTGGTCCCAGGGTGATTCGTGTTGGTATTTCGATGTTAAATATCTTGAACCCGGAGAAATTGTTCAAGATACGGCTGGCTTCATCATCTCGGCGATTGGAAGATTGAATGAATGGGCCTTTCTAAGTATTCCTGAGCTGCAGGATGTGTTTGAAGGTCACTTGCGATACTCTTTGATTTGGGATACTGAGTATGATTACACGGGAAAACGAGTAGCCGTAGTCGGAAACGGTGCAAGCGTGATGCAGATTGTTCCGAATATTCTCCCTCCTGTGGCCCACCTAGAGCATTATGTTCGTTCGAAGATCTGGATCTGTTCAAAATCTCGAGGGGGTTTGATATGCGCAGCTGCTGATAATCAGGCGGTCTTTCATATTCCCCTGCCGAGCGTGCAGAATTCGAATCAGACCATGCAAAGTACCTGGCATATCGGAAAGACCTCGAAACAGATTTTCCGAACACAAATGAAGGGCCATGATAGTGTGCTTACAGTTAGAACTCCGGTATCTACGGTTTGACCTCTTTTGCGTCGATCAGACTCCGTATGCGGAACAAGAGATGCAGCGGATGCATATAGGCTCTACGTATCGGCAATCAGCAATCACAATTATCTCAGCAAATGGCGAAGACTCACAGGCTGGACTGCCTGGTGTTCATGGCTATTAGAAATTTCGTCGGCAGTGCCGGGAACGGGTTGCTGGCTTGGAGTTGGGTGCCGGCTTGCCAACGCTAAGTGATCAAATGAATGAGTCTAAGTGGGGAACAAGAGGATGGACTTTCCAGGAAGGTCTTCTGTCGACCCGATGTTTGATTTTCGGAGGATACGAGCCTATATTCTGTTGCCGAAAGGTCCTATGTATAGAGTTGCTCCAGCCCTTTCCAATTGATTATGAGTCGGATGTCTCTCTGGATACCAACATGGGACAGCTTGAGCACTTCCACTTGAGTACATCTATCTTTCACACAAAAGGTTCGAGAGCCGGTGAATGGACTTTCGGTGATTACACGCAGATCGTCAAAGGGTATCTCCTTCGAGATTTGACTCGCAATTCCGATACTTTGACAGCACTTACCGGATACCTTGAAATAGTCACACAGCGAACCAAGGTACAATTCATATGGAGTCTTCCCGCTCATCAGCTCGTTGATAGGGCTTGCCTAGTTTGGACATTGCTATTCGTGACTTCGAGTGGAGAGCAACCCTAGCTGGACCTGGGCGAGATGGGGCCTTTCTTGGCATAACTGGCCCTTCTTTGCGAGCGTCAAATACAATAATAACCTATTCAGTGGCCATCTTCCATCTTCTGTAGTTAATTTCAACGGCGATGACTACCCTGGGCACCGACCCACGAACCGTGTCTGTCAAACTTCTGCTATCGATAGTGTTTGTCTGGAACATTCGCAAAAGCGTCTCAAAATCGAATCTTATGTGACGAAGTTTGAGTTAGAGCCCTTAGATCTTGAACAACATTTACAGCATGAAGGACCCGATGATGCAATCCTTATCACGCCTACCATGAGTGTTGTTAGTGCTAATGGCCTTGTAAATATTCATCCTCATGGCTTGGGGAGTAGACACGAGGACCTTAATGAATTCACGCTATCCATGCCGTATAATATGTCAACTGAGATATTTCAAATAGGTAATGACTACGAAAATGGACTTTCTTGTGTTTAAAGGTGGCAGACGCTTGAAGAAGACGGCGAGAGTTTTAATTATGTCTTGGCTATGCTAGTCGTTAGGCGAGAAGATGAAATCGCCCGACGAATGGGTATCATGGCGATACCAGCTGAGGAATGGGACCTTGCAGGTGCTTAGAAGGAAACTGCTTTTCTAGAATAGAATGACGTATAATCAATTTCGGTAATGGAGAACAACGAAATATAGTATAACCACAAAATACGTGACTAGTCAAATGATCTGTATTTGCTATTTGCATCCTAAATTTATCACTCAGTCAGCATGTACTTGATATCGAACTTTGTTTCATTTCTCAAGCTTTTTGGAGTCGTCGACTTTGTCCCGTCAGCTAATGTATAGGTATAGTGTACAGAATACTTAAATGACGTGGTACTAGGATAGAAGGTCTGTGGCAATTCAATGTTATCCATGCCACCTACATCTACAACAAGACTTTCAATGTCCATACTCTTGGCATGAATCTCATCTTTAAATCCAGTGTATAAACCAACTTTCCCCCACTGACCTCCCCTTTCCTCAACAGGTCCATACCCGTTAAGGCACCCTCGAGTCTCTTGCCCGATTCATTGCATGATCATCATAGCAAGGGTAGCATTACAAGTTAATACTACAGCATTATTCAACTTTCCCGGGAGCTGATCCGTGACCATTTGTGCATATGGAGTCTGGAAAGCTGACCCGATTAGAATCTGGTATCAGCTCTCCACATCTCCTGTGGTTGCATCGATCAAATTGACTCGCATCTCTTCTTACGTTAAAGAACGCGTGGACAACTTAATTTACGAATTGCTCGAGAACGATATTGGTCAACAATATACTGGCAAGTAAGCACGGATCAAAATTGAACCTATAATTATTTTACGAAGGGTATAAGTAGTGAGGTTTCTTCCGGCCACGCAAGCAAATCCCTACTTGGGGCGGTTAGGTATCGTACCTTACATATCCTTATCGCTGTGCCGCGGTGCTCGCGGCAACTCCGTGCGCATTCGAGAGTATAAACAACACAAACCCCAACCTCGCAACATCGAGCTGCTCCGCCTCGAGCCACTGCATTTCCATCATGAAAGCCTTCTCCATCGCACTTCTTGTGGGCGCCTCGCAGCTGGCCCTCGGCTCTCCATCCCCGGACGGGCAGGAGATCCTGGCGCCGTCCCCCGAGATAGCAATTCCCCACGCCGAGCACGTTGTTGACAAGGCCATACTTGCAGCCCTCGAGATGCATTCCGATCCCGTCGCGGCGCTGGTGTCGCTCCAGCCTGATATTGCCGCTAGCCTCGCCGAACCAAGACTCTTGCACGTCTTCGGGCAATCAGAACCGCAATGGCTCTCAGAAGGAGACAAGCTGCGCCTGCGCAGAGAAGGGAAGAAGTTTATGGACATCACCGACCACGAAGACTTTTATGCGCAGCAGCTGGAAGCGTCGTGGAGTGGTGCAGCTCGTACGTCCGCACCCTCGTCATAACCAAGGCATTGTGCTCAGCTATTGCAGACCTACCTGACTTGAGACATCAGCGTCTCGTGAAACCACTCTTCCCTTATGTCTCGACGCAGCGGATGCACGATGTTCTCAAACACATGACGAGCTACTACAATCGATACTATGGAGGTCCTTCTGGAGAGCGGAGTGCTGAATGGCTCCATGATCACATTGCCCAGGTGGGAGTCTCCAATTCTGCCCAAAGACCCTGACTGACCAACCTGGATACAGATCATTGACAATGCCCCATTCGGCACGCATATCTCCCTCGAATATTTTACCCACCCTTTTCCCCAGTCATCCATCATCGCGCGCTTTGAACCAAAGGTCCGCAATGCGACCCAGCCCCTGACCATTCTTGGTGCGCATCAGGACTCTGCGAACTACCTGTTTTCCCTTCTGCCCGCACCCGGTGCTGATGACGATTGCTCTGGTACAGTCAGTATTCTAGAGGCCTTCCGCATTTTGGCTGAGAGCGGCTTCACGCCCAAGAATGGCCCGGTTGAGTTTCACTGGTATGCGGCCGAGGAAGCTGGATTGTTAGGCAGCCAGCGTATTGCAAGATACAAAAAGGAGCAGGGGGCAAATATCGGGGCCATGATGGAGTTTGTGAGTAATCTCAAGCCAGCTCATAAACAACTTGCAACAGCACTAACCGCCTATTCAGGATATGACCGCGTTTATTGCCCGAAACGCGACCGAATCCATTGGTTTTATCACGACTAAGGCGGACGCAGCGCTGACCAACTGGACGGTAAGTCTGAGCAGGGAATACATTTCTATTCCCACTGAGATGTATGAGCTTGGACCGTAAGTCTTTCCCTTCTGAATGGTGTTTCGATGTCGAAGCTAATGACGGAACAGTAATGCCGGTTCTGATTATATGTCTTTCACCTTACTCAACTATCCTGCTGCATTTGCCACGGAGGGCAATCCTTTGGCAAATGGTGGGTTCCCGGGTGATTTTGACCCATATGTGCATGGAGTGAAGGACACGATGGATGTCGATGATGAAACGGGCTACTTTTCTCTGGACGTAAGTATGAATTTCCCTACCCTTGTTTGGACGATTACTAAGATGAGCAGCACATGGCAAGATTCTCAGAGCTGGCGATCGCCTTTGCTGTGGAGCAAGGTGGGTGGGATAACAGCTGGCGGTAAGTAATCCACTTAAGATTGGTGGGGGGACTATTCTCAGCCTTGTGGAGATGTATGGGTCGGTATGACGCGTTCCCTGTTATGTAGATCAAAGACTGTTTATTTTAAGCCCCAGGAGTTTCGTGGATACATTCTAGGAGGTTTACTAGGTTTAATAAGCTTAAATACCTCTGTTATGGTAAGGCCTTTCCAAAACATGACGGCAATTAAAATCCAGGTTCATGTCCTGCATCGATTATATGGAGATTTAGCAAGGGCTTACGGGGCGTTCTCTACCTTGCACGTCTTATTCAGCAGACCATATCTTCACCAGGCCTTGTTTCTAAGTCCCTTGTGCGTGCGATTAAAGTGTCTTTTGTCAGGGAACATCTCGACCATCTAGACAATCCTAGCCCGCCTTAAAAAACCGGCAATCACATGCTTCGCTTCACGGCATTGAAAAATAAAAGAAGTAGCAGCTATTCGGACGAACTACTCCCTTGAAACATCCCAGTAGAAACAAAGTAGGTGATTTTCATCTGATCTTGGATTCTGGTCTCATCAATCACAATTGGTTATGTGCATGACATTGGGGGAATTTCTCTCCTCTACTGGTAAGTGTTACAAGTTAACTTGGTTTTGCTTGATTTTCTTGATCGATATACTGTAATTATGGTATACATGTGCCATCTGGCTTGCTCTTTGAAACCCTTCTCAGATCCATCTTATATCTAACGTATAAGGCTATTTATGTTTAGCTAGTAGGTTTATCCAGACGTCGTTTCGTGGAGGATTGGGCTAGTCCAACGCTGCGTCTCCTAATCACCCAACCGCTCGCGTTGATACCGAAAATGCTCGCGAGGCAAAATGTCTGGAGGAGGTATATTGCTGATACGGGTTGATGCCCTATTATTGTAGGTAGAGTATATTACAAGAGTTTTAATAGTTGCGCCTCGGTGGTTCCCAACGGCCTTTGCCATCCCGGAAGATCTGTTCCGCCTGATCATCATGACACAGCTCATTCCAACCCGCAAACTCATGATCTCGATCCGAGGTCATGATGTACCACTTTACATCCGTGAGGGGCCAGTAGGCCGTTTCTGTTTCCCCGTCCGTCATGACGGCGACCTCCCGATAAGGCTCATTGATGTAAGCATCAAGCATGGTCCTCATGTGAGGCTGATACCACAGCTGGTTCCAGATCGCATCTCTCGCTTCCCTCACGCCATCAACATGAGCATTATGGAGAATGGTAGCCGGCACCGAACCGCTCCACATATTCGTATACAGCGAAACCTGCCTCCAATTCGAGAGGGAGCCGCTCGGCAGGTTACTGAGGGCTGGGTTCCGGGACCAAAACGGTTCAAGAGAATAAGCAATATCGTTGGGGATCGACACCACCCTCCGAGGCACTACACCTAACTTGTTGGATGCATCTCTGATGGTCTCCGGCTCGCTGAACTTGACCCATGCTGAATCATACTCAGCCGACGAGGTTGGATGTCCTAGAAGGCCCTCGTAGTCCAATCCGATTCCGAACTCGAGCGCTGCTCCTCCAGCGGGATCAGTTCGTATCTGATCCGGATGAAGATCGAGCACGCTGGGTTCCGCATATCCAAAGTATCGGCAGAGTTGAGCCCACCTCCGCTGAAATTCGGTCAGATGTTGCGTACGAATGACCTCCCGCTGTAATTCCTGCTGTCCAAAGATTTTGGCGAAGACCCTCTGGTCGCTGCCAAAGTTGGGATCCTCGTTGGTCTCATTCAGAGCCTGGGAAAACAGTCTTTTCATGCTCTTCAAATCCCCCATTACCATCCCCGAGTTCAGATATCGCGGACGGAACTTCTCATCCGGATTCTTTTCGTTGCCGACGTTGGTGTCGGTCTGTGGGCCATACACCTTCCTGGGCAGACTACTCTCTGGAACCGCATAGCAGGGCGGATCATGGGCCTCCCATGGCAAGCAGCTCTTTTGTGCGGAAAAGATAATCTTCTGCTGAATCCCCCGTTCCACCACCACCGTGGCGCCTAGCCGTTCTGCGATTCTGGCATCCGCTTTCGCATTCACCGCAAAGTAGCGCTCGAGGAGCACTTCTGGCCGCAGTTGGAACAAGATGTCGTAGCCCTCCACGACCAATACCATGTCATTCTCACGCTCCGCCGGGAACCGACCCAGATATTCGAGCACACCGGTGATTTTGGCCAGAGGGCCACGAGCAGTCGTGGCATTCTGGCCCCAATTGACCAGCACGGGCGGTGGGTAATTGAGTACGGCAGCGCTGACCAACGTGCTGCAGAGATCTAGGTGTACTTCATTGGCAGGAATCAAGACATGGAAATAGTCGGCAGTAATATTGCTGGCCTCTGGAAGGGTCGTGATCTACCACACCAGCATCAGTCAATGGGGCCATGATTCACGGCTATGGCAATGCACCCACCTTGGGTCCAGAGCTGCGTTGACTCGACCAGAGAAGCAGCATCAAAAAGCACAACGTTGCCCCCAGAGCCACCCTCCGCCGGGTCCAGAATTTGCTGCTGGCATCGCCCTTCTCCGCCCGGGACAGCTGCTGATAGCCGTCGCTAAACCGAGTCAGAGAAATTTTCATGGTCATCCGAAGCAGATCTGGCAACCGGATGGAGGGTCATGAAGGAAAGGTGAAGACAGTCGTAGGTTGGTGCTGGCTTGCTGGCGTGCGTGCGTGCGTGCTTCAGTCGGCCATCGTCGAAAAAAGGTAAACGGCGATAAGCTCAAGAGGGGCGCACCGGGTTCGAAGCCAGGCGATACAGGCGAGAGGCTCTGACGGTGGGCCAAGAATAAGACGAGCCCCGGAGAGCGCCCTGGGGCAATACGGGCCCCCCTATTCTCTTCCTTTTACGAGTGTCTTGCAGCAGTGAGGAGCAGAGGAGCGACAGCCAAGCCATGTTTGAGAGGGAAAGGCAATTCGACGCTCCCCCGTCGGCCTGCATGGGCCCGTCCAACACACCACTGCAGCGCCATGTAGCCACGCGTCCTCAAGCGATCCGTTCAGAGGCCTTCCTGGACCGTCCAGCCTGGGATAGATAACATCGCGGTTGCTGGATCAGGTCTTGGGACGGATGGCTCGGGTTCCTGACGGCCCTGTTCATTGGCAAGTCCCAGCATGCGTGGGGTGTGTCGCATGATGATCGCACCCGGTCATACAACGGTGGCTTCTTGGCCCGTTCGTATTCACGTCGTCATTGTTCGTAACTTCGCAAGGCGACCTCAATGAAAGCCAATGGACTGATGGCACTGGCTGGTCCAAAGGGGAATGCAGGTCGCCGCTGCGAGGGATGGTCGGCGCGATATCACCCATCTATCAGCTCGACGCTCCCGCGCGTTGAGTTACGCTACGTAGCATTACGGCACGGCGATAACAGAAATACAGTTCAGTATTGCACAGAAATACGGTAATGCATAATCTAATCTTATCTGCAGCCACAGGCGGCCGACGGTATATTAGGCAGCATTACAGACTTACCAGACCATCCCGGCCGTCACGGGCGACTAACGCACAGCGTCCGGCAGCGACCGCCACCGACTCATCGCCCCCATGCTCCCCCTGGGCTTATGGCTTGACGCTTCTTGGCAGTCCCATGCCCTGGCGGAATGTCACCAGAGCACACGATCAGTCGAGACCGCCGGCCACTTGCTGTTTGCAGCTGGTCCTCGATATTGCACCCGTCAGGGTCGCACGATGCGGCGCCCAGTGCAAATGAAGCTGTTGATTGCCTGGCTATGCTTAATTACAATGATGGATTGTCCTCCTTCTCCTCCTTCGCCTTCTGGGGGAACAATAGGGGCTCATGCGTGCGGCAGAGCGCCTCCCAGGACAGGAATGCACCGTGGTCTGCAAACGCGCCCACCCGATCGCCATCATTGGCCGATGCCAGCGTCTCTTCTCGAGTTACCACCTCGCCCGGCCACCAGATCTTGCCTCCAATCACGCGTTTGGAAAGCGGACTTCTCTTGAGCCCGGCCGTTGCCTTGAGCAAGGCCTCGCCGTATGGATAGTACCACATGCGGGGCCACCAGGTATCGCGATACTCCTTCTCGCCGGTGAAATGCAGCAGCGGGAAGATGTTGTTGCTGGCCACGTTGATGCCCAGACTGACGTCTTTCCACGAGAGGTGGGCGGGCAATGGTGGCCCGTTATCCGCCTCCGGAGCCTTGGCCTTGGCCCTGATCCAGCTGCGAGTTTTCTTCTCCGTAACAGCTGCAAAGGGCGGGCGCGAGTCTTGGATATCTTGCGGAAGCACCTTCTGATGATACTTGGCCGTGCTGAGACGAAGGTATTTTGCTGGTCGTGACCCAGGTGATTCTGATGCCCCGTCGAACGTGATCCAGGTCAGAGATTGGTGGAAGAACGCCATGGTCTGGTAGAGCAGCCCTTCATAGTCAATCCCAATTCCCCTCTCCGTAATCTGATTGGGCTCCAGCTCTGGCCAGTCCAGGTCCGTTCGGTTCATGGCCACGCCGAACCCTTCCGGCTGTAGAAGCCGTCGCGAGTATTCCTGGTTGGCATAAATATTGGCGAAGTAGAACTGATCCGAATCGGTGACATGCTTTTTTTGTATCAGCGCCAGCGTGGCCTGAAACACCTCCTGGATGTCTCCCACCGGTCCCATGATAGTCCCGGAATTCAACCATCGCGCCTTGGCTTTCTCCATGCCGGCCTGGTCGGTCTCGGGACCAAAGGCAAAAGGACGATCGGATGCCAATGGAACCAGCCAGCACGCCGGCCGCCGGGCATCGATCGGCCAGCACAGCTTGTCGTGTCCAAAAATTACGGACTGCTTGAGGCCATGGCTAATGGCTGTGTCCGCGCCTACCTGTAAATTAATGCGCCGCTGTGCGGCGGCGTTGGCCTCAAAATATCGCTGCAGCATCACCTCGGGCGGGAGCTGGAAGTGCACGTCGAAGCCATCGACGATGAGCGCGAGGTCGTCCTTCTTCCCCTTGGCGACCAGCGTGTCCAGATACTTCAAGATGGTCTCGACCTTAGCCAGGTGCTGGACGTAGGCATTTTCTTTGTCTTCCAGCGCGCCCCAGTTGATGAGGATGGGCGGCGGATATCGCAAGATGGCCGCCGAGAGGAGCAGTTTACACAGATTATGGTTGCTGCTCGTCGCTGGGACAAGGAAATGCAATGAGGAACTGGGAGTGGCCTTCACGGGCATCAGCGAACGGCCTTGACAACACGGCCAGGATAAAAAGACCTACCACGGAGGAGAGAAAGGTGTTGAAGATGAACAACCCGAGGAAGCTTATGAGAACCGCCCCTAATACAACTCTGCCACGCATCATGATGCGAGCTACATTTCGCACATAGAGATTCTGAAGCATGTGTCTCCAGGGCGCAATCAAGAGCCAGATATGGGTCGGTCAAGAGGCGTGGGAGGGAGTGAGTGCGTTGAGGAAAGCATATCGTGCTCGTCCGGGACCATTTTGTCTCTGGGGCAGATGATCCCTCGAGCACGTCGGTGGTGTATGGCCAGCCAGACTGGCCCATGAAGCCCGGAAATGTGCGCCGGCACGCGGGAAGCGGCGAGCAGATGTGACCAGGATGAGACCGCCATCACCACCACAATTTCGGTCTGCTGCAGGAGTGCGTTCTGGTGGCCGACGAAATTGACCTCCTGGGGCTGGCGCCAAGCTGCGCCATCGTCGCGCGGAGCATGGCGCCATGCATCCTCGGTGAGTGATCCTCCAGCGACAGAGTTTGAGGTAGAGTTCGAGGAAGCGTATTGTTGCCGAAGCCCTGCGGTGTCAGGCCCTCGGGGAAGGGATCCACCCCCAGCTGGTCCGAAACGGCTTGTCATTCGTCTTAAGTCCCTTGCCGGTGGAGGGATCCTTTCTGGACTCATCGTATCTTCAGCAGGGGGCCCCTTGCTGACAGACCGTGGGCGGATTGCCCCTTCCTCTCACGCTCGCTACGGCGTCGGTGGCTAGCCGACAGCCTCCCGCAACTGGTACACAGTAATTAATTGTCACGGCGATTGGGGGAACTTCCGCATCGAGGGGCGCCAAGCATGATTGCCTTTTCGCTGTTGCTATGCTACCTCTAACATGGGTTGTCTATGTATCACCAGCCTCTAGATTTGTGGCGCCGGCGCTCTTTTCTTATTCAGCTCCACCTTGCTGTACCACGCGGCGCCAATCAGCGTAATCACCATCCCAGCTCCATTCAGCATCCCAACCCGCACATCGAATACCAAGATCCCCAGCAGGACGGTGGCCACCTGCTTGACGTTGGCACACACCGAGATGGTCAGCGCTCCCGCAACCTTATTGGTGTGGAACGAGGAGACGTTCAGCAGAAAAGCAATGAAGGCGTTGCAAAAGATCACAAACGCCTGCGTGCGGGAGAACTGTCCGGCGACCACCAGCTCGTAGAACTTGGGGATCTCGCCGGTCAGATGCGCGTAGAGCAGCGATTGCAGAGCGGCCAGTGGTGTCATGCGCAGCAATATCTCGAGCGCCGGCAGCGCCAGGTTGCCCGTCATCAGCCGGTTAGAAGTGACCGTCTTGACCGCCGCGAGAACCGTCCCGAGCACCGTCAGGGAAAACCCAAGGAGGGTGAAGTAATAATCGCCATACGTGACGAGGAAGACGCCCAGGGTGATGGGAATAAAGGTCAGATAGGTTTGGACCGAGTACGAGCGGTGCAAGTACAGGCGATAGATGATGCAAGTAAAAATGGGCACCGTTGATCGAACAATCTGGTGGAAAGCGACCGAAACTAAAGACCTGATCCCCACGCCGTCAGCGTGTGCTGCTTAACTGGGAGGCTAAGGGGACTTACAAAGAAACATTCGATATCGCAATATTGATCGTGAAAAGGGTCGAAAAAGCCACGAGAATTAAGTTGTCCTTAGTGCTTTGCCGGGTCAAGGTGATATGCCCTCGTAACATGAGCACATAGCATCCCAGGGCAGTCACCCCCGTATGAATGGTGGTCAGGAGATAGGGAAAGGCGAACTGTATCCCACGGTTAGCACATTGCCAACCACTGATGGATTCGGAATCCAGCGCGTACTCTTCCCAGCAGCACTTTGGAGTGGATGGTCAGACTCAGGTTGAGTATAAAGTACAGGCCCAGTGCCAGAAACTTGGTGCGGAGAGGAACACTGTATTCCAGAGGACTGGGTGGCGGATCTTTCCATAACGCGTCGGAGGGTTTGAAGGCTTCGAGATCTTCATTTTCACTTGCCAGTGATGTCCGGAGCTCAAATTCGGACGAGCTCGAGGGCGAGGGCGAGGGCGAGAGCGCCGCCTCCTTCTCGGCATCCAGATAGACCGTGGACGACATATTGAAGCGTCAGAGTTAAGCACAGCGAGGGACGGAGGCAATCTGCATATTTCTCAAGGGAGTGAGAACTGCTGGTGGTATTTGTGACGACGACGAGAACGACGAGACGAGAGCGCCCGTGATGGGGGACGGCACGGAGGAAGCGGAGCTCGTGGGACCGATGGATGATGTGCTTTCGAGATTGCTGACTAGGCAGATATTGTGCCGATATACAAAAGGTGGGACCGTATTCCGTATACTGCTGGGATGACGGCGCATATCAGGGTACACCCCGGTGGACGAGCCAGTCACATCCCCGATCCAGGCAGGAAGGTTAAATCCTATTAAAAGGGGCAGCTTGCGGGGTGTGGGCCATGATGATTTGACAAAAGAAAGGATTCCAGTTAGGTAGGTGCGTGCGACCCGTCTCATGTCCGAGGTCTCAAGGCCCCGTATGGCAGCTATAAGGTTATCTCTTCATCACATCCAGGACCGCCTCCCTAGTCCGCCGCCGCAAGAAGGTCGTCCAGGATGTCTCGCATCCAGGAATAGCTGACCGCATCCTCACATGTCCTTGAACCCTCGCCCTGGCGGATCAAGGCTGGGTTGTGCAGTCTTGGCCCAGGGCGTCTCGCAATCCCGGAGACACGGTTGGTGGGGTGTGAGTAAGGACAGCCATAGTACGACTTGACGGTACAACGCTGCCCGCCGAGATACTTGGTCTGCATAGTGGGCTGCTGGGCCCCCTGTCCCTTTTAAAATCACCTGCAGGATTACAATATACGACAGTAAAACAATGCCGTTCCACGAATGATCTACCCGCTCTGGACTCTTGTGATCACGAAGAATGCCCATCAACACGGGCGCCAGACTCATCTGAAAGATAACTTTAGGACGAACCCCGAATGCTCCACGTTTCGGACACCCCATTGCTGTTATCGTTCCCTCCCTCACTGCCCTCCCACGTTCGTTACTTCCCTTCCATTCGTACCATGGCGGCGCTTCAGGTTGAGGCGATCCAGCTCTTGCGATCTGACACGCCCGTTGAGTCCAACACCAGAGCAGCGGAGCATCTTCCAGTGCAATCGCACAGCGTAATTAAGAAGATCTGCTGCATCGGAGCTGGCTATGTAGCAAGTACTTTCAAATCACCCAACTCTCCGCCTTCTTGCCGGTGATCTCCAGCTGACCGTTTCTCCCAGGGCGGGCCAACCTGCTCCGTGATAGCTAGCAAAAACCCCGATGTCGAGGTCACCATTGTGGACTTGAGCGAGCGGCGAATCCAAGCATGGCAGTCGGATGATCTCCCCATCCATGAGCCGGATCTGCTGGAGGTCGTGCAGTCGGCGCGGGACGCGATCATAGAAGGCCGCAAGCCCAATCTGTTCTTCTCCACCAACATTGACCAGGCGATCAAAGAGGCCGACTGCATCTTTGTCAGTGTGAATACGCCGACCAAGACCATCGGTCGCGGCCAGGGACGGCAATCCGAGATGTCGTATGTGGAAGCAGCCATCCGCAAGATTGCAGAGGTGGCCGAAGACGACAAGATCATTGTCGAGAAAAGCACTGTGCCCGTTCGCACAGCGGAGCGGATGCGAGAAATCCTGGCTGCGAACTGTCGCCCGGGAGTGTCGTTCGAGATCCTGTCCAACCCCGAGTTTCTGGCCGAGGGCACCGCCATCAAGAACCTGCTCACGCCGGACCGCATCATTATCGGCTCCTTGAACACGGCGGCAGGACTCAGTGCAGCCGAGTCGCTGGTGGACATCTATGCCACCTGGGTGCCGCGGAATCGCATTATCACCATGAATTTGTGGTCGTCCGAACTCGCCAAACTGGCGGCTAATTGCATTTTGGCGCAGCGAATTAGCAGCATTAATGCTCTGAGTGCGATCTGCGAAGTCACGGGAGCAGATATCGCCGAAGTATCCTACGCATGTGGACTGGACTCTCGGATCGGTCCTAAAATGCTCGGTGCTTCGGTCGGGTTTGGAGGGTCATGTTTGAAGAAGGACATTCTAAGTCTCGCGTACATTGCGGAATCTCTGCATCTGCCGCAAGTGGCAGATTATTGGCGCTCGATCAACGACATCAATGAATACCAAAAAGACCGATTTTCGCGCCGGATTGTGGAATGCCTGCACCACTCCCTTACCAACAAGCGGATTGCCATTCTGGGCTTCGCTTTCAAGAAGGATACGGGGGATGTCCGCGAGAGTGCGGCGATCAGCATTGTCAACGACCTCGTATCGGAAGGGGGGTCGATCGCCATTTATGACCCCAAGGCCCCGGATGAAAACATCTGGTACGAGCTGGAATCCATTAGTCCCGATATTAAACGACTCCACGAACGAGTCACCATTTTCCGGAGTGCCCACGAAGCCTGTGTTGGTGCTCATGCCGTGGTAATTGTCACTGAATGGGACGAGTTCAGCAATAAAACCAAGGCCAAACCTCTACCCGCCGTGGATGCCACAACCCCTCCACGCACTCCCCTTGCAACCGTGGCACCCCAAGAAAATTATATTGAGAGCAAGGAAACTAAACCAGTCGCCGGCAAAGTGGACTGGGCTTATGTGGCGACGGTGATGCGGAAGCCCATGTATATCTTCGATGGGCGAAACGTGATTGACGAGGTTAAACTGGAAGAAATGGGATTTAGAGTGGAGGGTATCGGCAAAGCCGGCACCGTGAGAGCGTCATGATCTAAGAATTTTATTATGTATAGAATGATGTATTACTAGCGTGCAGCACCTGGGAAGAAGGCTTTCTTAGTGTTTGGGGTTGAAATCGGGTCCGATTAGCTATTATCATACGTTGTCATTTTCCTTGCCGTAACTCAGTAGACGATCAGTGGATCATAGAAACATGCGGGACATCAGGGACATCCGTCCGGTTATTTGATCTGGTCCCATAATAATAGATCATAGTATATACCTTATGGACGCACCTTAAGCCGGGATCGAAGAAGGCGAAGACATGAGCAGGATGATGCACAACGCAATCCTGCTCGTGGATCCTGCCCGCGGTGGCGGAGATGAAACTACAGGAATCTGTCCTTCCTGACGAGCTGGTTGTCTTATCGAGCCGATACGAGAAGCCTAACTCAGGGCCTTACGTCGAAGCCAAGCCCGGGTATGGGCAGCCCACGGTAGGGTGAGATTGCTGTGAGACTCCACTAAATAGGGGCGAGATAAGAGACCCCCTCCCTGCACTTCCTCTCCGCGGTTTTCTTTGCCCTCTTTTGTTGATTTTGTTTCTCCACCACCACCCCGACGGCCGTAAGACGAACTGTCGCGATGGACTATGGCGTGTCGAAACGCGTGATGGTACTGGCGTTCACCTTGCTTGCCTTCGTATGGCTGTTGAAATTAAATGTAAGCATAATTGAGTGAGCAACGTGCTTGCATTCTCAGCCGGTTCACTGACCCGTCCGTCCTTGCACGTTCAACAGAAGAATTATCTCGGCCTAGCACCGTCCGGCGATACACCGGTCGCTCCCACAGGAGTGTCTGCCTCGCCGAACAAGAATGTTTATGGGCACATCACGAACAAGGTCGCCGTTATAACAGACACGCAGTACACTCCCCGTCTCATCCCGCTCATCCTACACTACCACAGTGTCTTGGGCCCGGACTGGCCGATTGTCTTCTACACGTCGCAAGAGACCCTCACGCAGCACCTTGACCCGAATTCAAAGCAAGCGTCGGCCATCTGGTCGCGTGCGGTCCAGGATGGGCGCATCCAGGTGCGCACGATCCCGGAGGAGTTCAACCTGACATCCCGTGACGGCGTCAATATTTACCTGTCCCGCCCCTGGTTGTGGGAAAGCCTGGCGCCGGCTCAGCATGTGCTCATCTTCCAGACGGATGCCATCGTGTGTGCCAATGCCCATCGTAGCCTGGATGACTTCCTCGAGTGGGATTGGATTGGCGCGCCGTTACATGCGACCGACGCCTGGTACAATGGGGGCCTCTCCCTGCGCAACCGGACTATGATTCTGGATATCCTGAGGGAGGGCAACAACTGGGAAAACGAGACCCAGTCCGGGGCGTGGACGTTTGGCGGCGAGGATGCCTGGTTCTCGAGGAAGATGGATGCGCGCGGTGCTCACCTACCCCCGGCGCAGGAGTCACTGCAGTTCGCGTGTGAGTTTGACTGGCACGTTGACCAGCAGAAAGAGCCCTTCGGTTATCACAAGATACATAAGAATGCCCCCAGTAAACTAGATGAGATCATTCAATGGTGTCCTGAGATCACGCTGGCC
The DNA here is from genome assembly GCA_003369635.1 of Coleophoma crateriformis. Classification (NCBI taxonomy): domain Eukaryota; kingdom Fungi; phylum Ascomycota; class Leotiomycetes; order Helotiales; family Dermateaceae; genus Coleophoma; species Coleophoma crateriformis. The sequence continues at coordinate 97,164 of PDLN01000004.1, forward strand.
GCCCCTGGTAAATTAGCAGATTAGATTAGAAGGCTCATTGCCGCCTGCGCCTTTGTTTTTATATCCATGTAGACTTTACAATTGAACAGCAGTGAAAGGCATCATGGTAGCACAATACACCTCATCTGAGAATGGCTCTGAATTAGGACACAGTGCCAGAATCTGAAGACGATCCGGAATCCAGCATGGATATCAGATCCCTGGGGTCCTGTCTACAGAGTCGAAGCAGAATCTTAAGGCAAAGTAAACTGCGATAGATTCAAAGCAGGTAAGAAGGACGACTACACACCATTGGAGTCACATAAGTCAAGCCAACTGAAGACATCCTTGCAAATTTTCATATACTACCTCCGGCGAAACGCATTCAGGCTAAACTCCAACAGCTACCAACTGTGGAGGCGCGAGTCCCACCCCAGGAAACTATTTCCTTGGAACCCACCCCCAGAACCTGACCTAAAGTTATATGGATTCGACACTATCTTCGAATGAATTACGTCCTGTTAAGAATATACCTTAAATGCACCCGAAACTCAACAACATAGTAGCTTTGGGCTAGCATGGCGTCAGGCTCAGCGTCAAAGTCAATATCGCAAGGGACCTGATGTCCGTAGCATTCGCATGGGTAGAGTACTAGACCAGATCAGATCTAAAGCGCACCAGGAATGAAGCCATCTTTCCCGCGACCGAGGATAGTCCACGTGCTCGGACAATGTGGCTGGAATGAAGATGTTGGCGTAGCTTGGCGATGAACCCGTCTGGCTGGGAGTGAGCGCCGCCATGTTTAAATCAACCTCGTCTCGACATTACCCTTCCTTCTCGTTCTCAAGGTGCACCACGCATGCACAGGCTCACGACCACGATTCTCCTCGCACTCTTCAGCGGATGGGGGACCAGCGTAAAGCGTGATTACCAGAGCTGCCACCCATGCCACCGCTTCCCGATTTTGGCTCGGGCTGCACGATCATTTAAGCTGGACGTGGGGGAAAATACGGGCTGAACTATCTCTTCTGCAGCGCTAAGCGGCAGCGAGGGCTTGTACCGAGATACCTGGGAGCTGCGGCACGGACGACAGATTCCACATCTTTCCGAAATGCTAGCTACAGGATCAATCTCCAGGGATTACGTGGCGTCCTAGTATTGATATCATAACGGCATTCGTGTATCCTGCCCAGCAATGTCATCATCTTTTGGTGTCGATGTGTATCGGGATCCGTACCAATGGCACGTGATCAATTGCGATAAGTGATACGCGATAGGAGATAAGAGATAAGATAAGGATAAGATACTGAGCTCTTTCCTCGTCATTTTACCCCATTTTTACGGATGCTGCTGCACATGGTAAGCGTAAATGGAAGGGATGGAATCCCCTCTACCATCATTCACCTTCTACTACCACTATGGATGATGCTGGGGTTGACTCTTTCGCCCTGCTCGCCCCTACGAACAACGTGCGCCCATTTGTCTCCCGAAAACGCGGCAACAGGCGGCAGCGGCTGGCTTGCGAGACATGTCGATTCCGGTCAGTGATCTCTCGACGGCCCCGAATCCTTTCCAGGACTGCTTTACTTTTTGCATGCGTCTGTTTCTCGCAGGAATCCTGACTAACTTCGTTTTTGCCTGGAATAGGAGGAAGAAATGCGACAATACGTATCCTATCTGCGGCCATTGCCGGCGGTTGAATCTCGTGTGTAAACGGGAGGAGCCACGAATGCTCGTCCCCGAGTATGGCGAGGACGACAATGGTCAAAGCATGGTTCCTAGCACTGCTATAACAACTGCTTCTACTACACGTACTTCGGCGAAGCGTCCTCTGCCGCCCAAAGACTTTGTCTTCGTCTCCCTCACACCTAACGTGAAGTCTCTGGACGCCGATTACTACAGCCCCGATCGATCCGACGACAAAAGGACGATGCTCCGTTACTATACTCAAGTATTGGCGGACATTTTAACGACGACGGAAACCAACAATTCGTTCCTCTCTGGTAGGTAGCATGTTTCACGGGTCTTGGGCTTGATCCGGCCACTAACTTGGTTTGCTATCTACTTAGTATTCTTACCGATGGCAATGGACTCTCTCTCCTTACAAAAGGCGCTGATGGCCTGGTCGTCGGCTCATATTTCCAGCTACCTCAAATCATATATGGTGCGCGCATTGGAACACCGATCACAAGCGCTGCAGAGTAGTGCGGGTGCCCTGGCAAGATGCAGCCACAGCAGTTCCCAGGCGGATATTGAAGTGATGCTTGCAACAGGGCTGGTGCTGTGTGCCATGGACATTGTCTTGGGAGACACCGAGAGCTGGTTTCAACACCTGGTCGGCGCCCGAGATATTATCCTCTTCGCCTGCACTTTCAATTCAAATGGCGTCGTTTTGCGGGGGCCGCAATGTTTCCGGGGCTCGGATAGCCAGTGGCTCTTGCGGAACTTTGCATACCATGATATTATCGGCAGCCTGACCACGCTGGAGCCGCCACTCATTCAGGGATCGTACTGGTCATCTGGGGATGGTTCAATTGTCGATTCGTATTGGGGCATAGGGACTGAGGTGCTGGTGATGCTCTCAGAGGTTTGTGCTCTCAATCCTAGCGAGGTCACCGAGGAGGACGAGCACGAGGATGAGGCGGAGGAGTTGTCACAGCAGCAGCAAGAAAGAGAACAGTTAGCCCACGACGCTCCTTTACCTTCGATATCTGCGTCCAGCTTCTGGAAAGATTCCGTCCGCTTAGAAGCCAAGCTCCAGCGCTGGCAATGCACCAACTTCTCCAATCTCTCCCTCGTGAAGCTAGTACAGGCGCAACGCAGCACAGCGCTCATCGTGCTACACCGTAAGCAACGCATCTACTGCTACAATAATCCTGCGCAGGCCCGGCGACTCCCGGTCATCACAGCCAAGGTTGCGGCAGCGGTACAGTCCTCAGTTTACCACATTCGGCGCCTGAATCTCGACTCGCGTGCCGCCGGTGGCTTGCTATGCCCCTTGTTCATTGCGGGCGGTGATGCGATGGAGAGCGCCGATTTCGAATTCTTGCGCGGCTCGCTACAGAAAATGTTTGATCGGCGCGGCTTTGGCAATATCGCTCGAGCTATTGACGTTCTGGACGAGTTATGGCGGTTGCGGCTTAATGGCTTCCACGGCCCCGCGGGGAGACCAGTGGATTGGATCGATGTGTTGGAGCGGCGAGGGTGGAGGCTGATGCTGTCATGAGAACTGACTGTTCATTCATAGATAATACTTCTTTGCTTGTCTGCCAATTCGTTTTATCTCTTTACTCACTCATCCTCTTCAGCTACACTTCTTCTGCCACTTAACTCACGCGCTCGCTTAGGATCGCAAATAAGCCTTGAGACTATCACCCCAGATCCCCGCCCTCTTGTAGAAGTGAATGCCTGGTGCATTTCCCGCTTTCAAACCGTCAATAGCTGCTATCATCTCCTCTCCTGCTCCTTCCGCCTTGAGCTCCTCAACCGGGTAGAGGAACGTCTTCACTGTTAGGAGGAGCGCTTTCGTCTTGGGCAAGCGATGAACGACTTGCCGTTCACAACGCATGAATGTCTAGAATTCCCAGGTCAGCCCTCTCGTCATCTAGTAGGGACAGTCAACGCATACTGTGGCGGGGTTGATTTCCTGAGGATCTTCCTGCTCGCCCCCATAGAGGTGATTTCCTTTCTTGACAAAGAGTTGGTCGGTGGTATTGATCGACCACTATCAATACCGAACACTGAAATTAGCTCTTTACAATCTAGCCCAGCCTAACTCAAGAAGCGACAGCGCAAGAGAATAGGACATTACTCACATTCGCCCGCTTAACAAAGGTGCCGACCTCAATCCGCTCAAAGAATCGATCCATGCTCTTCTCCATCTTCTCCTTGTAGCTCGGCACCGGAATATGGATATCACGCAGTTTCATGTTGAACTTCTCCCGCGGCTCGAACCCCCCGGGGAAACAATTCACATAGCCCTGCAGAGTGTATCCGTCCCCGTCCGGCGAGGGGAGCAGGAAGAGCAGCTCGTCTTCGATCGTCGCTCCGAGCGTGCGCAGGGCATCCAAGGGCTTGGCCAGGCTGGTGACGGGTGAGACGTCCCCGGTGACCAGATTGCGCAGGTTATGGCCGTCGTGAGTGAGCTGGAATGCCCGTGGAAACCGTGTGGGGAGATAGACGCCCATCATCCAGACGTAGAACTCGTCGACGGCGGCCTTGACGCTCTCCTGCGCGGCGAGGACCGAGTATGCTTCGTCGACCATTAGCTTCTTGCGCAGGTTGATGCGCTCGAGGTAGTTCCAGTCCATCTCTACGAGCTCTGAGGCGTGCGACTTGGAGATAGCTAGAAATCTCGAGTTAGCTGGTGGTCGGTTGTGTGACGCTTTGCTGGTGACTATATTTGGTAGGTTTTTTCACGTGCCCATGGTTAGATTATATATCCGCTTGAATGGGCGTAGTTTTAAAGGCTCGGTCTTCTCCCATTGGAAGTCTGGGAGCGCTTCCACAGGAGGATAGGTATCGTTTGCGTTCGGCCCAGTAGCTGTTTTGTATACTGTGCCTTTCGGCGGCAGCGAGGGCTTCTATTACGATTGCAATTAGTCTCTAAATTTATCAAGCAAGCAAGGTCAACTTTATTCAACCCCTACTGAATAGCTCACTCGTCTTGTGACGAAAAGTGAAAAGAAAGCAGGAGTATATATAACTCACGTTTTCAGACGACTTGAATGTCCATTGAACTTGACTGGCTACTGACAGGATAACAACGACGGCCAAAGTCAAAATTGCTGAGGAGAGATTCAACTGTTCCATATAAAAACTGAAATCAGACACCAGTGCCATGCTGAAGGTTTTCTTGCAGCGATCTAAATGAGTGAACAGAACAAACTAATGAATGAATAAACGTGTCCTTCGACAACTACAACATTGAGGCTGCCTCAATGTTTGGCTTTTTGACTTTGATTGGAATAATAAATCTTTCGGTTCATATTCTGCAAATATAGATCCAACACGTTATACATAGTATCAGTGAGCCGCAGTCGCAGCAGCAGCTTGATTATACCACCCCATACTACGACGCATCGTACGACCATCCTTAACGTACTGTTGAATACTAATCTTCCAAATACCAGGACCACTCTACTCTAAGCTAATCGTGGAGAGTGGGATGCCGGCGCTGGACAAAGATCAGTTGGGCGCCGAAGGGCGCCGAGCGATTCCCCGCTCTGCTTCCAGACGCTGATTGTGGAGTAAAATGATGACATTTCTCGAGCCCCTCACTTGCCTGTTAAAGCTGAATGACAGCAATCGTCACCCCAGGCTAAGACTTTTTTTAATGAGATTGGGGCCTTAGTACGTATGTGCATCCTGCCTGCATGGCAGGAGGGATCGAGGCGGATACACGCGTTAATTATCACATGCAGTAGCAAGAATAGCACTTTGCCTTGACCCCTTGACCTTGATCTTCCCGACACCACCTTTTGCAGGCCGGTCTCATTATCAATACATCTATATCGTTGCGGGGAAAGATAAATCAGGGTAGCATCGATTTATGGGTTTTTCATTACTCAGTACAACTACTAGTCAGAAACTCCTTGCAAACAGGAGTATCTAATTGACCTCTTTTCTTTAAATACGGCCTCCTATATTGCGAGTCTCATCGCTACTCGCATCCGTCAACCCCCTCCAGAGACGCCAGTATCATTTCCCTCTATCACCCTCCTTCCGCTTCCTCGTCCAGGTAGAAATTCCCGAGAAACAAAAGAAACATGTCCGCCGGCACTAAGAATGTCGTCTTTGACATCATCGGCACTTGCGTGTCCTACGATAAGCTCATCGAAGCCCTCGAGCAGCAGCTTGGCGACAAGATGCGCGCGGAGGGCGTCAAGCCCAGCCTGTTCGTCTACATGTGGGTGGAGGCCGCAGAGCGCGAATACACGTTCCTCAGCATAACGGGGCGGTACCAACCCTTCGACAAGATCTTCAAGTCGCTCTTCTACCGCATGCTATGGATGTCGGGCATTGCAGAGCCGCGCCAGTTTGCGACGGACGACGACTTGCGCCACGTGGTCGCGGGCTACATGCGCCTCGAGGTGCGGTCCGACACCAAGGAGTGCTTCGACAAACTGCGCGCCGCTGGCTTCACCGTCCGGGGCTTGACGGCGGGGGACTTGCAGCGAGTGACGGACTACTTCAAGGATGCAGGCATCGACATGCCGGCGGAGCATCTCGCGTCGTGCGACGCCATTGGCGTGGGCAAGCCGGATCTGAATTCTTATCGACCTACGCTCGAGAGTTTGAAGGATGCGAAGGAGAATTGGTTTGCTGCCGCGCATATGTGGGATGTTTCGGCAGCGACATTGACTGGGTACGTAGCGGCATAATTTACTCTGCTTGATTGATGGTGTTTTAACGACGCAGGCTACGAGGACGAGGAAATGCTAACAATCGTGAGTAGGTTCCGAAGTGCATACTGTTCGGTGTTGGAGAAGGATCCTTGTGTGGATATATTCGGAGAGATGGAGGTCATGGCAGATAGTCTCTCCGAGATGGCAGACAAGATCATTGCGGCATCAAAGGCTTAGCTAGTTAATGAATCTTGTTGATATTTCACAATACGCCTACTGCTACTTCAATACATCTTCACCCTGATTTGTAGAGGAATATGACTTTTTTTACTGTGGGTCTGATAGTCGAAGTACTCAAGAGAAACTAACGATGCACCGTGAAATGTGTAATAAGTGGCTTCGGAAGCGCGAGTAGTTGTTTGGCCATCTCAATACAAACGGCGCCCGGGACGACCCATGCCTGCTCAGATTCAACAGTAACCTTAAGTTGGATACGCCCAGGAGCGCTGTTCCGCATCAATGAATCACAGAGCCAGGAATTCTATATCGGGATGCACAATAGGCCAACATTGCTCCCAAGAGTGGACGGAGGTGGGTGCTCAACTGGGCGTACGATAAGCGTCATCGAGAGATAAACAGATAGCAAGAGAGAGAGATATGACCCGAGCTCGTTCACAGCCCTCATATGATAAGCGTTACCGGCGCGAATAAAGCGATTAACACCACCTGATTGGCTGACTGCTTCAAACGACTTACATGCCCCTGCGTTGCACGAGCAGTATGCATTGTGCCGCACTTTCATATACAGTACCTGACGATTAAGCGGCTCTTTAACGGCAAGAGTGGTACCAAAAGTGCTGAGATGATGGACTCCTATATGTGGGCACAGACACAGCTGTAGTTATCGCCGTTGTTACCATTCCTGCTAGTATCCATCCACGGATAAGGCATTAAACAACCAGCCTTTTCTCAGCCAATCTTTCCGGCTTAGTAGCTTCTTGCCAATCTAAGTTTGCAGCATAAGATATAGCTTCTGTTTCTTTATCTTGGTTGCTGTCGTTGTCTGTTGTTTTCGGTACTCAATCTTGTATCGAATCTGTCCACCAATTCGAGCACGCAGTTCACCAATACAATCGATAGGCCTTCCCTCATCATGGGCAGGAAACCAGATATTGGTATAATCTCCATTGCCCAGGCCACTTCCATAATTTTTTATTCCTCCCACATGTCTGATCTTTGCTGACACTCAAGCATGTTAAAGACAGCACGGAGAAATCGGTAATCGTCGCTTCAACTCCCGGGAATGAAGTCGATGATAGCATTGGGTCGGCAGTGGAGCTGACAAGTGATGACGCCGGCTATCACCGTTCGCTGGACCGCCGCCAGATCATGATGATAAGTTTCGGTGAGCATGCAAACCTCCTCAGAAATCATGGATTAATTATCATTAATGTTTGATCATAACGGCAGTCCCATGCTAATCGCAAAGATATAGGCGCCGGTATTGGAACCGGCTTGTGGGTAGGAACTGGTTCTGCACTGGCAAAAGCTGGCCCAGCGGGGATCGCGGTCACGTATACTATCATGGCGTAAGAAACTTTTATTATCTCTCCTGATTGACAAGGTCGCTGATCAGGGGATCTACAGTGGCATGGTCTATCTGATGTTTGTCTCTGTGGGCGAGATGGTAAGGAGAATGCCATTCTTGCCGTACGTGTTGTATTGATATTTGCCAATTAGACAGCATATAAACCGATCCATGGTGGATTCATGTAGGTTTGCTCTTGCTCTGTTGGGAGAGATAAGTCTAATAGCAGCCAGTCGACAATCTATGGAATATACGGATCCGGCCATGGGTATGTCTCCATTGAAAAGATAACTCTAGTGGATTTCTCTTAATTCGAGAGCAGGGTTCGCAAATGGCATCAACTATTGGTTCTCCTGGGTCATGATTGTAAGTTGTCAAAGTGTCAAGCTACAGTATCATCAAGCTGATCTTTCAGATCCCTGCCGAGATCACAGCCTGTGTGAGTGTGCTTGAGTTCTGGCCTCAAACGAGCGTAGTCCCTCTCGCTGGCTGGATATCGATCATCCTGGTCTTAATCATCATCCCCAATCTTTTCCACGTGAAGATATATGGTCATGTTGAGTTCTACATGGTAAGCCTGACTTCCACCCGTTTCTGTGGCGGAAAAACAAAAGCAAGGCTCATTATTATATAAATATAGTCGCTGGTCAAATGTGTTACTATCCTTGGCATGATTATGTTCATGTTCATCATGGCTTCTGGCGGCATCGCGGCAACCGGGGGTCCGCTTGTTTTCCACTACTGGAAGATTCCAGGAGGTTTTCATAACGGACTGAAAGGGATTTGTGCATCTTTCATCCAAGCAGCTTTCAGCTTTGGCGGAGGTACGTACATGATATCTTCCTAGTTGCCAGATTAAAACAAGTAAGCTAACCGTGCCAGGTGATTATATTGCCATCATTGCCCCAGAAGTCAAAGAGCCCCGTGAGACAGTCCGCGCTACCATCGGCCCGCTGTTCTGGCGCATGGCCAGCTTCTTCGTGCTCAACATCTGGCTCGTCGGAATGGTGGTGCCCTATGATGATGTGGACTTGATCAACAAGTCCGGGACGCTGGCTTCACCCTTTGTGATCGCCATTAAGCGTGCGGGTATCATGCCCCTGGCGCACGTCCTCAACGCCCTGATCTTCCTCACGGTTCTCAGCTGTGGCATCACGAGCATTTATATTGCGAGCCGGTGCCTGTCAGGCCTGTCGGAGCTCAAACTGATCCACCCTCTCTTTGATAAGAAAGACAAAGCGGGACGCCCATACCTGGCTCTGATTGTCAGTACTACCCTGGGCGGCGGCTTGTGCTATCTCAACTGCAACAATACAGCAGCCGTGGTATATAGTTGGTTCACATCCATGGTACATACTTCTCTCCTGCAGCTCTCCACTATCCAAAGATGCTCACGGATCTTGTTGTGTGCCTGCTGGATTCTGTGCGTTGGCTAACATTCGATCCAGGTTGGCATTGCCGGTTTTATTCAATACGCGCTCGTTTATAATAACCTGATTCGCTTCCGTATGGGCCTCAAGGCACAAGGCATCGACTACAAGAAGCTTTCCTTCTATTCTCGATGCGCGCCATACTTACAGTACATTGGTCTAGTCTTCATATTCCTCATCTTAGCTGCCGAGTTCTACCTCTCTGTCTTTCCCTTTGGCGCGAAACCTTCCGCAAGCAACTTTTTCGCTTCTTATCTTGCTGCACCGCTATTCGTATTCGACTACTTCGCGTACAAGGTATGTATCCACCCACCTTTGGTGATGATGATGACTGCCGGATATTTGCTCAAACCTACCTTTTCCTTACTCTTTTGGGGATATGGAACTGACAAGGTTGGTACTAGTGGTGGTTTAAGACTAAGATTGTCAAGCCAATTGACATGGACTTCAGTGCGGCAGCGTACTTTGACTACGAGGAGCAATGCAAAGCCGAGGAAAAGATGGCCAACCCACCGCCAAAATTGTCCCTCTGGAAAAGGGTCCTCGCAAAAGTGGTTGGCTGAACAATTCCACTGTTGCCTTTCGTAACTTCGCCACTATTCCTATAACCAGAACATGATAGCAAGACGAGTCTTTATAAGTAGCTGCAAAAAAGTCTGAGAAATAGGGTTATGCTTTAAAGTGATTACGTATAATAAGGTCATCAATACATTTGCAGCTCGACCAAAGCTCTCCTGTAGCTATTGAGTAGGGTGACTACAATCCTTCTCCAAAAGACTAAACAAACTGGAAGAAAGTCTCGCTCGCTTATTCGTTCCGAAATAATGTCCATCTCCACCGTCTTTGCCACAGGGACATGTTGACTAAAAGTACTATTTGGCCAGCCATTGGCAACTATATATGTGATGTCAGGGCGATACACTAATCTATTAACTCCTTTACTAGTACGGACAGGCTTTCGAAACACCTTGCCGTTTGCACGAGCATGAATGAAACCGAATTTCTATCTGGAAATGTGCTCAATGTTCTGCTTCATCAATGACAAAGTTCAAGTTTGTTGGAAAGCTACCAGTGTGAATCTCAGTATTTCTACAAGCTTTATCTGAAGACTTTTATTGGACTGAGATGGTTAGAATATTTATTCAAGAACTTGAGATATCTGCTTATCTAGGCCATAATGATGGGAAACAGTTCAAAGAGCAATAATTGTATTGGCTTCCACCCGAGAGAACGGAGCCTGCAAGCTTGACATCTGGAATTGATATCCCACATCAAAAGAGCATAAGGGTGTACGCTGACGGCTTAATCTTCCCTGATCTGGTCGATATCAAGACTTCCAATCAGCATCTTACTTTCAAAATCTCTACGATCTCCGGCACTAATTTCGCAAAGACGTAGCTTCCACATTCATATATGGTTCATCAAATTTACTGCCTTCTCTAGGATTGTGACCACTGTTCCCGGATGATGTTCTTTCAAGAAGCTCCCCATCCCAGCCTCCGAATCTCAATCCGCTGGCTTAGTAATTATGAACCCACGGCCATTGTGGAGCTCTGGTGCTATCAGTGGACAATAATATTCTTTTGCGAACTTGTCCACAAGAAGCTGGCAGTGAGGGAACAAGATGCCGTGGCCTTTGGTAAGGAAGAGAATCGCACGATCGCAAAGTGCCGAAATTGAAGTTCTACCGCAGCACGACGGCATTTTAATTGGCGACATGATAGTTGTGGGAATTCTGCGAGGGGCACGTTTCTGCCGCGCACAGTGAGCCAGGGCTGTCACCTTAAGAAATCAAGTTCTCTCACTCCGATGCTTACCTTGTTTCAAGTGCGCTGCAACTGGAGTGTGGTTACAAGCAACTATGGGTGCTAGGTCATGGAGGCATTATTGGTGCCTTCTTGCGTTTTGAGAGACTTGGACAGATCAATCTAGTTTGCCAAGTTTTAATTCTGATTTGATTCCTCGATTTGCCAAGTAAAGGCTGTAGAACAACTCGACCCTAAATCCTGTTTTTGAGGCAGAGACTGGAGGAGCCAGATATTATATATAAGTCAGTCAATGTGAACATTGTCATAATGCGATAGAAATCCGTTTCAAAGTTACGATGGGTTATGTAACTATCACCTCAATATCAGCTCAATAATCAAGTAAAGTGTATCAGCTCCCGGCCTGATAACGTCTTTTCCGCGCTATCTAGGCAACCATCCTCTGCAATGCAACCTTGCTCTTTTTTGACCATACTGCCCGCAAGCGTGGCGCAGACCTGCAGCGGGGAATAAACCCGGCAAGCCGGCAAGCCTTGCTACAGTCGTTCTAGCAACGTCAGTCCGAGTGAATTGGCTCGCTCTTACTGTAGAATGCTGCTTGGGTTACACTCGAAAGGTTCAACTCGAAAGGTTCAACTCGAAAGGTTCAACTCGAAAGGTTCAACTCGAAAGGTTAATGAGTGCGACTTGTCTCGTTCCTGGCGACTACCGAAAATGTTGATCCGGAAGTTCAGCGGATTAAAGGATATATTTTCTATATTCAAAGAACTGCATAGAATACAAGTTGTGCGAGGCTGGCGTCTATTTTTCCAAGGACCTGTCGTTCCGGTAAGGCTTTCTGGGACCCCAGAACTTGCATACAGGCTGTAATGTCCCTCTATAAGTGTCTTTTCACCGCAACGACTCTTCTTTTCTTTCCTATTTATCGTCATTGCAAGGCTCTTCTTTTGTTCCAAAGATGTATGACGAGTGGTATCTCCAGCAACTCAACAAAATTAATGACTCTGACAGCTCGCAGTGGGAGATCTTTGGCCTCCAATATCGGACTGATGCATCAACACTGGCAGCTGCTGAGAGAATCGCGAGCCAGGATGTGTTGGCATGGGTAATCGACCAAGTGGGTAGTACTTTCTATTCACCCATTAGCTACTGACATGATCCTAGAGGCCAAAAAAACCAATATCCGGTACACGAACTAGGGAGACTAGACCTGCAGGATTACAGTTACTGTATATTCTCTTCTTCACAAGTCACGCTTCGCCCGTTAATGATGTTACAGGTTCACACGTCATCGGGATCATGAATCCTGCGAAATCAAACCCTGGTTCATGTCGTTTCCAAAGCAAACCTTTAGGCAAATATCAGAAACAATGATGCTCCCGCCGTCCTACTGCTTTCTGCGAACCAATGCTGGAGGCTCAGGGGATTTCGCGAAATACTCCACCTTCGATGAGGACGGAAGCATCTCCACCCTAGGTATTTCTCTATCTTCAGACCAAGATGACAGTGTTAACACGAGCTAGCATTCGTCATCCGAGTGCCTCACTCTCCTCGCCTAAAAGCTAAAGCAATATGGTCCATAGCGGTATCTTGGAGCGCTCGCACTGGAACAACGAGCGGTCTTTTCGAAGGGTTGTCCAATGATGACATCGACTGTGTCACGTCATATACTTCTGCGAAAATCAAGCAAAGCACACACCCACTGTTCTTCCCTGCCATGCTTCTAGATATTCTTACAAGTCTATATGTCCAGCATAGAAAAGAAATCGAACGCGCCCTTTTTCTTTTGGAGGATCCCACCGGGATTTCCAGAGGCTCGAGGAAAACGAACGCGTGGCAATGGAATTATGATCTATTTAGGGAGACGACGACGCATTGTAACACCATCTATACAAATCTGGTATACCTGGAACGACGACTGGATTTCACCGTCAAGCTGAGCAATTTTATTTTAGAATCGCTGAAATTTTGTGAAGACCAGCATGTATATCAAGGGCAGAACTCGATACCTCAAGGGGTTAATTTCAATCAGACTGGAAAGCAGATCGAGGAAGCTGTTCAGAATGCTCGCAACTTTGCTGCTAGTCAACTTCACCAGACCATGTGTTTGCAGAAGAGATCTCAAGCATTGACCACAGTTGTAAGTCGTACCCCTATTTCATTCTTCTTCCTTCAAGGCAGAAGCTGGGCGAAAGAATGGATAATCTAAATAATTAACATCGATTCCATGCAGATCTATACTATCATCACCCAGAAAGATAGCCGTACGAATGTCAAGATATCAAAAGCAGTAAAGGTGGACAGTACTTCTATGACAGCCATTGCGTTCTTGGGAATTGTTTTCCTGCCTGCTATGCTGGTTGCTGTAAGTTCTTTCTTCTTTCTCCACAACTTCCCTTTATCTTCAACCCGGACTGACAAATTCAAACACAGTCAATGTTCAGTATGTCGATGTTTGATTTCTCCTCACCATCGAACTCATCCCAGTCCTCCACCTCCACGTCAACCACGACTTCTGTCGTGAACTCCAACTTCTGGATGTATTGGGCCGTTACAATTCCTCTTACGCTCATCATTGTACTCGCATGGAAACTCTGGATGGGCAGAACTAGAGACAAGGATAAAAACGGTCGGAATGAATATTTAAGGACGGAGAGATTAAACTCTTACCAGAAGCAAGTGAACGAGAGTATGGAAAAAGACACCCCATATTATCTGGAGCAGGAAGCTTTAGAGGGTTTCTTTTGGAAAGGGGAGGAGAATGTCTAAGTCGATTCAGGATGAATGGCGATATGATTGTAGTCTCCAAGACGTTACTAAAGCCTGTTATTCTGATTTTGTGTGTATGCCCTCAGAATCTAGAGGTGTGAGTTACAACTAGGGTAGACTGAAGAGTGAGGAATGGTAATGGCTAACAAGATTTATTAATCTCAAATTCTCGATCGGTTGGGATAGAGGTGTTCCAGTTGAATGGCCTTCCATTTGAGTGGCCTTCCAATTGAGTGGCCGGGGCTCAAATCGCTAAAATTTGTAAATTCTCCAGAGTTACGTAGGTAGTTAGGTAGCCTTTAGGAAATAAATACAAACACTAAAAGCAGACACCGGTCAAACTCGCCGTTTCCAAGTCAGTTTTTACCATTCGCTTTCCCTGTCTTCAGGGTCCTTTGCTCTTCAAGTGAATCAATCAAGTAGCGTGCATCATCGCTAGAGATTTGGCCTCTTATAATATCCTCAACGTAAAATGAGGAGTCCGGAATTGAAGAGACAGATCTTCCTCGTCCTTGGCGCTTCTCCCAGTCTGTTTTAACTAAGTTATAGCTTTATCAGAAAATATTGCCAGGGACTCAAATTCTCTTTATCGGAAATATTTGTATTCGCGTCATGGGTGTGACAGGTATTTACATCACGAGCCTTCAAGACACCACTCCATCGGACTGAATGTCCAGCTTTTTGCAAAACGCCCTACCACCACCTGCCATCTCATCAGGCCCTGCTCTCTACTGACCAGCCCCGACACGAACCAACTCACCTGCTCTTACCCGCTAGGGACGCACCCCCTAAAGAGACAAAAGACAAATACTTTTACTTGAGTTAATTCAAGGGCAGGGTATACATCGAATGCTCCTATGATCTGGGGTCAGTCGTGAGGTGTTGCCCTTGCCACTTTCCTCTCGTGTGTTGATCGAATTAGTGTTATCGAGCCGTTTAAGGCCTCTCGTGTGTTGATCGAATTAGTGTTATCGAGCCGTTTAAGGCCTCTCGATTTTTTCTCAGTTGGAGAGCCCGAAAACTCAGAATAGCTTTCTCCTCAAGATGTTTTTACTTTGCATTTGTACGTTTGGTAGCAGAGCTTTTGATTTTGTTCCAAGTTTCGTCGTATCCTCATCAATCTCCTGGGGGTCGACCTCTCCTTGAGACTTGATAGGTTGATTTCGAAGTATCCCTTTGCTGCTTTTGACTACTCATAATTATGTGATATGCTTGTGCTGCAATGCAAGGCTGACTGGAGCTGACTGGGGTTGTGTGGCGATGTGTGGCTTAGATGTCGGTGACCAAATATGACCCTGGAACATAAATTGCATCCACACCATCCGCGATCATGGGGCGATGTTCTGTTCGTACCGATCTTGTTTGTCTACGAGGAGCTGCTGTTTTCCCGGTCACGAGCGCCGATGGCAAATTCTAGTTGGGATGAAGAGTTTGAGGCTGGCCCAATACACGAGGACAGTATTCTGTCCTCAACATGCCTCAAATGCCGACGCATACCCCTGGAGTCGCTCACCTCGACCGAATATATGCATTCGCATTGCTTTGATGACCTGTTGGGATCGGGACAGAGATGCCAGCTGTGCCGACTGATAGTATATGGGCTTCGTAGAAACTTCGCTGGATCTACTCCGTTGGGACTCGGCTCTAACGAAGATGCACTTGACATGCACCTTAATACATCAAGGGTTGACGACAGATCTGTCAAGATCATATCAAAGCTCCGAAAACACTAACCAACATCGAACGAGGGGTCAAGCGACCAGGAGCATAAATCGAAGTTTACATTCCTAGGCTTACGTCATGTATACTTGATATCGGCCAGGGATCTGGTATGTGATAAACCCTTCTAAATTCCTCAGCTCACCTCAGCTCTACTTCCAGGACTAACAGGTATTGCTAGGTTCTGAATCCAACTTACGTGCTTCTCGGAGACTTGCACTCGCCAGCCGATGGCTAGAAGAAAGCTTGTCTCGATCATACGCACAGCTAGGCCAGATGATTTTTGGTGTCGGTCAATGGCGAGAACCTGATGGCTCAATCGTATTTCGATACTACCCTAAAAGAACTCTTGATCTCGGCGAGAAAAATGTTTTAGATGCCCCTTTACTGTTGTGCTCCGATTCACCGCGGTATGGACGTAAATATGCTACTGTCAGCCACCGCTGGGGGACCCTCCAACATCTGACTACTACGAAGGCAAATCTACAAGCGCACTCCCGAAGTATTCCCTTCTATAGCTTGCCAAAAACCTTCCAAGATACGGTCATCGTTACCCGTTTGCTCGGTATTCGACACCTCTGGATTGACGCACTCTGTATCACCCAGGATGATCCAGATGAATGGCGTCAACAGTCACTGACTATGGGTGAAATCTACAAGAACTCAGTATGCACAATTGCCGTCCACACAGCACATAGTGATGACCAAGGATTTCTATCGGACATTTACCAAGGACCCATCTCGGTTTCACTACAAAGACAATATCACGAAAGAGTACTAAACGTTACCTTACGAAACGACTTCCGCGCTCAGGTGGACCGGAGTCAGCTCAGCGGAAGAGGATGGGTGTTTCAGGAACGTTTTCTCTCACCTCGGACCCTTCATTTTACATCTACGTCAATGTTCTGGGAGGATGGCTTCGGTGTCAGAAGTGAAGAGGATGAAATACCAGACTCTGTACAAGGAGCCGATGGCCAGCTTACTCCGTATTCCTAGGAGCTTCAAAAGGCTCAGAGCTCAGCAATACCGACTTTTTCAGCATTCAGTCCACTGCCTAGTGAACGCTCTGGCGTGGGGTCAAGCAATGCAGTCCCAAGTGCCTATTTCAACCTCCTTCAGAAATATACCACACCGCTACGTACATGGGCAAATGGCATAAAACCTTTCAACTATGCAGCAATTGAGGACGAGACGGATGGATTTACTGAATACGTGAACTGGCTCCAAATTGTGGAGCGATACTCTCGGTGCAGCCTAAGTCGAAGTGAAGACAAGCTTCCCGCGATCTCCGGAATGGCAAATCACATTCAGTCTCGAAGCCCAAATCCAGTTAATTACTGTGCAGGCATTTGGGAAGATCAGATTCACGCTGGACTGCTTTGGGTGTCAGGAAGGAACGGCTTACGTCGGCCTGGGATTGACCGCGCTCCTTCTTGGTCATGGGCATCTGTTGACGGGGAAGTCCAATTTCCGATGGGTGCTGAACACCTTTATCAAAGCATGGGGGTCATCAAAATCTATAAGCAAGGACATGCGCCACCTGGGAGGCACACGAGCATGACGTGGTTCGATGGTCCGGGTAGACTCGTAATGAGCACTATGCTTAGAGAGGTTTGGATCCGAGACAACACCATCTTTGGAGTACCACCAGGTCTCAAACGCTCCACCGGATACCGAGTAATGACAAGCAATCCTCCTGAGCGGAACTCTCGTTCAATGATCTGGAAATATCTAAACCCAGATATCGGGTGGGTTTCTCCTGATAGTCAAGATTTTCCGGAAAATCTTTGGTGTGCAAGTGTTGGGTCCTCGCAATTCAGCCTAGATGAACATCTTGATAAAGTTAGAGCAGTTGGATCCGTTCGTAGATGGATACTTCTACTATGTCCTACTGGGAATTCTGGAGAATTCAAGAGATGCGGCATGGGGGCTATTACAGCAAAGGGGTGGTTTGATGATCAACATGACACTGTTATCACTATTGTATGACAGTCACCAGATAATTACAAAAGATATTATAAACCAGCGACATAATAGTCACTTTCTCTCTATCTATAAGTTATGTTAGAAGGTGGTGTTGCAGTCCAAAGTAAATTATGTCCCAATGGGCTCGACTATACATTGTGCTATATAAAAACTATAACAGCCAAAGGCACAAATACTAACATTCTCAACACGCAATGCTCTCGTAGCTAGTCTTTTCTTTATAATCCTTAGCTAAGCATTCTGCTCTCTGGAAACATCTCAGATTACATCTCAGATTGCATAAACACCGCCAGAATAATTGCCCTTGAATGGTTTGCATCGTTTAATTGAGGCTTGATCCCCGGTAAGGGGTACCTAATTTCCCCTGGTCGACGTGCGCATTATTGCGGTCAAGAAATATATGCCATAAAATGCTTCCTTCACGACTCATGGTAGGTTCAGAGCCAGATTCATATTTGTTTACCCAGAAATCCACTTCATACATTTTTAATAGTTAGCTTGATTCGTTATTCGGTTTATTTTTCCTTCTTCTTCTGTTCTATTGACTCTGTTTCATTGCTTACCATAACAAGGTAGTAAATAAGTAACTCTACTTACTGTACCCTGAACAAACAATAATAATATAATGTCCTCGAAGCTGTACCATCGGTACAGTGGTGCCTTATATGCCTGTGGCCTAATCCTGTGCAATAGTATGCCAACCAGAAGGGCAGGGGCATTCTTGCCTTCCTCACTTGGTGCAGGACGCAAAGGTGCTACAGCAGCGCCGATTACTTGCGTCTTAAGGACCTTCGGCCAATCACTGATTTTTTATAAGCGAGAAATTGGGTGTACCTGACCAGGGATTATTGAAATATTCGGAAGGTATAACGGATTTGTGCTCCGGGTCAGCATGAAACTCTCTGAAAGTGAGGACTGTTCGATCTCTAGAGAGCAATACGTCCAGTCTTCTACAAACAATGTTACCATATTCATAGATCTTAATCCTTCCATGGACATAGTTGTGCTTCCCTCTTGTCTATTAAAAGGCCCGATGGTTAAGGATCTCAGACAATTGCAACTACATTTCCTTCGATACCACTTTAGTGCAAAAGACGGACAGAGGAAAGGACAACGGCAATGGATTTCGCCAGCGGTACAAATAACGATATAAATTATTAGAGCGAGATTACTAGCTTGGAAAGCCACGGAACGCCAAGTCGCCCAATAGCATGATTGTTAACCACAGTTGCTATCAGTGTCGTGAAAGACTGCCAAATTAACCTCCTAGTGAAATAGTATTCGTTGTATGACCATTTGTGCCTATTCCCAGGTCAACGGGACCTCTCCTCGAATCTCTCTCCATCGATTCGTAGACTGGAACAAATCTGTGCATCCCTGAATTAGAAACCCCCATTTCCTGACAAAGCCCTCCGTGAGTTCCCAGCCACTCGCCTCCAACGGATTAGACCAGACTACAAGACCAGAATCGACCTTGGTTTGTGAATTCACTAGTCCGCCCATAACATCGGCGCATAGCTCACTATTGGTGAACTGATGCTGTGTCCTGATCGCGTTATCTCGCATCCTTGGAGACGGGAGGATATCAATCCAGTCAGGGTCTGGAGCGTGGATTGCTGGAGGGCGGTTGGCCTTAGAGAGACTGGAATACCCTGGTATTCGTAGGAGTTCGGGAAGACAGGAAGCGAATCGCCGAAGCCGCAAGAGTTGCTTCCCATGAGGTGGGAATAGCCCAGTATCAGAACGTTAGTTAATGAAGCGCGGAAAACAATTATATTCAACGAGTGGTAGAAGGTGGTCGCGCGATATCGGATAGAGCTTTCGCAAAGGAACTATATGACCATTCCAGCGGAGATAGGAAGGCATACAAGGGTCCGATATCGTAGGGGGAACGGTATGTCTACTAGAGCCGATGTGATGTTGGTTTGCTGAGAGCCTCAACACACTTTTTGGTCCATACACGTGGGTTTCCAGCTTTTGCACCGCTTTCCGCTTGCCTAGAAACAGGGATTAGTTTTCTTGGGCCTCATTCTGCATGGAGAAGAGTCGGAACACCTACGATACGCTCTGACGGCGAGTCGAGTCTGTCTCCTCCGTCTCTCCGACTGATCACCCAATCCAGTCCAATCGTCATCACTACATCGCGCCTCATTTAATTGGCGCAGTCGGACTAGCTCGACGGATGCCATGAATCATCCGTTATCCGGCATCAAATGATAGAACGTAGGATATTTTCAAGACAAGATCACATGACAAGATCGAGACATCCTGGAACGACCTGCAACCTACTTTCACCGGGAGGCTTGGAGATGTAGAAATAGGAACAAGCGACTGTCTGCGGCAGAACAGAGTCCCACGCTCGTTGCCTATTTCAGCTAAGCGTCACCATTTATGCAGGGTGCTTACAGCGCTATCCTAAAAAAGGATGAGCCGTTTATATTGCTCTGATACGAGTACTCCAAGACCCTCGACATATCAACTAATAACAACTCTCTTTGCTGTCTGCAGACAATAAGAGATCGAATTCGGAGTAACTAACTCTCCGTCTATCCTCCATAATGATCTCCCAAGGCGCAAGAGAAGGAGACGTTCTCCGTCTTTATTTGACTGCGGGTGTAAGGTAAAGTGCCATGAGCTGCTCCCCCAAAACCTGTCGGCTTTGCGAGAATCAGTTCGTGTCTTGAATCCTGTAGCTGCTAAGGCCTTTCGACTCCATTACTTGGTTCTTCTCTCACTACAACAAGCGTAACTCCAACGCCCACAACTTCGAGGGCCTCTTTGACGAGGTTCGCACCATGAATATCTTTAGTTTCTTTCGCTCCCAGCTTTGTGTGAAGCTCCCTGTTCCCAGGAATCGGTTCAGTGGGCAAACTATTATCGTGACGGGCGCTAATGTGGGATTGGGCCTTGAGGCTGCCCGTCACTTTGTCCGCCTGGACGCTTCTAAAGTCATACTTGCTGTGCGGAGCACATTAAAGGGCGAAGCAGCTGCAAAATCCATCGCGGAATCCACAGGACGGCCTGGGGTTGCTGAAGTTTGGCATCTGGATCTTACCTCGTATGCGAGTGTGCAGGCGTTTGCGGACTGAGCCTCGAGCCTCGACCGCCTTGACATTGTCGTCAATGATGCCGGGATAGTCGTGTACAACTTCGAGCTTGCGGAGGATAACGAGTCGAGCATTACCGTCAACGCGGTCAGTCAGATGTTACTGAGCCTCCTACTGCTGCCCAAGCTCCGAGAGACATCGATTCGGCTCAAGAAGGAGACTGCTCTTACATTTACGGGGTCATTTGTCCATTTCATGACAGACTTCCCCGAACGGAAGAGCGAGAATATCCTGAAAGAGTTAGCAATCCGGGACAAGGCCCAGATGAAGACCAGGTAAACAATTTTGGCTGATCAAACCCTTCAAGTACTTACGCTAAGATATTCCAGATATCATGTTTCCAAACTGGTCCAGCTACTCATGGTTCGAGAATTGGCCAACCAGATCAGTAACTCCTCGAAGCCTGGCGACGTTACCGTCTCTATTGTGAACCCGGGCTTTGTCGACACCGAGGTGATGAGGAATGCAAGCGCGACATTTCACTTCTTTTTCAGGCCATACCGAAGCCTTGTCGCGCGTTCAGCAGAAGAAGGCACTAGGACTCTGTTGCATGCAGCAGCAGGGGGCAAAGAAACACATGGCCAGTATCTAAGTGACTGTAAGGTTGCTATGTAAGTCTCCTAGGTCTTCGACAGGGTGTTTGTCTGAAGCTAATGGAAAATTCTAGCCCGTCCGAATTCGTGAGGAGTAATGAAGGCTATGAGGTCCAGAAGCAGATATGGAGGGGATTGTCGGACATACTACAGAATGTAACCCCTGGCATCTTGAAGAATATATAATCACGCCACTATGCCAGGGGACCATCAATTGGTTCGGTCCATGTGTTGCTCCTAGTGGGGTTGACACAGAAATCGCAACTAATAATATCCAAAAAGAAAGCTCATGTATAATGGCTGTCCGGCTTAGATAAGCTAAGTATGCTTGATTCGATGGATATCCTTGTATTTCATTCGTAACAAAATAAAATATATCGAATGCATGACAGCTGCTGCAGGGAGTTAAAATGTAGTGGCTTCATGTAATCAATCCTTACAGGTTGTCGTATCACAATGTTCTATTTACTTTCCAAATCGAGATCCACGATTCCATTCATGTGAGTTAGCCAACCACTTGTCCGCCGTGCCGAGAATGTCTTATGAAGCACTGCACAGTAGCTAGTTGCCTTTTGAAGGCATGGTCCTGCTGATACATGCATTAGTCGAAAATTTCATTACCAGCGGCAGAAGACTTACCTTCTGGGTAGCTCACTTAACTATTTATGATTGGCAAAAATCAAGTCAGGTAATTCGAGCAAGAATATACTTAGTATATGTAAGCTAAGGTACGTAAAGATATGTTTTGAATTTTAGCTTTCCTATCTCTAATTCTGTCTCATTATATACTTCATTATTTGTTTTTGGATAAATTATGAAGCGTTATCACAGGCAAAATTTCCGGAATCAACGAAATCCAAGACGAGACCGTCATTGATGACATAAATTCTCACCAAAGATCCTTGATACGGCTTCACCGGAAGTTCATCTGTTTGCTGCATGGTTGCTTAGTAAGGTCGAGTACAAGACGCCAGGTAATCGTAGCGAGATGCATCTCTGGCCTCAAGACTAAATAGCATCGCCGCCCGCGACCACACGCCGGGCAAAACCGTGGACGGGCACACGCCATCGATCTTCCATCCTACCCCAACCCGAAACATCACAATGATCACCCTCGTCGGTTTCGACCTCGACGGCACGCTGGCCGAGAGCAAGCAGCCGTTGAAAGACACCATGGGCGAAGCGCTCGCCGACCTGCTGGCCGTTGCCAACGTCGCGGTGATCTCCGGCGGCGACTGGCCGCAATTCCAGAAGCAGGTCGCCAGCCGTCTGCCCGCCCGCGCCGATCTGTCGAAGCTGTGGTTGATGCCGACGACCGGCACCAAGCTGTACACACACAAAGGTGCCGACTGGCAGCCCGTCTATGCGGAGCTGTTCAGCGACGAGGACCGGAAGAGGATCATCGAGGCCTTCGAGGCCGCGCTGGTGGCGACGGGCTTCAAGCCTGAGCAGACCTGGGGTGAGCGAATTGAGGATCGCGGCAGCCAAATCACTTTCTCCGCGCTCGGCCAGCAGGCCCCCATCGCCGAGAAGGAGGTTTGGGACCCTGATTTTGCCAAGCGCAAGGTGATCCAGGCGGATCTGCGCCTGCGACTGCCCGAGCTGTCCATCAATATGGGTGGGGCAACGTCCATTGATATCACGCAGAAGGGGGTGGACAAGGCATACGGGCTCAAGAAACTGCGTGATGCGAGCGGGATCCCGCTGGAGCAGATGATGTTCATCGGCGACGCCATCTTCCCCGGCGGTAACGACTATCCGGCGAAGGAGCTCGGGTTGGAGACGGTTCGAGTGAAGGATCCCGATGGCACGCTTGCTGCGATTGCTGGGATCGTTGCTTGTCTGAAGTAGTGAGGGGCAACTCAGCCAACTCTTGAGCTAGGAATAGGATTTCCATGGGTAGCGTCTCGGTAGAGAGGCAAGTTAAACCATGAACTTTGAAGTCTTGTAGATGGAGCATGGGTACCGAAGCTAGCAGCTTAAGATTCCATGAATTTTCGAAGTCTTAGGGATTTTCGTTGGCATGGAAAAGAGGCGGTAGTAAGAGATGCGTATTTGCTATAGAGTAGGAACAGGTAGCCTTGAGAGAGGCAAAGAGTAAGCCTGTCTTAGTAGGCGATAACCACCTATGTATATATAAAACAAGGACTCCGTGCCCCAGTCGAGTCCCTGGGTCAATATGATGTTACACTTGCCAATATCGAGCCTCGGCTTAAATCTACCCCGTGTCATAACAGATACACACTCAAGTCCTATATATAGATTAAAGATAGTTTCAGGGGACTCATGGTTTTATATTATTCTCCTTAGTACTGTAAGAACCATATAATCGTCTCGATAAGATCTAAACAGCCTCGATACAGTTTAGCTGCTATCCCTCAAACGAGAATAGATCAGGAGAGTCATCAATGCTCCTTTACTAAGCCCAATCTCGAAAATCAGCTAGTCGTAAGATGGAATTTAGCCTTAACGGGTCGGCTTTTTAGACTAAGCTTAATTGTTTTTCTTGACACTAACATACGAAGCATTTCTTGGCCTTCGGTTTCAGTCGGGTACTGAAAGAAGGGTCTTTTACAGGTACGTGTATCTTTCATATCCTGTATCTTTTGACATATACTTTTAGCTGCTTCCTGTCGGCCTTTGAGTCATGACGTCGAATGATACTATATTACCTGACCAAGCCCCGAACGTGTATCCCAACAGCTTCTTCTCTGAAGCCTGCTGTGTAGAGTCCAATAATGACTTTTTGAATTTATGATGCTTCATTGTTTGGGTAGCTTCATATAAACCAACCGATAGATCAAAACCCTCTAACCTGCGTCGTAAAATATTGATGAATCCCACCTATAGTCGAACGCGCTTCCACTCCAACCACATAACCCCAGATCACAGAATGAGTGGATGTCCTATATGTTTGAACGGCGTTATGGAGGAAACTGGCGTTGCGAAAGCTGGAATTCAAGACTTCCAGCTCGATTGTTGATACATCAGTTGGTGGGACAATCTGCTTTGGGATACATGCAGTCTAGACAATTCTCTGGGCTGCCGCTCGAATCCACAACCACCGCACCGCCAGCTGGACGGCAGGGGACTTCTATCCACCGTTTGAAGAGTGCGCGATGGGTTTAGCTCGCCACGAGCATCGGACGGGGCACGGGTGGCGCTGGCTCGCTGAATTTTCGAGCGTCGTCGGCTTTCCAACAGGGCTGTCGTTGACTCGGCACTCAAGGATTTGGACTCGCCGGCGTACTGTTCAGCCAGCGCCTCTGGGTGGCCGCAGTTGCGCCATCGTGGCTTTGGCTCCGCCTAGCGCTCCCGATATCTGATCCAGCAGCTAGCACAGCCCGTGCATGGATCTCCCGTGCAGGTTCTTTTGCTTGTCATTGTTAAGGACCAGCGGAGATTGGCATGCGATGTCACTGCCTCGTGGGTACGCGGAATTAGTTAAGGATCGGCTGCCCTGAGGAACACCAGACCAATGGCCGCGGACCTGCACGGCGCCGGCTAGCAAATCACACGGCACCCCCGAGCCCCGCCGCCTTGCCTGAACCCCCGACCTGCCGACGACGGCCACTTCAGATGACGATGTCCGCAGCATTGTTGTTTCAACATCCATTACGACTGGCTGCTCCCCTTACTTGGCTGACGCAGCCTTGATGAGCTGCTCCTCGCCCTGCATATCTGCCGTTGGGGACGGCCTCCTGCGATGGCCAACCTGTGAGTGGCTGGCTCAATGACCATGCTCCCGTACGATCAATTCAAGCCCCACGAGCCATGAAAGGGCTGGCTTGGACGGGACGTGGGCAATAGAAACATGCGGGGCAATGCGCTGGCCATCCAAACATTACGGTCGGGCTGGGTCGTCGTGCGAACGGATGCCACGCCTTGCCTTGGAGAGCGTTGGGAACTTCGATGGCTGCGGTCCCAAGTTCCCCGTCCGAAGGCATGAGGCGGGCCGAGGGATCGTGGGCATATTACAGGAATGCTCTGCCTCGATGGCAATGGTGGTCCGTACTAATAACGTAGTGACATGCGAGGCCTGGCAAGTGTACGTATGCACCCCACAGAGTGGATCGTCATACCCTGAATACTGCCGACCCAAACCGGGAAAATAAATCTTGCGAATGGAGGCAATGCGAACCTATATGAGGATGGCCGTCTCTCCTAGCCATGGTCCAGCATCCGCTCCTTGTCGGCTACTACTTTCTTTACCACTGCTGGTCCTTTTTTTGACCTCCATTCACTCTTTATCATCGCCATGGTTCTTTTATCTCTCCTCGCTGGCCTGGCCGCGAGCCCCCTCGCCTTGGGTGCAGCTCTGAAGCAGCGATCGAACCAAGTGGTGACCACCTCCTACGGTACCCTCCAGGGAGCCACCTCTGACCTCAACGATGCCGTGACGGTCTATAAGGGCATTCCCTTCGCCACTCCCCCCGTTGGCAACCTGCGATGGACCGCACCTACCAACCCATCCAACTGGACCGGCGTTCTGAATGCCACCGCGTTCGGAGCCGACTGTGCGCAATCGTACGCGGCACTGAGCATCTTCGGCTCCGGCAGCACCGACATCTCGGAGGATTGTCTGTACTTGAACGTCTGGGCCCCCGCCAATGCCACCGCCGAGTCCAACCTGCCGGTCTACGTCTGGATCTACGGTGGTCGTTTCACCGGAGGTTCAGGCTCCGTGCCAACCTATGATGGCTCCCATCTTGCTTCCAAGGACATCGTTGTTGTCACAATCAACTACCGCATGGGTCCTTTCGGTTTCCTGGCCCATCCTGAACTCTCGGCGGAGTCAGGCCACAACTCCTCCGGAAACTATGGTCTCCTGGATCAGATCCAGGCTTTGACCTTCCTCCAGTCCGAAATTGCAGCTTTCGGTGGTAACCCAGACCACATGACCGTTGGTGGTCAATCTGCTGGATCTGCCTCTGCTCTCGACATGATGTACAGCCCTCTCTCGTCCGGCAAGATTGTGGGATGCATTCCCGAGAGTGGTGCCCGCGGTCCTCACGATCCTGAGACCTACGGTTTGGCTACCGCTCATCGCTCTGCTGATGCTGCCCTGGCTGCCGGCGTGGAATTCTTGGCCGATATGAACGTCACCTCCATTGCCGAGCTCCGCAATGTCTCCATGGCTACTCTTCTCACCGCCGACAATGATATGGACACCGTCCTCGTTGGAACTGCCTTCGAGAACGCCAGTGCCATCATGGAGCCCCCAGCTTGGCGCCCGGTTATCGACGGCTATGTGCTTCCTTACAACTACGGCCAGAGTCTCCTCCTGGATGCTCACGGTGACATCCCCATCATGACCGGAAACAACAAGGACGAATCTGGAGCCAGCCCCAGCCCGGGATTGACCCTTGCAACATTCAAGACCCAGTTCGGCGAGATGCTCGGCAACTTGTCCTCTACCTTCTTCGAGTTGTACCCCGCCGACAATGATACCGCCGCCAACAATGCTTCCAACGACTTCTGGCGCGACGAGAGCCGCATGTCCACCTGGGACTGGGCTCAAGCCTGGTATGCCGGCGGAGCGAAGAGCAACGTCTACGTATACTACTTCACCCACGCCCCTCCTAACCAGACCTCGGGTGCCTACCACGGATCCGAGCTGTGGTATGCTTTTGGCAACATCCCCACCTTCTACAACTTGACCTGGACCGACTTCGACTATGCCCTCCAGGCGCAGATCTCCGAGTACTGGGCCAACTTCATCAAGACGGGCAACCCCAACGGCGGAAACCTCACCGAGTTCCCGGCTACCACCACCAATGTTTCTCAAGTCATGTGGTTGGGTGACTCAACCGGATCGTCCTACTTGACCACCACCACGGAGAAGGCTGAGCTCATTCAAGAGTTCTTCTCCCAGCAGATTGAATTCTAAGCGAAGCAAGATGCGGTGCTATACGATGGTGGAATGAAAGAGAGGCCGGGAAGCCCCGGTCATCAAAACCACTACTGTTCAAACTGTTGTACATAGCTTCTTGTATATACATCTGAGGTACCCAATTTATATGTACATGTTAGATCATCCGATAGGAATTCCTAGTACTTTGTGAATTTAGCTTTGCCCTTGACATAAAACCCATGTTCTGCCGCCCACTATATTCTAGAGTCACAGGGGAACCACGGACAAGGGCCTTGAAGAATACCCTCGTAGGAAACCCAACATGATTGACGCCAAGACTCAGCCCTACAGCAGATCTACCATCTTTAAAAAAAGTAGCAGTTCCAAAGATCAGACAAGTGACATGCCAACTATCCTTGTAGAGTACAAGAGTGCCAAGAAGGCTTGGCATAATAGATGTGCGGTAGCGGGGTGCTCGCGATTAGGTTGTGGTACCACCGGCAGGGCCCGCCGGGGAAAAGTAAGACATTCATTAAACCGCACCTCCAACGACAACAGAGATCGCCCGGACGGAGATCTAGGGCTGAAGCTTGGCGAGGATGCCTGCTCGACGATCAACAGAATTGATAGTCACGAGTGGGCGTTGATGTTTCTCAGAACAGCATTGCTTCATGTGACGACAGTCGTGTAGTGTAAATACCCTGTTAGGGATGTTTGTCTGCAATGGAACAATCCTACAAGGTAGTCCTAGAAAGAAAACCGATATTGAATTAGCAAGGCTTAAGACGTCGGGTAAGCGATGACGTCCATGTGCCACAACTGTTACAGCCTCAGCAAAATCGGATCTTTTCCTACGGTTGGACTAGGTTCTAGGTAGGCTCTCAGGAGCTTGGGTGATCTTCAAGTATGAACACATGCTGGCCTTGTCAAACAACGTATGTTATGAACTTGCATTATATACGCGTGCACTCCTGCTAACAGGCAAACATATATATATGACGATTAAATCCGAAAAAATGTCTCAGCGACTGTGATGACGTGATTGTACCTCGTCAAGTAGTCTGTCTTATGACGCTGTGTAGGTAGTCACGAAGCTGAACGTAATAAATGACATTCCATGTGCATATTGGTAGCTAGCAGAAGTTCATAATGAAATGTACGCTGATCAAACTGCTATATATTTACT
The DNA here is from genome assembly GCA_003369635.1 of Coleophoma crateriformis. NCBI lineage: Eukaryota > Fungi > Ascomycota > Leotiomycetes > Helotiales > Dermateaceae > Coleophoma > Coleophoma crateriformis. Next base: position 125,488 of record PDLN01000004.1, read on the forward strand.
TGTCCAGTGGGCTCGTGGCTGGATCCCAGCAAACGGGCGTGTAGTCTCCCGTGTCCAATTTCTTCATCTCCTCCTCGGTAAGCTCAAAGTCATACAATTGGGCATTCTCCGCGATCCGTTCCTTCGTCACGGTCTTGGGCAGGGGTACAAACCCCTTCTGCAGACTCCATCGCAAGAGAACCTGCGCGGGCGTCTTCCCCGTTCGCTTCACGATGGGTTTCAGCAGCTCGTCATCCAGTCTTTGCCCGCGCACGAGGGGCGAGTATGCCTCGACGATGATGCCACGGGCGAAACACCAGTCGGTGATGTCCTTCCGCGCCAGCCATGGGTGCAGCTCCCACTGGCCAACACTAACCACGCCACCCTTTCCCGGCCCGCGCTCAGCTTCAAGCTCCTTGATATGCTGTTCGAGCTCGTCCAAGTGATGCACGCCATAGTTGCTAACGCCCAGGCTGCGAATCTTGCCCTCTTCCTGGGCCTCGACGAGCGCCTTCCACGCTCCCTTGCGGATGGCGCTGCCACCGTATGGGGCGTGGATGAACATGAGGTCGACATAGTCGAGCCCGCTCTCTTTGAGGGTCTTCACTACTTGCCGTTGGGCGCTCTCGTAGCTGAGGCCGTTGGTGGGCACCTTGGAGGTGAAGAAGATTTGGTCTCGGGGGATATCTGAGGTTCGGATGGCGAGACCACAGGGCGCTTCGTTGTAGTAGCCTGCTGCAGAATCCACCTGCAGGCGTCAATTAACACTTCCAATTAAGGGCCTTTCGACTTACGTGACGATAACCAACAGCAAAGGATTCCTTCACCACGGCCTCGCAGACATCATTTGGACTTGTTCTTAGTCAGTAAGACATTCCTCAGCGGGGAAGGATCAGCATACGTCTGCCAGACCTGCGATTCAATCAGCAATAGTTCGTTCTTGTGTTTTCATAGCTGCACTCACACCATAGCCCAGCACGGGAATCTCATACCCACTCTTCATCTTGTACTTCGATTGAAGGTTAAGGTTGGCCATTTTGTCTACCAGATATCAGTGCTACGCCCCTCAGCAGCCTGGCAGGAGGGAGAGTCACCTATGAAGGGCAATCTCGTCTTAATATGCGTAGGAAGAGACATTAACAGTTGTCAGCGATAATTGAATCAAGGAAAGAAAGAAGCGGCGACCAGAGAGGGGAAATCAACTTGGGAAGAGTGCGGGCGTTGCAGAATAGAGCTAAACGTGCTTAATGCTCAAGCGATAAGGCCTGCATATCATATCATCATCACTCCCAGCCCGATCGACTAGCGGCTTTTTGGGCGCTTCCCGCCATCTTTGCTGCATTATTTGTATGGCTGGCGGCCCCTACCGCGGGGCCCATGCGCTCCCCCGCAAAGTGGGATGCTTAGTATCAAAGACTTTATACAACTTACTCATCATCACGACCTCCCATTGTGGTGCTTTTCTCTACCGGTTTCTCATAATCTATTCCTAGTCGTTGCACGCCACAGATTGCCTCGGAAGCGATTTTGATTAAAACCATCTCGGTAGCAAACAATAACTAAGCTTTGTCAAAACTAGGCATATCAACTTGGAAACAGGACGGCCCGCACCTGAGGTGTCCAAAGACAAGTTTAGACGCTGCCATCCTCTGTAACCTGATGTCCATGCTCTGCAATCTGATAGGCCTGAAATCGCGCCCTTAGCTGCTCGATATCCGTCCTGGAATCCTCCTCCAAGATAGCGATATCAAAGTCTAGATCCTCCTCTTCTTCATCGCTTTCAAACTCCTCGTCATCGGAGTATTCCTCGTCGGACGGCACGAAATCCGACGTCGAATCATCATCTTCCTCGTCGACATCATCTCGAGGATATAAACCTCGCTCGCTCAGTTTCCATTGGTCATGCGCATTTTCCAGCACTAGCTTCATTTTTCCAATGTCGACATCGGCATGGGCATCATCCGCTCTAGAAAATGGAGCAGCCACCTCATAGAATCGCTCCATGAGTTTGGCGGGTGTAACATCCACGTCCCAGTCTGCACCCTCGTGGCTCGAGCGAGAAAGCACCAGGGGGTTACGTAAGGATTTGTCGAGCGGGACATCTGCTGCAAGAGCATACTCACGATCCGCAGACTTCCGGACATGGTATCGCAATGCCTCCTCTATAGTCTTGTCAAGCACTCGGAATCGCTCTGAGTCTTGGGTGGTGGGGGAACCATCCAGATTGACCTCACCCCAATGGCGCATCATTTTGTTCCATTTACGGTCGAGGCTTTCATGCTTTTCCCATTTGTCTAGTCGTTCTTGATGAAGATCGGCCTGTCGTTTAATGAGAGATGCGTACTTTGATGGCGACAATGGAAATGCATTCGGCCAGCCATACTCTTGCAGGAGGAACTTTTGCTTGAGGTAATCCTGGACACAAGCATGTTAATGGTGAGTAGTAGAAACAGTAGTGTACATTCTTACCATAGATCTGAACTCATCCGACATGAGATCCTCGCCCCCACTTGGGACAATCTTCATTTTCAAGAAACAATCTATCCATTCCTGCAATAGTTCTTCGATTGGTCTGCGTTGCCCGTCAAATTCTGCACACAAGACGTCTTTTTCATAGGGACTAAAACGCTGTAACTGAAGCCCTTCGCCAGTATCGGTGTCGACAAAAAGTGCGAACCCATAGTTTGGAGAGACCCATGAAGTCAGTTGTAGCATTTGAGGAGGAATAATGGGCCCGCCCTTATAAACTCCTCGGCCAACTTCGGGGAAATCATGGAACGGCTGGACCAATCTACCCTGAGGGATAATCTGGAGATCTCTAGCCCCATATTTTGATGTGAAATGAGGTAGCATGCACATCAATTCCACGACGCCGCGCTTGAGAGGAGGATTGCAGGCCTTGGCCGCCTCTTCAATGCGGGCGCACTGTTGCGGAGTCAATTGCGTCAAGCAGATTGCCGGCGGTTCCAAGAGTCCTCCACCGCCAGCTTGGTCTTCGGTTGCTGCGCTCTTGTCGGTATTTGGTGGTTCGGATGTGGTCGGCGCCATGACTTCGGAGGCATTCTCTTGCTTAGATTTATTCACAAGCTTGCTATATCTTTCATATAGAAGTGCATTACGCGCTCTTATCTGAAAGGTATCGTCCCCGGGAAAAATATCCAAACCCATAACAGCCTTGCAGACTTTGTGGATTTTGGTACGAAGTATTATTTGGACATCAACTTCGCCAAATCCCTCGAGCATTGAGATTGATCTCGCAATCTCGGGCAACTCGGCTTCGACAGGTTGTTTATATCTGGTCAGCAACCCTTTCTGGATCCTATGACGAATATAAAGCACTAGTATAGCTCAGATTTACGGTCAGGTTGTGGTCGCAGCATAAACTGACCTTCCTTTTCCCACTTGGAACCGTCATTTGCTACGCTTTCTTCACGTGATTGGGTTTGGACGGGAGCCTTGTCCTTATGCAACATGAGTGCGTCCTGGTGTCTCCAAAAGTTTCCACATTGGATTTGGATGGAGAGGATTTGCGTCCATAGGTTGACAATGCTTTTGGGCCTGAAGATAGGTGTTTCGCTGCGTATTTCGATGGGAAATGAGGAGATCTCAACAGGCGTCTCCGGACTGGGGAGTGCAAGGTGCAGCTGGGTTTTGTGCTCTGGAGTGTCCTTTGACTCCTCGAGAACCCAACATTGAGCCTTTTCCGGCTTTTTGAAGGTGATTTTCATCTTTGTGGCTTGGCTTTGTTGTGGGGAGTATGTCGAGTTGTGGATGGTTTGGTGAGATGGTTGCTGCCAGCGAGAGTTTTGGTGTGTTCGTATCCGGTTAGCCCTTTGTCGAAGAGATACAAACTAGCTCAAGAAAGGTCACTTAAGTAATAATCATAACGCATTTAGACATTGGAGAACCTTACAACTCCACAGGGGGCAATACGTGTTCCTATTCTATTTCACTTTTGCTCACTTGCCAATCTCCTCCCAACCTTCCACCCATTTTTTCTACCGGCCACGATACGCGAACCCGATGAATATCAATGAGATCTGCCATCATCGACCATGGTAATTTGATACTAATCATCAATTTCATATAAACTCATCAAGATTTCCCAGGTCTTGATTCTCCGACAGTGGGCTAACATAAGCATACATACTTCTCGGGCCTCTAAGCCTCCACTTCTCCACCTCATCGCAGTCTGGAAAAAGATCTGCTCCGAATAGATTTACAGTTTCCTGGACCTGCAATACCAATCTTTGGCGTTCGGCCCTAAGTTCCTTCAGCATGGACGCCGATCTAGGGCTCACAGATAGAACAAGCGGGTAAAGTGACTTCAGGAGATCCATCCCTTGCTCGCCAAAAATAAGAGCCGCGTAAGTGATAGAGGGCAGTATGGCATACGTAGATAGTACTATCGCCCACGTTGGAGTGCCCGCGGGAAAGCAGCCATATGCGTGATTATGTGTATTCAGCACAACAGCCACTACAGCATAGAAGGTATAGAAAAGTGGAGCCAAGCCGCCAGAAATTAGGATCTTCCATGTTGCCATCACGTCAAACCCGCGAACTTTGACGCTAGATTCTGCTAGTGCCTGAGCAGTTTTACGTCTGGAAATATAGGACGTCAGGAGAAATACTGGCGAGAATAATAATAATCCTGGCAGTGTAAGTATGCTTAAGATAACGAGCTTAAGGAGCCGGTAAAGAAGTTTGGGGAGCAAGAAAACCAGTGGGAAGTGTGTATGATCAGATGTAGTTGCGAGGAGTTGGCGATCTGTAAGCTGAAATTTTCGTAAAGAAGCTCTGTAAGCTTTGAGATTCTTAGTGAGAAGCATCATTTCAGGTGTGTGTGAGTAATTATTGTATCCTTTCAATAAGCGTCGGTTGAGTTCTGTGGTGCTCGCCAGAGAGGGCTTGGCGTTGCTGCAATGATGAAACATTCCATTCAGATAGAGATGACGCGCAATATGTATCAACTAGACCGGTGTCAAAACTTGCAATGAGAGTAGTGCATGGATCAAATAAAAGAATGCACAACACACCATTAATGTATCGTAATCTGGAGCCGACACTGTGACAGATGTGAGGGCCTCCGAGATCCGGCTCATCACATTCCCAACTGCATCTCGTTTCTTTCCTGCCTGGAAGTCCTGTATAAGAGACGCGGGTATTGATACAGCGTCGCCAAACTCAATGACCGCGCGGGAGCGAAATTTATGGGCTGAGAAATAATTCATTCCTACAGGAACTATAGTGACTGGTGTACCTCTGGCGAGAGAACCAAGTGCCATGATTGCAATCCCGGCTGCCGTTAAAAGGTTAGATAGCTGTTCTTATCGAACGTGAACGAGAACAAAAGGGAAGACGGGGTACCTTTGAGAGGTAACAACGAAGTTCGATCATGACTTCCACCTTCGGGAAAGATACCAATACAGCCACCTGATTCGAGCCTCTGAAATACAGCATTGTAGACATTCGTCTGGTCAATATGGGGAGCAACCTTGTATTTTGAACCCTGATATCCCGGTAGGCTTTCGCTGGTCAGGCTGTTACCACCAGTGAGCTGGAATATCGCGTCGCTGTGAACTGGTGCAAGTTTAAGGCTGATCATATCAGGCCCGTGTATCTGAGCTATATCAAGCTTCTGGGATTCACCGTTAATACTCGGGAGATATATTGAGCAGCCAGGTTGGAAGTCTGGACCAGTAAAATCTGTCCCGATGCCTTTGAGTAGGAGTGGATTGCTAGCTGGGTCAGGTAAGTATATGGTGCCTTTCCCAGACTTTGCTACATCCATGGCTCGCGAGATAGGCACGGCTCCCATAAGATTTGCCATACTGCCAATGAACGGACGATGGAAAGACTTTTCAGCCATCAGCCATGAAACGCGGCGATTGAGCGACCGGAGGACCCGCATGAGAATCACTGAGTCCACAAACTAAACGTATATCACCGATCAGCATTAAGGCTCCTAGGTGACTGAGGAGTGACCTACTTGGTTTGCGTGCGGTCCAGCTACAAGAATGATAGGACCAGAAGCTGGAACTCGTCTTGTTCCTCGAACTTGAATCTCCCGGAAGAAGATATTTACCATACAGGCAAAAACCTTAAGCACCACATCGTACATCCAGCTGGCGGCCGGGGCCTGAGCTGTAAGTGTTTTCATATCCGTTCTGCGGGCCAGCCCGAACAGCATAAAAGACAGCAAGGCCAGATACTATGAGAAAGCAGTTGTATAATGAGGAAGGGCACTTTTGAGAGCGTAAAGAGGAAAGTGGCACCAGTTCTCTTCTCTCCAAGGAACAGGCAACAATATGGTCCACTATCCACGCTCAACAGAAAAAGGAGCTAGCGATATCCGAGACTAGCTCCGGGGATCTGCGTCCGCTTTCCGCTGACACAACAGGTCTACAATAGACTCACGACATAGCGTCGGAAAATATGCTGACTAAGCACCGTTCTGCACCCTCACGCCTACCTTAGTGGCACGTGCTGGGATTTCAACATGGTATAAACATGATGTAGACATGGTGTAAACATGGTGTTATTTCGGACATTATGTTTTTCCGAACATTGTGTTGAGATGGTGTAACATGGGCCGGCTATAAAATCCAGGAGACTTTAAGGTAGGGTACCCTATTGGCCTGGGTATAGCCCTTCTCACTAACCACACTAACCATACCACCCCTACGGCTAGCCAAGCGCCCTACACGCGTGTTAACTTTGCCTGAATCGAACGAATCCGAAATTTATATTTCTAGAGCGTTGAACTTGATTCTAACATATACTTCCGAGAGAAATAATTGAGGCTACAGGACCCGAGAAATATAGATTTAGGCAACGGCTACGCGAGATCTACCTAAAGTGCAAGAGTTATGTATTTTATTCAATACGGCGGGGCCAGAATACCAAGAGTGCAGGTATTCCCAGACATGGACCTAACATAGACTCAACATAGACTTAACATGACATAGACATGGTATAAACAAGGTGTCAAGAATAACATCACGTGGAAACCAGCTTTCTAAACCACTTGCTTCCGCTAAGGTACCTGACCATACAAACAGTATAACCATCACTACTTTTCGATAGTAGAATAGCTGAACAACAACAATCAGTTATATAATTAATTGAGATGTTAGTTTCAAGCAATAGATATACGAATCTCTTTATAGTATCTCCGTTGCTACCACGAGTACTAATTTCGCAGTAATTTTAGCAGCAATGGTCAGAACCTCGATATTTTGTAAACAGAGAACAACATGATTTTACAGGTAATATTATATAGGAATCTAAAGTTTTAGTTACACTCTCTCGTTATAGGGAAAATAGCTTATTAACACAAGAAATAATATTTTATCGCTTTAGCGTATTACTATAAGGTATGCAGACATAACAGTAGGGGAACCAGGCAGAGAAGGGAGTGATTTCCAAGCAAGACACAAGTCGCGGTAGTCCAGAGAAGGTTCGTCTCGAATTTTCACCATAGAAACTATTCAGCTGACCTGTATGAATCAGCGAAATACAGAACAGTCCTTGCCGGATATCCCCCCAAAAAGACATTGCACTGAGATGGGTTACGAAAAGGCAGAGCACGGCAACAAGGGGCTTCCCTACATAATCACCTCTCCTCCCCCGGAAATACCCTTGCCTTGTGAATCTGATCCAGAACAGAATGTTAAGTCCTGTATGTTCCATTCGTATTTATACGTTCATCTCTAACTCCGTCAAAGCGAAAATAGATTGCGGCGATGCAAGAAAGACTGTTGGCATGGGAGGCATGCTCTATAACCGTTGGTTGGCCGTATCCGCGATGGATCTTGGTCCATCCTCGAGCTAATCTACTCGAGGCGAGGACATGAGCGATCTTCCGGAAGATCTTCCTCTCGGGCCGAAAACCGAGTTAACATCGCAGATACATATTCGGGAAGGAAGTTTATCGGCTGATTCTCAAGTGGCCAGTGACTAGTCAACCGCTGAAATACCACACAGAGATGTGACACAGATGGTGGCCACTACATGCTGCAAAATACCCGGCCTCATCCTATCCCAGCAGACGTCCCAATATATCCAATCTCAGAAAGCGCATCCTCTGCTATCATACATTCTGAGAACTCCAGGCACCCTTTAGACAATGCTCATCCAAGGCGCGGGAGGGGCGAACGGCAACAAATGAGTATACCTAGACCCACTCCGTACGCTTCAGTCTTAGCGCGAATCCAGAAAGCCTTGATGGACTTTTCAGTGCTCGCTATAATGGGTGTCATTTTAGAGGTGACGAGCGTACAAGTTTTCCGCAAGTTCACACATGAATCCGCTTATTCAAACCCTAGTGGTCCAGCAAAGCTCCAATTCTGTATCAAGAGCGCCATGCCTAGAGAAAAGGAGATTATAATTAAGTCAGGGCGTGGAAGATGATTTCACCATAACAAAGAGAGAAATCATCTCGACATATGCACATACAGTAGGAAGTGTACCAGAAATAGGCGAGTTTCTTGTTCTTGTGGAGATTCCCGAACGACTATACGACGTTCGCATTTCATGACAATGCATGGAAGTTGTCGACAGTCACTGATACGAGATTTTCTTTGTTATAGATAAGATGGGTTTATTGAGGGCGAGCAAGGGTGATTCTGTTGGATGGACTTCTAGAGAATACATTACAACGCAAAGTACAGTTAACTTAACTCAAATATGGGTATGGGATGAGGAGGCTATTCCACCACTGAAGCGTCTTAGATGAATACGGTCTCTTCGCTTACCGCTTAACTTTTTTTCATACTTACCCAACACTTAACACGATTGCTGAGACCTGATACTGATATTTGTATACCGTGAAGTAACGATGTCTACACTGAATCTGCATTGGACTTACCTAGGCACCTATGATAGAATAATCATCTCCTATCTAGTTGACTACAAATTTCCTAGTGTAAATTCTCAACAGCACCATGACCGTTGAAAGAGACATTGACACAGATGCTATTGTAACTAGACTATAGCCCATATATTTTAGGTCCGTCGGGTTACTCGTCTTACCAGCGGGAGGCGCTCCCGCTATCAGAGGAGTGGTAGACATGACTGATGCAATCAAGGCCAGTTGATGTAAAAGACTAAGGTAAGTTGTAAAAGTCAAATCTCTATGGAATCGAACAAATAGTAGAGGTGTTACTTATCACATTCTTGGCGAAACCGAACCAGATCGCTTAATAGGGTGTTACGGTTATTTCGCTGATGATTGGAAAGATCGGTATACTTTGCCCTGTAACTAAAATTCGGCTATACAGATACTTCATATTGAGACTTTCGAGCTACCCAGGGATTGAGATGGTCTAAGAACACTAGTATATGTGAGGCAGCTTGAACCTACATGCACCTCATCGAGATAGCACTTGATCGTATTCAATACGCGTAGAAAGACTCGACAAGCGGCTTAGGACCTAGTGCCGCTCTGGATCGGTGCTTCCGGCCGAATGCCCTCGGGTAAGATTATGGGTCAACATCGGTGAAGCGAAAGCCTAAAACAGCAAGCAGAACGTACGTCTACTTAGTACAACACAGGCAAACCCCTACCTGCTCTTTTCGCCCCAACGGAGTTTTTATGGCCAACAAGTGGATGAGAATCGTTCAGGCGAGGGCATGGGTTTGTTTATCCCAATTTTATTGTATACGTAATCGCCAAGGTCCACTGTTCTTGTGCCTTTATACTTACAAGGAGATACTTCCGATTTTAATCAGCGGGCATAGGCCTACTTTCAGCAAACCTGTCAGAGGAGGAATACAGTACTATTCTTCCTAGCCTTGACTGGTCTGCCATGAGTACTTATTTCTTCGAAGCCCCTAGCTCTGGTTCCAGAACAAGACCTCACTGCATATTATTCTCCTAATCTCGATTTAGCAGTTACAATGTTAAGCCACCTAGCTACCATCATCATCTCCGTCGCTGTCGCTAATGCATGCACATCTGCAAGCAGTTGTGTAGGTTCAAATACTTCAACAAGCTCTACTTGAAACTAACAGACAATATAGTGTGCAGTACTGTGCAGCTCTGAGTACCTTGTAGACAAAGTTTCATCTGAAAATACCACCGCCTACAACGATACTATCTATAGCTTCTGGTCAGGTCAGGCACGCACCGATACTCCAACATGTGTAGTTGAACCAACCGCAGCCTCGGATGTCGCTGTAGACGTCGCTATTCTTGCTGAGTACGAATGCCAATTTTCAATAAAAGGTGGTGGTCACACACCTTGGGCTAGGGCAGCTTCGATAAATGATAGAGTTACAATCAATATAGCCGGCTTGAACTCGATGTCGCTGAATACCAACAAGAGCATAGCATATTTAGGTTCGGGCTCACGATGGGGTCCTATCTATGAGTATCTGGAGTCTCAGGGTACTATGGTTTCTAGAGGTCGTGCTTCTGATATTGGTATTGGAGGCCTAGTAGTTGGTGGTAAGATATCTGAACGCGCTATAATGATGATTGGACTAACACTGAAATATAGGTGGTTACTCCTGGTTTGCACCATAAAAGGGGTTTGTTGCTGATGCTATGGTGAACTTCGAGTTGGTCACTGGAGCCGGTGAAATCATCAACGTAAATGCCTCCTCTAATTCCGATCTTTTCGTTGGTCTCAAAGGCGGAGGTAATAATTTCGGTATTGTTACACGCTATGATCTAGAAGCCTTCCCATTTAATCTGATATAGGGAGGTATAATGGTCTATCCACAAAGTACTTCCTCTGCACAGATTAGTGCTTTTACGAACTTCACCCGTCGTATTACAGACGACCCAAAGGCCAACTTTCTTAACCTCTAGTCTTACCAACAAGCGACTGGCACGCCATTGATACTAAACGTAATCGAATATATTGCTCCAGTCGAGGAAGCAGCGATCTACGACGAAATCCTCGTAATTCCAGACTTGATTGCTAGTTCTATGAGAATTACCAATGTTAGTTCCTTGACCGATGAGCTCTCAGCTGCCTCGACTGCAAATACACGAAATCTTTTCTTGACGGCAACATTTAACAATAGCGCTAAGATGTACGAGACCTACATTAATATCTCCAATGTTCACTTGGAACCGTTGAAAAACACCACCGGCCTGACCTGGTCTCTTCTCTTTCAGCCGATTCCTCGAATTGTTAGCGATCACTCTATCGCTGCTAGAGGCAATATAATGGGTGTTAATCGGAATAAAGAGAATCTTATACTCTTTCTAATCTATATTACCTGGCACCTGGAATCTGATGATGCAAAGTTTACTAAGGCTGGATATACTACACTTAACGAAATCCTTGCTACTGGTGAAGAGCTCGGCGTCAGCAATCCATATGTCTATCTCAACTATGCCGGAAAAGAGCAGGATGTCCTGGCAGGATATGGTGAGGAGAATATTGGAAAGATGCAAACCTTGAGCAAGAAATATGACCCCGCCGGCATCTTCCAAAGTCTTGTCCCAGGCGGCTGGAAGATTCTATTCCATAACCTGTACGACATGTCTGCAGGCACTAAGACAACTCATAACCTTTGTTATTAGTATTTTACAAATGTTGTAGACTCTAGAATTCAAAGTTTAAATGATGCTCTTCGACTTGTAAGACCGTGTTAGTTATTCGGGTATAGCTTGTCTAACCCTTTGTGTACGGGCTCGACTGGGCTCAAGTATGTACCCAGGCTCAGCGTGTCCCAGGGCTCAGCCTGTACTCGGGCACCTGTACCCGGGCTCAGCGTGTACCTACACTAGCTTATCGCTACAGGTCATAGCAGCCTGACGCTATAGGGTAAAGTAGCCTATCGCTACAGAGTGTAGCAACGATGTATAGAGCTCATCCTACGAGCATATGTAGCTTCAGGAAGTTTCGGCATAGAGGGGCTCACTGGCGCAGGTAGGGTTGTTCTGAGGGCTGAGGTGTCGATGAAGGTGATCGCCGTGGCGGAGAGACTGAAATAGATCCTCGAATACTCTTTTTTGATGGCAGAGGTACAGCAGCAAGGTCGATGGTAGCGATGGTGTCGACTGGAAGTGGTGAGTGATTTTGGCCGAGGGGTGCTGACTAATCACGTTTTCTCGCCCGGGGGTTTAACGTAATGCTCCCTCTGCCGCTATGGCGTCGACAGAACCACCACGCTTAGTAAATACGCGTTTGGTATAACAAACCAAGTATATTTGCACTTTAGCAACGTCCTGTGCGCATACACTTCAGCAGAATGAGTGCCCCCCTTCGAAGCAAGCAAGGCTGTTGGACCTGTCGTCTCCGCAAGAAGAAATGCGACGAAGGACACCCGTGTTGCTTGACATGCGAGTCGTTGTCCATCACTTGCTATGGATTCGGCCCCAAGCCAGACTGGATGGACAACGGCGAGAAGGAGAGAGTGGTTGCAAACAATATTAAACAGATTGTGAAGCATACCTCAAGGCGGAAAGCGGGCACTCAAGCTTTGGGCCAAGGCGATGTGGTCAGGATAGCACCCAGATCTTTGGCTGGTGCATCAGACAACTCTTCATCTAATTCTGGACCCAGCTCGCGATCACAGGATAAATCAATTGAAGAACCAGAAACACTTCAAAATGGATCGGTTGTAAGTCTTTCAGCCTCTGGTAATCATCACCTAACCCTGCTCAGCTGTCATCTTCGCCCGAACATAAAGAGTATGCAACAGACGCATCCATGCTCTCGATCTCAGCAGAAGAATCCGTTCTCGTGATGCACTTCCTCGATGTCGTATTTCCGTTGCAATACCCCATGTACAAACCAGGAATATTGGAAGGGGGCAGGGGCTGGTTACTTGCACTCCTGTTTCGTACCAAACCTCTCTACCATGCTGCTCTAGCCCTCAGCTTGTACCACCGCCGGAAGATTATACTCACAAAGATTACTCACCCCTGCCAGTTCGCCAGTCTGGTGCAAGTTGAAAACCATCTTGAAATTTGTCTGACCGAATTTCAAAAAACAATCACGGCCGTCAACCAATACGTGACTGGGCCATGTCCCAGGAATGGACTTGCTGTTTTGACATCAATGGTTCAATTAGTTTTCTTCGAGGTATGTTTTTAGCTCCGAGATTTCAGCCAATGTTAATTTTCTCAAGCTCTTTGCAAGTAAAGGAAACGCATGGCAAATCCATCTCCACGCTGCCGTCAATGCATATGATCGACTCTTCAAGGAAGAGATATCCACGTGTGGCCTGACCGAAAGAACTCATAAGATCATACATGGAAACGTTCCACTGTCCTTGGACATCGGGAGTGAGAGTCTACAGGAAGTTGTATTGCTTAGATTCCTCGGCAGCACTATCATCTGGCTCGATATCGTCTCTTCAATCACAGCAGGAACGGCCCCCCATTTGCTACCTTTTCATTCGACTACCATTGCTTCCGACTCCCAGACCAAACTGGAAGATGTCATGGGTTGCAAGAATTGGGTAATGGTTCAGATCGGTCGCATTGCTGCTCTGCATCAACACAAAGTCCAAGCCTTGCAGCAAGATGAGTTCGCGATCGCGGAAATCATGCAGGCCGCGGATAACATCAGTCAAACACTCCAATGCGGTCTTGCCAATGGGACCTTGGAAGGATTTCACATTTCTGAAAGTGATTCGGCAGTATACAATGCAATGTCAGATCCACCGACTCTGGTGTCACTCCTGTTTGCATACATGGCATCGGTCTACCTCCACTTGGTCATCCATGGCTTTGGTAAGCTGGAAGAACTTGACTCAACAATTTCTGCAGCGATAAACATCCTTCAAACTCAGGTACCAGTCCAACATCTCCCAGCTCTGGTCGCTCCATTGTATGTTATTGGGTCCGTTGCACGTGAAGGAGACGAAGAGTTCTTTCGAAACATGTTCTCCTCTCCGCCAGTGCTGGACCATCTACTCGAACATCGCATACGGATTTTACCCCTCCTGGAGGATATTTGGAGCCGAAGACAAACCATGCCTGGCTTTACATGGAAAGACAGTCTTGAGTTGACTCAGGATATTCTTCTCCTTTGAGCCATGACGCCCGGCCATAGCGGAATTAAGCTTGTGCAGTCCCACCCGTTACATGCAGGGCGTGCAATGGGGGCGTCGGAGAATGGGTCTATCCGAGAAATTGCAAGCAGCTTATTGAGAAGTACTTGGGGCATTTCTAAGCACTGCGCTTCCGCATGTGATTGGCTGTTGGCGGCGGCAACCATCGAGTCCTGCGCTTCGCTTGCTGATTGGATATCGCTGCGGTTAACTTACGCATGTTCAGCTTTGCTCCTAAACACTGGGATGGTATTACTACTTGGATCTGGTCAGAAAATGCTTTGAAATATGGCAGATCGTGCAAGAGGCAGCAGTCTTGGCTGTATTATTTATAGGCCCCGCCCTTCCTCTGAATACTGCTCGCAACTACTTTTCATCCCACACTTGCTCGAGGAAACTTTGCAGCGAGCAGACGATGCTAAATATTTTTCGACTCGCGGCAAATACAATTCGCCAGGCCACCAAAATTGTCTTCCAGCTTTTGACTGGGACTTATATTGCTGCCCCTATATCTGATTCAACTCTTCCCCCTCGAACCATGAAACATATCGTTATTCTTGGAGGATCCTATGCAGGTATCAGCACTGCACACCGACTCCTCAAAAAGGCTTCGAAGCTTGGACCCTTGAAGGTCACTCTTGCCTCCCCCAACAGCCATTTCTACTGGAACATTGCCAGTCCTCGAGGATTGATACCGGGGGAGTTCGATGACGAACAGCTCTTTCAACCCATTGCAGCTGGCTTCCGTCAATATCCAGCTGAACAATTTGAGTTCATCAACGCCTCAGCTGAGGACGTCGACATCCAAGCAAAGAAGGTTACGCTCTCAGGATCCAGAAGTATCAGTTATGACTTCCTTGTACTCTGTACGGGATGCCGAACAAAAGAGCATACACCATTCAAGGGATTGGAGTCGACCGAAGCAACTAAGGATGCTCTGCACGAACTACAAATGCGAGTGAAGGCAGCTAAGACCATTGTTTTAGCTGGTGCTGGGGCAACTGGCGTTGAGATTGCAGGTGAGTTGGGATACAAATATGGGACGCAAAAGAAAGTTATCTTGGTAAGTTAGATCCGTACCTGTCTCAAGATTTCGATACTGCGTCATGGCCGTCGCTCTAAGTGCCCTTTCATCAGCTTACCTATCTCAGATATCGGGAGGATCAACCGTTCTCGAAGGAAGACCTTCGAGTGTGTCGAAAGCCACGATCAAGGAATTACAAAAGATGAATGTGGTTGTGAAGCTACAAACCAAGATCAAGGGCTCAACAACGACGTCGGACGGTCAACAAGAACTGGCCCTTGTGGGGGGTGATAAATTGGTCACAGACCTCTACATTCCTACCTTCGGAGTAACCCCCAATTCTTCGTATCTTCCTGCCAAATTTGTGAATGCCGACGGGTTCATCACGGTTGATGAGTATCTCAAACTCAAGGGAGCTGAAAATGTGTGGGCTATAGGAGATGTCTCCGAGGTGGAACCGCCGCAGTTCATGTTCTGTGATGCTCAGTCAGTTCATGCTGCCAAAAGTATCCTGTCCATTCTGGCCAATAAGGCGATACTTCCGTACAAAGCATCTACAAGCAGTACTTTTCCCCCAGTCATAACAATGGTAGACTCATAGCTAACTATCTGCAGGTATGATTGGTATTCAGATTGGCAAAAAGGTCGGCGTTGGTCACTTTGGGGGGATGAAAATCCCAGGTTTTATCGTGGCCACTATGAGAAAGTCACTTTTCACGCAAAGATTGGTGACTATGCTGGATGGGTCGGAGTTTTGAATTCTGTTCCATACATCCAGCTGGACATTGACATAGATAGACAACAAGAGTCATACATTTTCAAACTAGAATCACTTTATATGTCAGAATAGCTAACTGAAGGTTTGGGTATATTAGCAATTAAAGCTTGGGTTCTTTAGATATCTCTTCTTTATTTTGTAGTCGAAGCTGTTAGGAATATCAGTAGTTCAAGAATCATATGTTTCATCTGACTATATGCACAATCGAGAGGAGCAAAACACATCAGTAACTGCCAGTTTCCAATAATTGGTACCTCCGTCCAAAATCCACTCTTCGCTAGTCCTTTCTCTTGTGACTCTGCAACGACCTCTACAAGCCCGGCCCGGGTGTGACAGAAAGCTGTCATCGGTCGACAGTTCATGTTCTGTTTCAGGTTCTAGCACTTCAGACTCGCTATTGTTATAGATGAACTTCCGGTATTAGTTGTACATGTCAGGAGAGTCCTCTATAGCCTCTATCAGGGTATATAAGGCCAGACAAGCTGCTCTCGATATCTATAGTGTGTTTATAGCTAAGCAGAGATACGACACGACTAAGTAATAGTACTAATACTTGTGTGTAAGCTAAGCACGGCTACAAAGGCGGAAATTATAGTTACCGATATCGTCGACCGGACCTTCAACCTAGGTACCGGCTTTTTCTGTGAGTACTTCGGTTGCGGTCTTATTACACAGACATTACAAGCAATATTCCTTTGCCACAGCCATTGCTTACTGGGGTTATCAAACCATGAGTAATAAGAAACAAGCTTTGCTTCTGACTAGCAACGGATTTGGCGAGGTCGACGTCTTAGAATCCGATGTAACAGATGGAAGGAACTTAGGATTTGAGTATTCTTTCTAGGAAGTTATAAGTACCCATATAATATGAAACCTTATAGAACTAGAACTTGATCACCAACGTCCCTAAAACCTAGATCAACGTGATGGAGTATTGCTTGATTCTGTCCGAGTTCGGCTCCAGGATTTCTTGATACGATAACTCGTCCATGGCACCCCCAGAATAGGTGGAGACGGAGCGTATCAAATCACAATAGTTATTGTCGAAGGCTAAGTCAAACACTCCGACACGCGCAAAGTAGCCGGTTCTGTGCTTTTCAGCCCTTTTCACGATCAGTCCGTAAAGAACGGAACGATCTGTTTGTATATACTCCACAGTAGGTAGAGCATAAAAGCCAGACGTTTCCGCAGAATAATCATCCAAGTCATAAAATACTTCACCTTGAGAACCTTTAGAATACCACCTTCCATCGACCAGGGTCTTTGCTCGAATCAAAGGGCCGCATTTCACTCGAAGTTCAGCAACTTCCAGCTGACCTAAGTTATCACTCCCAGCTAGAACGACATTGAACTTCATAAATTCAATCAAGACCTCTTGACCTCGTCGGTGCAAAGATACGTCATTAGTATGCCAGAGCCGCCAGGTGACAGGTTGATCTGTTGAAGCCCAAGACCAAGATGGCGCTCGATACAGGGTGGAGCGATTTTTCGAATCCGTGTTGAGCTTACCTGTTCGCCAACAAAGTTGCCTTTCGATGTTTTCCCTCCAAAGCCCAGCGAGATACAGGTCTTGAGACTGGTCTTGGAATTTACGAGCAATTCCCTGACATGGCAACTAGCTTATCGGTGGGATGAGTCAACTTCGCCGCCCTTGAATAAAAGGACACCATTTGGCACCACTTGGCACCATTCAGCTGGATTCGCTGTCGATGGGAACTGGTCCTGATACCGAATCATGGAATTTGGAATCCCGTCTGGAAGCGCCTCACACGCCGTAATTTCGCGACACTCCCAGAATATTTGCTCACCACTGAAGTGCAACGTGCGGCGTGCAAGATATCGCTCCTGAAATGTCCATGCTCGGCTTGATAATGGAGCGTCAGCGATGCACCTTTCATAACCCCCCGAGGCTGCAAATTCGAAGATCTTCTTCTCTGGTGTTATTATGCACTGATTCTTCATACTCGAGGGGTCCCGGTCGACAAATAGGCCAATCGAGCCGTCCTTTGCATAGGTCGCTGCAATGTTCAAGCTGGAGTTGCCATACACTTGACTCATTTTGGCGGATTCTCTACGCCAATCATCAACATTATCTTGAATGATGCAAACGGAGTCGATCCAAATATATTTGAAACCAAGAGATCGGGAAAGAAACACCGCATCTTGAAACGTCTTGGAGAGCTTGCTGAGTGGGAAGTCATGAAGCTCATTGATGTTATCTTTCCTGAGCTTGAGAATATCAATAGAACCCCAGCAATGACTCAAGGTCGTATACGGAGTGCCAACCACGACATCCGTTCTCAACCGACATCCACCTTCGTACAGCTCTATCAATCGTGTTGGAGTGATCAAGGCATCGGGGCTTTGGCATTTGGGGTGAGAGCTCCTACATCGTTCAAGCAACTCCGTGGCAAATGAAAGAGAACTCTGTGATGCTGTCGATACTTCCAGCGCTACTACAGAAGCTTAAAGAAGCTTAGCTAGGTCATTTGGCACCAGGTAAAATTATAGTAATGTTGAAACTCACTTGATTTACGGCGAAAGAACCACACTTCGCTGTAAACGCTTTGATCGCCATCATACATTTCTCTCTGAGCATAGAAAGTGTCCTCGAACCCGTCCATCTGTTGCTTTCTTAGACAATTGTAGTACCCAAATTCACTTGAAGATCCATTCTTATATAATTTGTTCAATAGCTGTTGGCTATGGTTCGATCGGTTGTAAAGTAAGCCGAGCACAAACGCTTGACACAAATTGCAGCCCTCTCTTGATGAAGATATAAAATCCTTGGGGGGATCGCGAAGTCTGATGTAGGTCTCGCCGGTATCAAATATCTTCAGATAGCCCTCTAGATCGTCTACCAACGGTCGGCAGTAAGAGCAGAGGTTGACTAAAGGGGGTTCACTCCCGCTATCATTTTCTGGCATCTGGTTATTCATGCTAGCGTATGAACAATTCCTTTTCGGACGTCGTTCTAGACGCGCGTCCAAAGATGCTAATGCTGATATGAATATCACAGAGTTCCAAATCCCAAATAATGAGATTGCAAGTATGGTTAATAATAGATTGTTATATCATAAGGCTGTAGACTCCCAAGATTGAGTCTATCAACCTAACGTGAGATCTGACTTCAAATAATATCAGTATCACATGATAGGTAGTCAGATGACCTTGGCTCTACTCCATACGGCCTGTTTTCTTAATAAAGTAACATAAGATAAGAATACAAGGTACACTTGTATTGTAATGAGCCGAATTGGCCATTCAATCCTGCGTTGATTAGGGCTGGAACCAAGATGCAGCCGAGGAGACCCCTCTACTATGTGAAATTAGATAGCATGTGCCGGAAGTTTATAATACTAATGATTGGGAACCGGAACCCACGCCTATGGACTGGATATTCGAAGCCTGTACGTACAGTTCTCGTCACAACTGTTGAGGGGAGGATTCAGTAGAAAGAAGATGCTATATCGATCGGATAAAGCAAGGCTTAATATTTCCGCGTCACGCTCATTTATGAACCCTGGATTAATTTTAACAGTCCCTGGGAATCAAGCAGCGCTCATCTCTCGCTATATCTAGACAATTGCAGGCATAATCATTCACTTGGCCTCTGATGAAGAACTATTACTCAGTACAGAGCTCGGTTCCAGGCGTGCTCTTTTGTGCTCGCTAATCACCTAGAGCGGGAAGGGATCATTGCTAACAACGTCAAACAACAACCACAAATCGCCTTGAACCAACCCATGACTTACTCAGATCGCGTTCTAATTCATTATTCACACGTTGACTATATTCAATACCATTACGGCATGCCAGCATTACGATCAAGCTGCCCCATCGCCGATATGGCTAACGAAATCGGGTCCTCAACGTTCTCTAGCTCATGGTCTCTCAAGCTATCAACTGCTTACACCAAGCTGAACCCCCGCGATCGTGCCTGCCTGCATCAAAGACATAACTCATTCGAGAGAAGAGACGAACCTGCCTTCCGAGTCCTCACCGCTGGATATTCCGCAAGCTGAGCTGGACACACACCGGGCAGAACGCTTCTCTTCGGAGCGCCAGAGCCCGCAGGACGGGTGAGCTCGTTCCATCGTGCCTTTGCAGGTATCTTGCGAGTGAGCAAAGCATCTGGGGCTCCACCTCGGCCGTCACTCCGCAGCCAAGGTCCGTCAACCCGCAGCCCAGCGACGCTCTCCAGCAACGACAAAAGCCCAACCAGTACAGTGCATGCATTCCGTTCGACTCAAGTGGTCAACGGTCCGCGGAGCGCCCGGCGCAAAAAGGCAGTGGCTGATGTTGGCGATCTCCCTGCGGACGATTGCATGGGGCCCAAGGCTTCGCCGCCACTGCAAACCTGTTTCCGGCAGCGGGATCCTCAACCTTAAGTTTGTCCTTTTTTCTCCCCTCCTGCTCAAGTGCCGGGACCGAACCCGGTGATCACCCAGGGGTTCCTGTGGGGTAGGCAATATTCAAGAGCAAGACGACTCCTCACCGGAGGCAGATCTCTCGGGCGGCACGTTGGTGTTCCTGCACTTGGAGCGACGGTTCTTGCCTGCCGTCGACGGCAGTGCCGAGATTTAGCTTCAACCCTTCAAACTTCAATAGATCTGACGTCAGGGCCAACTTATTGTCGGAGGTGAAAGTTGCAAGAGCGGAAGCTCCGTTTCGACCATTGTTGATTGAAATTGGCTCTATAGCTACAGTAGATTTGGAAAAATACGATTACCATTAATGCGAAACGCCCTCTAATGCAGCTCATCCTCCGCGCTACCCCACTTGACCAGCCATCTCCGCCGTTCACGAGCAGATGTCACTTGGACAGCTCAACAGATCGAGGTACGAAGCCGTTGACTGGAAGGCTGCAGTTTGACACAATGGCGTTCGGGTTCCCGTGCCGTTCATGATCTTGTTGCAAACCCCCGACTCGATCACCCGGCCATGGGTGTACCATTCCCCCGAGGTGGTGTTAAGGGCGATTTCCTTTCCACAGATATCAACTGTGGGCTCAGGTCAGCGTTGTGGTTTTAACAAGGGCACGTCTACATACCAACTAATGGCTGGGTGGGAGCTGTGAAGCCATAGGCGGCCTTGGGGTAGAAATCATAGGCCGCGAGACAAGAAGCTAGATGGCGGGGTTAATTTCTCTTGTGTTTTTTTTTGATACATTTCATGGGGCACTCACTCTCACTAGCTGGAAGCACCATGTAGTATCGTCCAGTGGCCGTTGTAACCGTGTAGTCAACATGACCTGTACGGTGTCAGTGGGAGGTCAAGTTCATCATCGTCGTAGAATTCTTACCAAAATGGAAATCTGCGGCTACAAGGGGAATGGTAGCGAGAAGTGCGGAAGCGACGGATGAGAACAACATCTTGAGTTTGGGTGGGTGATTGACAGTAGCTGAGGAGATATCTGTGTAGAGTGCGAATCGTGGTCTTGTGTATATCGTGATGGTGTAATGGTGGGTTGTGCCACGGCTCTAAGGTACTCGTTATATAGGTCTTGCAATGGTGGCTGGGGCGTACTTGACAAGATATGACGGCTCGGATGTGGGGAGGCTTGATGTCAATAATTGGGCCACAAAGTAGCTCAGCACAAAGAGCGCGCGAAGACTCAAGACAGCAAAACAAAATCCTTTCCCGTCGTTGCCATTGCGATGACGATGCAAGGGCCGGGGCAGGGGAAGAAGGAAATACGGGATGCGATCTGCAAGGTTAAAAAAGGACTCCTCCACACTTGGCAGGGTCGCCTATCATCATTGGGAGACACCAGCACAGCCAAGAATAGCCGCAGATTAGATCTGTTCCTTTGGATGGCTTGGGACGGTGAGTTGGGTGACGCGCCTCGGCTGCTGACCTCGTTGCTAACACGAGCCGGTACTCGGTCGATTGACGTCAAATAAGAGCTGTCGACAGCAACATTGCAACGATGCCGTCTCTCGGTCAGCAAATGTCGAATTAGAAGTCCTTGCAAGCTGTCCAATACAATGCCTTGCTGATGCCGCAAAATCGAAAGTATGGTATTGGCAGTCCTTGCACAGACAATAATGATCCAGTGCCTTTTGTCGCTCCCACTCGGTGCTTCTCGTGGTCGGCAGCAATAATCAAATGCTAGAGTCGACTTCTCCTCCGTCGGCAGTGCACGTAATCTTCCACAACAGAGTGTCATGTGGCCTCTCGTAAGCGGAGTCGGGCTGTGCAGCATATGACCCGACAGTGCCGATCTGACATCCAGTGTCATCCTTTCGTGAAGTCCCTCTTGGAACTTGGGGAGGTACCCTTCGACCCAGACATACGAGAGTAGCACAGCATAAAAGGGTCTCTCGTAAAGCCGCATCACAATTTCCCAATTCAACCTCTCCTTTGACCATGTCTCGAAAATCTCGTCTCGTAAACGGTGATTAATTCTGGGACTTCACCCAGGCAGCTCCCTCTGTCCGTCCAGAGCGGAGAGTTGCGGCAACATGGACAATATGTTTACAACTCAGGATGTGTCGTCCTCTATCAAGCTTTTGGATGGAACGTAGAGGGATGACCAAAACAATATTAGTGTGGCTGTACCAAGCTTTCCGTCCAGCCATCTATCCGGAGTTGTCATCGGACGTTTCATCGAAGGCCGGGACCATGTTGATTCGAGGTCGAGTGCGTTACTTGAGTCTGTTGCAGCGTGCTCGTAGAAAGCTGCCGCTTCAAGGCTGTCCTCGACATATCAGCAAGGTACTCGTCCTTGGTGATGGCTCCAGCGGCGTCATACCACAACTGCGTGTCCATGGACAGCTAAGTACCACCCCACAATCGCTGACCAGCTAGCAGAGAATCCGGTCTTTCCTCAAGAATCGTACGTATCAATGCCAAACTTAGGTCCTCCCGTTTCTTTCCACGGAGGGTCTAGGAAGTAGCCACGGTTCTCCCCTCCCCCTCCCTCAAGAACTGGGAGGATCTGCAGCTCTCGTCAGATACTGAATATCGATAATCCGGCCGTAACACTACCCGTCAATTGAGACTGCTCAATCTTCCATGGCACCTCATAACATGCATCTGGAATGCATCCAGAATGTATTCAAATCAATCTCGACCGTGTCGTTAAGGAATCGAGAGAGTGTGTCATCCTCCACTATATCCCCCAGGAGAGCTTGCAGCATCTAGATTGCCAACCCGAGGAAGCCGATATTCCTCTAGTAACTCCGGGTCACAAATTGATGTCTCTGGCGCCGGATCAGTGGTCAGAATCAAGTTGAGTCTACACCCGCAGGCCACCGCGAGGCGTGGAGGATAGAGTCTCGCCTTGCCGCGGCGGAGAACACATGTCACCAGCGGTGGGTGCATCGCAGGAAGCAATTCGCAGCGCGCGTGTAAGAGGTCAAGTGCTCGGGAACGGTGGCCGAACTCCGGACATGGTTCGGAGATCGCTATCAACGAGTTGGTCTGTTGGCCAGCACCGTCCATAGCTACGGCCACCGAAATGCCATCCCTAGAAAACATCATTTGCCATATACTCGTATATGTCGAGAGTCATCTTGCTCATTTCCCAAGGCGGTGCCTCCAAACCCACCGCGCTATCGTGAAGGAATCCAACTCGTGGTGCTTCAGCCAATCTTGGTCCTCTTCGTGGAGACCCTGCTGGAAGACGAGTGACATCTGGCGCAATGGCAGCCAGTGGGATGGGCTACCCACCGCTGACTTTGGTACCCGTCACCGACACGGAGGCCGGCTATTTCATAGTATTACTAGTATTAGGCCTTGAGCACAGCGCCTAGGCTGTGAACTGGGCAACGCTCATGGGAGCAGGCTCTCTCTGGCTACCAATCTCCTTGCTAAGTGTGCGATGTTATCATTCTACATGAGCTACTGCTTGGATCTGCACTCTTGATCAGATACTCCTCTTCTCTTCTAGTGTCCCACCGGCGAGAGTAAGCACTCAGCCCACCCCTGTAGCACGCCATTTTCTTCACATATCACGCCGATTTGGATCATGGCCATCTTTCACTTTGAAACACACATGCATCAGCCGACCTGACCTGCTTGTTGATTGTGCCAATCAGCTCTGCTCGATTATAATATCAGCCATATACCGTCAATCTGAGGTTGAGTTACTTCATCCATCCTTAGACAGCCCGGAAGTCGAGACAACAGACCGACAGAAAACAATTATTTAGTTCTATCAGATAGGGCATGGCGGAAAGTCGCCGAGATCTAATTTAAACGCCACCCGGCATTCCGGTGTACCAATGATCTATAACAGCCAAACAACTCCAAAGCCCAAGATGATTACAGGGTATCGTGACAGTGCCCTGGCTCATGAGAATAGCCACAGCAAACAAGAAAGGTCGAGTTCCGCGGGTTATTCTTTCCTGTTCTTCTTTTTTCGCCTAGCAGCAACCTGGAGCGCCTCATTACCCTTATCCGTGCCATCAAACCTTTCATTACCGACGGTGACGACTTTAATCACATTGCCCAAACTGACTCCTATGCTTCTCCTGCCTATCTGTGCTATTGGACCAAGTGTGCTGACCAACAGATGATCTTGAATATTATCGTCGTAGTTGCACAAAGGTATGCTGGACGCCTCGCCGCGGTCCGACATCGTCCAAAATTCCCATATCTCATCGGGATCATTATTCTTAGCAATGGAGGCTCTCTGCCCTCGGCGGCGAAGAGTAGGCGGATCTTTACTAGGTGTGGAGGAGGGTCGTGAGACCTCGCGCTTTCGTATGCCCACGACAAGGCCGCCTTGCAAAACCATCCACTTTCCAGGATCCTCTATTGTGTAAGTTCGTTCCACCGTCTCTCTCCATAGACAACAAGTCTTGCTCCCAGGGGTCCATGGATCACGGAAACAGATCGTATCACCATCTCGTTCTGGTAGGTAGACTTGCATAATGACATTTCCCGTGGTGGCACATGTATATACCAAGCCAAGAGAAGCCAGGCCAACCGAACCACATTGTGGCCGACGGCGGGCGGAATGAAAACATCGCAGAGAATTTGGCTTCATCGATTGTGTTATGAAGGTGTGTGTAACTTGGTGGGTAGAACTGTCCATTAGGTCAACAGTATGTTGTCGTACGGCGAGAAAGGAACTCAATTCCGGTAGAGCGACCACGGAGATAACGTTCTTGTCATCATCGGGAGCAGTAATCTCAAGTCCTTCGGAGACCCATCCGGATTCCAGCTGAGTTACAATGTGGACACAACCACGCTTCGAAGCTGTGATAATGCGCAGAGGAGGCTGCGGAATATTGTAGAATGCTGTACATGGTTAGTAGGAGATTTTAATTTTCGGGTAGATACTCACCCTTTTCCGCATGGGGTTGAACGACCACCAATGGACTTTTACATATCAGCAACTCCCGACTTTCATTATGCTCCATGTGAAGTTCCGTCATCATTCCATTCTGTCGTACAACGACCACGGGATTGATTAGTTCTGCTGGATCATGGCCAAAGAAAAAAGCCGCAGGAGGGCGATTTATGTTATTGATCGACATGACAGGTCCCCAACGCTGCTCCGGGATATTCCACAGGATGACTTTTTCTTTGGCGGACAAGAGCGCTAGCCAATTCGAATCGCTATCAATTGTCATTGCTAATATAGGAAATGGATCGATACCGACAGATGGATCATCGACAAGGTAGCTTCGGCGTTCGTCGCGCACATCCCAAATGCGGATCCAACGGTCGAGACCAACAGTTGCGAGCACACCCTCGTTGGATGCGGTTAGTAGCACGATATCCAATGCGTGGCCCTTGCCCAGCGTCTTGACCGAGAGCAGTGGGTCATCTTCAGGCCGGTCATCCATTTCACTTCCTGCCGTTTCATCCCAGAGGAGGTAATTCATTAGTAGACAGACTGCAGAAACGCTCACGATCACGGCAACCAGGAATGGCAACCATTGCCGATGTATAAAATCGTAGGCCGCAGGAAGAAACGGCCGTACACCAAAGCTGGTAGGTGTTCTGTCGGATCCGTCGAGAACGAAAATCAGAGGTTCGTACACTCGAGCTATATAGCTGTGAGAATGGGGTTTAATGACATTGATAACTTCATGGGCCGTCTCGTGATCCTGTAGGCGTAACCAGGCTGTGGGCGTTCTTGCTTGGTTTATGTCGACAGATAACAGTGAAGCGGCTGACCGGGAAGCCTGCGTTGGTCTTTGCCAGATTCTATTCAGTCGGGATGCGGCTTGCAAAAAGCTTTCGTTGTCGGAAAAATGCCATTGCGCAATAAGAATGAATCCGATTATGACAACCGTGCTAGAAATCCTGGTGGAGAATGTGGTGTCTCCCCGAATTAGGGCATCCACCCAGCTCTGTCGTGGGATTTTCTCCGAGGAAGCGTACCTTTGATTACGAGTCGAAACCCGATTCAAAGCATCGGTCAATTCTGTCCGGCGAACATCAATACTCAGGACAGCCGCAAAGAACGTGAGTAAGTAAAAGAAATCAAAGATAAGAGCAATTGCTGCAAAGCTGCAGAAAGCCACAAGTCCTGGCGATACCATTCGTGAAAGCATCCACAGGATTACCAAGTTTTGAGTTGCATTAGCCAGGGCGATATGTCCCATTGACCCGATGGCGTCCGCCATCCTCATCGCTGTAGGTCGATCCGGCGGTGTCATGATAACTGCGTTGATCAGTCGAAATATATTCTCCAAGCCCACTGAAAGGACTACAAGCGGATATGCTTCGCGGGGGATCTTGGAGATGTCGATCTTGAAGATAGCGCAGATGGTGAAGCTGGACATAATGGACACGGCGATTTGAGTGGCCACAGCAAGGATAAGACCAATTCGAGATTTGAGAGCGCGCAATTTGGTCAAGCTGAGGAAGAAGTACGCGGTGCAAAGACTATACGCCAAGGCAAGAAATAGATCGTCCTGAAAGGATAAGGGCTGGAATCGAAACTCATAGAGAGTACTGGACTGTGGGCGACCATCCTCGGGATAAAGATGCCAGTTCTTCGAGGCTCTACCAGCCAGTTCCGAAGCTCTCTCCTCCCAAAGCTTGCCCACAGGTGAATCCAGCTTATGGATGAGGGTGATAACCAGGGCATCCGCGGCAACTAGACGATGATCCTCGAATCGTTTCCCGCTGAAGACGATTGAATGTCGTAGCGTGACATTGACCGCCGTTGACCGTTGGGAGCCCTCGTTGACCGTTGTAATGATGTCGGGGTCGCGCGCAATGTTGGCTGCCGCACCGGCCCAGTACTGTAGAGGTGAGTGGAAGAACCACGACGTGTTGGTAATGCCGTGGCTTGCGTGCATCAGATCTCGGCCCGACGTCGTCCAAAGCCCATCATCTTGAGGCCCGGCCGGACCAGGGGCTTTTCGCGGGTCAAAATTGACGGTAGGACCCAAGAGGGCGTCTTGTATCTCCAATGCACTCAATAAAACATTGGGCTCGAGGGCTTTCATGTAACTGCCTGCTTCCCGTCAGCGGAGAACTCCAAAAATCTCATTTAGAAAAAATTTGAACCAGCATACCATGGACCCATACCGACCGCATGGCAACGTCAGGCACGGTGCTGTCGCCCTCAAATGGTTGAGCCGAGGTCCAAACATGATGGGGAAGGTTGGATGCGCCATTGGTGAAATTGTTCGTATATAGGAAAGATAAAGGGTAGATCAAGATCGAGGCGGTGGCCACCGAGATGAGCAGGGTGATGACGGGATGTCGTGAAGCTCGAGTCCCGTATCGCGTGAAGTAGTTTCGCAGAGGGTGAGTTGAGGAGAGTACGGGAGGTTCTGTAGTTCTGAGGACGCTGTTAGCCAGCAGGGCGCGCGAAGGCGAGGGGAATACTTGCCCTCGGACAGGATACAAAAGATACCAAATCATCCCAGCAGGCTCGCGCAGCTTTCGACAGGTAGACCGACGTCAACGTCAAGCTCCTGCGGCATCAATGGTATGGATGTTTGAGCGCACGGCGCCCTCTCTTGGTCTGCGAGCAAGGTAGGAGTTGCAGCGTGGAGGAGCATCTAACCCGATGAATAACTGGTGTGGCAGATGTTTCTAGAGGTCATGTTGAAGCCGCGAGACAGTCGGTCGTGGTTGAGATGAGAGAGGGCGAGGGGTCGGGCAAAGATTTTGGGCGTGGAAGTGGGAGTGGAGGCTGAAGACGGGATGGACGGTGATCGTCAGCCAGGCACGACGAGAGTAGCAACAAGAACCGGCGCACGACGAGCGGCGTTGTGGTCAGCGAGTCGAGAGAGTCTGGGTTGTCCCCGGGGTCGTGGTGTGGTTGCAGAGAGGAGGAGCGGAGGTTGCGTTGAAGGTAATGGCCAAGTTGGAGATCAAAACGATCGGCAAAGTGCTGCAAAACGGGAAGATCCTGGCACAGAAAAAAGAGATGCTCGATTCACAGGCACACACCGGAGAGGGGACGAGGTGTAGCGAGACGGACGGAGCAGCGACGTGAGACTGCAGGCGCGTGCAGACGCCAGCAGCGAGGGCAATACTAATACTGCAGACTATTGGCAGCCACGGCTAGACTGGCGGCCCCTCGAGGCCAGCGAGCGGTGGACAAGCGGAATGGTCAGCGGAGTCTGAGCGGCTTCGCCATATCATGTCCGTCACAGTACAGAAGTCGCTCTACCTGAGCCGGTGCGAGCACTGGAGTGGGGCTTGCCGCTTGGGCTTGCCTGCATCCCGCACAGTTGACCGTCCAGTACAGTCCAGTACTGTCGGCTTTCCTTCCCTGCCGTTCCAGCCTTCCTTTGCCCCGGCGGTTATGCCCTAGACCCTATGCCCATACCCGTACCCGTACCCATCCCCATCCCCATTACCCTATGCGCGGAGTCTGTCCAGAGCACCCTCCTGGGGATGCTCATCGTTGCGGTCCATGTCGGCAGCATGGTCGCGCGCGGAATCCGAGAAGGTCCCCGTCCATTCTCTTCCTGCCTCTTCCTGCAAACAACATACTTGTCACAAAACTCTGCAGCAGCCACCCTCGTAACAAGGGCCTTCTCATCGCCGATGCCATCGACCTCCGCGCCCAACCGACTCGACAACGATTGCCCACCCGGCATCAACATCCCTTCCCCTTTCCTTCCACGTTCTCGCCCCTCGCCCGCCATCATTGCGCAGATGTATTTGGAGGGTGCAAGGTGGACAACTTGGAGATAGATAGACAGATAGACCTCTGTATGGTCGGGGTGGGAATAGGACTGGGGGATGTTGGATGGAGGAGCTGCGCTTTCGGAGAAACTTGACATTACATCCTGGGTGCGACTAGTGCGTCAGGCCCTCGTTCCTGCCCTTCTTACCTTTCTTCCTTACTCCGTTAGCTACCCTGGATTTCCACCGACATCCTGTACCACGAGAAAGGTATCCCTGAAAGTTCCTTGCCCCCGCAGGACCCATGTTCTGAGCCTCGACAGTTTCGTCCGAAAAACATATCGTCGACAAGAGTAGACGTAGATTGATTGATCGAAGGTCCGTAGGATATAGTCACGTATCGTAAGTTCATCAACAAGGAGTTGTGAAAGAATGAATTTTCGAAGACGGCGAAGTGACAGTGAAAATTAAAAAAAGACCTTAAGAGATTCCTGAATGCTTCTGAATAGCCTCAAAGACGCCATGCTGTGGCAAGGTCGGGGTGCAAGTACTAATACTACCGATCATAATGGGGCGATGTCGGAGAGAAATGCGAGATGAAGTGCAGAGTGCGGATAGTGTTGGGAGCTCGCTACGGAAGGCCCGCCAGGTCATGCGCTTTACCCGCCGTCTTATTGGTCATGCCGCCGCTGCAGATCTGGGGAAGGAAAAAAAAAAAGGCTGCATAGCTTCGAAATCACGAGTCTGACAAGAACATGCGCAAGTCTTCCGGTAGTGCATGAATCGGCAATGATGTCTCATTCCAGGAGCCAAACGTCATTACATCACCGCGCGATCGTTTCTTTTGGCATTCTTGATCGTCTTCGGCGTCGGTGGTGGAGGTTCAACCAATCCCTGGCATGGGCCCGCTGCGGCGCCAGGTGAAAAGGCCAGTAGAAGGAAACATCAGAACGATGGCTGGAATGCTACCCGCAGGATATACTCCCTTTCCTCCCGAATGGGATCCATAGGCAAGTGATTGAACGTTGGCCGGGGTCCTCCAAAGGGGGGAACCATGGCAGAGCATCAACGCTGGGTTTCATCCACCATATCCCGACCCAGGACTTCTTCGGCATGAGCCTTTCGGGGCATGCTATACACGGCTTCCATCACCGGAAGGAATGAATATGCGGTGCAGTAGTACTGCATGCAAGATATGCATGTCGGCGGCAAGAACGCCAGGAGTGCAGCCTCGTTTCATCGTGATGGCCTTGTCCTAAAAGGTCTTGCCTTGTTTCTGTAGATACTCCAATGGAAGTTTTTGCTCAGGGGCAAGCTCCTTGCTGTTAGTACTGGCATCTCCAAAGCCACCACAGCCGAAGAAACCTCAAGACGGAGTTGGCCTCCTTCCGAATGGACCTGGGCAGCGCTGGTGCCTTCGCCGCGATAGTCTCGTGCGCTGTCTGTAACCGATGCGTAATCTCCTCGTAGTGAGATCGAAAGATATGTCGTACAGGAATCCGTCATAAACCTCGCGCCTGCTGCTGCGCCTCTGAACCTTCCTGTGCGGGTGGTTATCCTCATATGTGTCAGACAAACGGCCAAGAGGTCGCTGGAGGGACATGAAGTTGCGAAACAACATCGCGTAAATGAAGAAGAGGATCTGCGTGGCCAAAGATATGTGGGGACATCCTGTGGCGCCGATTGAGAAGTGGACCAGGTGGAGTTGACCCATGCTATATCCATCAGGACCAGTACTTTCTGAAAATCCCATGGATTTAGTTGTTCTCCCACGCCGATTTCTTTGGTCCAAACCTTTCCTTTTGACTTCGACCTTCATTTTTAGTGTTCAAACATAGTCGAATATAGTTCCAGACAAGGCAATTCCCGATAAAGGAGGTATCTACAAGGTTGCAGGACTCTTCATCGGAGCAGCATCAGAGATGGGGGGGGGAAGAACCAGTACCTACCGGGTGACGACGTGCGGCTTCTTGCGGTACTTGAGGGCTCAATGAAATTCCAATGGAAAATTCGGAGACACGTCTAGCTTTATACGGCCGAGGCAACTGTGATCCACAAAATGGGACTTTTTAGAGATATGTGTCATTGATTGTCCCAACTCCCTTAAGCGGAAGCACTGCACTGAGCGCGAAAAAGTTCCTGGTGGAATAGTTGCTATGACCCCGGTCGTTGATTCGAAGGGCTGCATAGACCGAGCCATGGAATCTTTTGCAGACTCGAGGTGGATGTGGTCCGGGAAGTAGGTCGAACTGAAGATAGAACCTCCTCTCAGGCTTTGGACCAAGTGGTGTTCGTGAGCTTGGTGAGCCTCGTCGTATTTGAGACCAATACCGGAGGCATTCAAATCATGTGACTAAAACAGTATAGCAGAATAAGGTGGCTCCCAGTTTATCTTGTGCGTTACGAACGACCGCCATAGAACAACACCGACTTTGAAAATACCCGATGACTCGTATTGCAGCAGATATTTGGAGAGACCGCACTGAAGGTCGCTCGATGCTGTGCCGGATTGGTGCAAGGCATTCGAAAAAGTCGAAGTGCGAGAGTCGAAAGTCAAAGCCAGATGTCAGGAGGAGACCGATCCTTTATTGCTGGCCGGGACCAATGCTGATGCTGATGCTGATGCTGAGGGATCAGACTTGAGTGAGGATTCAGTGGCGGTTGCTTTTTAATCAAAGTAAAATTACGCACGAGAATTATACGTGATTAAGATTGACGGCCAGCAACTAATTTCGATTGCCATCCATACAATCAAAAGCACTCTGCATGTACTTGGCCAAGGCCGAGCACCTGCCCGCAATTATGCAGTCCTCAGCGCATCTGAACCAGCATTCTACCAGCGGCCCTGGAGTTGATGATAGGATTCTCCGGAATGTTCGCTTGGATCCTGGTGCGGGAGACGATCCACGCCCGGATCACTCCTCCCACTTTCACGAACAGCATCGCATGATATTGATTTTTTGCCACCGGGAGAGCATCTGATAACCTTTGCTGTAGGCGTTGCGAGCCCGGGGCTCCGGAATTGCGCACTCGCTGAACTCAGAATCCCTGTCAACAACGTGGCAAATGCTCTGTTGGTAAGGAGCAGCATACTTCGTGCTCGAGTACCGAGCATGCGAAGGTCGATCCTCAGAACGTGGCCAACAAGTCGAACTGCCGGTGCGGCTCTCCCCAACGCACAACGGCGCAGTGCTCGCGCCGGACCGCTCGCAGCTTTCGAAACGTCTCGTGCTTACCTTCCCCTTTCTGCTCGTCTTGTCGGACACGTAGCCGGCGGCCCTGTGAAGAGATTTTTATTTGCTGCATGAATAAGAAAGTACGGCTGGCCAGGTCCCCACGTCGCTTAAAGTAACCGAGCAGGCAGGCCGGCTTACTCTGAGAAAGTCGTATCATGGAACGTATGATTCTATGAGGGAGCATAATGTTATGAGCGGTTGCATTATGATCTGGGCATAATATTCATATAAGATCGTAGCGACCTCCGACGACTTTTTCGATGTCAGACCAGCAGTGAAACATGGCGTCCTCATCGTCAACCAGATCCTCAACCGTATCCAGCTCCGGTTCCGTGAAGCCGTCACTCAGGGTCGCAGTAATTGGCGGGGGCATCGCCGGTCTCACCCTGGGGCAGATTCTACGTTCGGCACCCAATGTTGACTGTCTCGTTTATGAGCGCAGCATCACCACCACTGATCGTCTCAGTGGGTACCGAGTGATGCTGTCTGAGTTCGTCCTCGCCAATCTTAAAGCGCTCCTTCCATCCCCCGTGTGGCGAAAAGTGGCCTTTAGTGTGGGGATCCAACCCGACGACGGTCAAGAGTTGACTTTCATGAAGGCTGATGGCCAGCGCATGTTCACCTGGTATGCCGATGAGGTCAAAGACCAGTTTTCCGTGTCCCGGTGGAAACTGCGGGAAGGGCTGCTCGTGGATAGTGGAAGCTTCTTGCGGCTGGGCAAGAAGTTTTGTGTCTACGAGAAATTGAAGAGCGGGGCTGTGAGGATCTATTTCGACGATGGAAGTACGGATGAGTGCGACATGTTGATCGGAGCCGATGGTCTTGGATCTCGTGTTCAGCAACAACTGCTTCCCAGCACGAGAATCACCCGTACCGGCACCGCCGTCATTTATTTCAAGATTCCTCTCACCCCAGCCACCATGCAGCTTCTCCCGGGCCAATCAACCAGCGGGACGATGGTACGTCCCGTCGAAACAATTGTGCACGAAGCTCCACTGACCGCTGCTCCAGGCTTTTTGTTCTAACAATCAAAATATCATCATTCATTCGTGGGTCAATCCGGCCAAGCCTTGGTCGGACTCTGTATCGGAGGACGAGTTCGGTCCGGACGAGTCGTTCATCATGTTTGGATATGGAAGTCCGATTAGCAAGTTTATCAACAAGAAACCCGTCGCTGAACTGTCTCGGGAAGAAATGAAGGAGGAGTGTATCTTGCGGGCGAAAACCGACCCAGATATCCACCCGAACTTACTTTCACTAGCGGAGCACTGTGCTGTCAGCTCAGGATGGCTGCACCTGGTTCAAGACTGTCAAGTGATCAAACAATGGGAATCGGACTGCGTGACGCTGATTGGCGACTCTGTGTTCAAGTAAGTTACCCTCGTCATCTCCCTACTCGTCTAACTTTTTGGCAGTATGTCCACGATGCTGGGGAAAGGCGCCAATTGCGCCCTGCTCGATGCCGTGAGCTTGGCCGACGCCATCCAGTTCCCGCGAATGGATATTCCGCAACTCCGGCGTGCCGCGCTGCGCAAATGTGCGGTGGACAACGTGAAGCGGAGACTTCGGGAACGGCAGCGGAGTGCTGTGCTTCAGAACATGATTTACTTTGGCGACAACCGATTCAAGGAGTATTGCAGAGACCATGGGTTGAAGATGGCCTTGGGCTGGATTGAGAACACCAAATACAAAGAGCAGGGCTAACAGAATCAGCACTCTTCTTGCGGAAATACCTTGGGGCTTGGCGTTCTCGGGCAGTATAAATATGTCACTTTTTGGCTGTGGTCGCCCATTAAAAACCATTCCCTAGTTGTAATTGTTTATTCCTCTCCTACGGGTATCATGAGAACTACACGAGTTTGGACTGGAGGTATACTGGTTACCCAAAAGGTCGCAGAACTATGATAAGGTATTCTTAAGGATGTCAATTGCTCCTCTCTGAAGTGCTGCACAAGCAGGAAAACAAAGTACGAAAATTCGGCATATGTGACATGCATTGCGCCGACCTCATGCTTTTCTCGCACCATCAACACAAAACCGCTATGCAGATTGACTGGGTCCTTTTGTGGATTCGCTTTGATAAGGCTCGAAGGCTGCCAGCCCGGCACTTCCCCGCACTATATACCAGTTCGACAACAAACTCAAGCAGACAAAGTCGACGCACAATGGATCACATACCGGCACCTCTTCACCCGCTTTATGATACACTGAAAGCACCTATGCTAACTCGTACTGGCTATGATCATAACTTGAATGATTTCATAGGGTACCCGGAGCGGGAGGGTTGGCATCCCCGACCGGCTGATGACTGGAGGCAGATCTTCAAGTCCAGGGATCCGGACTTCCTGGCTTTCCTACAGCGTTGGCTCTATTTCGGCCTCTTGGAGTGCACATCCGGAAGACAAGTCAATATCTCGTCCTTTACTGAGCATGGCCAATATCTCTCTTCCCAAAAGCTACTTGAACATGCCCATGAATGCTGGGATCTCAAGCCCGATGCAGAGCACATTCGGGCAGCCATGCGGCATTCAACCCATATACACTTGCATCTTTTCGGCCACCGCAAATTGCCAGAGACCCCCGACACGCATCTGCCGACAAAGATCAGACTGCAAACGTTCATCGAAAAGGTGCCCACTGTGGATCCTCGGGACCCTGCAAATGTGATAGCGACATCACTGTTGCTCGACTTCCTCAGCAATTTCCTGCCTCATCGCTGGGACCGTCATCTGCAAAGATCAGTCAATGATCCTAAGTTGCTCGAGCCACGGACGGGGCCTTTATGGCGTGATCTGGAAAAGAATGGCTGGTGTCCTTCGGAAATCGCAGCAATGGTGGACCGCTTCAGCGTTTCGGGTGTTTTCTTTATGACAAAAATTCGTCCCCCTAATGCAGAAGAACACCAACAAGGGGCATCTTGTGCATATTATCGGTGCGGTCTTCGGCAACTCAATGACGCTACATACCAGACAAAGCATGATTCTGGATGCCTGGGAAGCTGTGGGTTTGTTCACGCGGAGCCAGAGAAGTTGGCAAGTATTCTTGTGGACAAGGACACCATTCCTCTGATAGATGCTTCAACTGAGTGGAGCAATCAACAAAAAACACGTGAAATTCACCTTGACCCTTGGTATGTAGCTAAGTCTTTTGTGGCAATTTCACATGTTTGGGCAGATGGCCTTGGGAATCCTAACGCAAATGCCCTTCCACGCTGTCAGATGGCACGACTGAGCCGGATGGTGCAAAAGCTCACGGGCAATAAAAAGACACTCTTCTGGTTAGATACCATCTGCGTTCCTCCTGACTCCGCGTTGGGCAATGAAAATGAGGCTTCGTCCGCAGCCCAAAGACAACGAGTCGCCCAGAATCAAGCACTGACGAAAATGCGGCAAACGTATGAAGCAAGTGATTATATTCTCGTGCTTGACTCATGGATGTTTTTGGAGGCGGAGAGCAAGATGACTGATGTAGAGAAGCTTATGCGAATCTTCTGCTCAGGCTGGAACAGTCGCCTATGGACATATCAAGAAGGCGCATTGGCGAAGAGACTCTTTTTCGAGCTCAAGGACGGACCATACGACGTAGACCAAGCCATCCTTCGAATACGAGAGTTCAAGGACAGATCCATAATGTACACAATCCAGGGGCCGCTCCTTATTCAATACGATAGCTTGCGTGGGTTCCGGGATCAGAAGCCTCGGAATGTCGAGAAAATCAAATTTCTTGCCATAGCTTTGTCGTTCCGGAAAACCAGTGTTGCAGCAGATGAAGCACTGTGTCTTTCAACACTGATGGGCTTCAATGTACAGGAAATCCTTGACGTCAAAGCTCCTGATCCGACAGTCGCTGAAGCTCTGGCCAACGCGAGAATGAAGAAATTTTGGACCATGTTCGACCAGATTCCTCTTGCAATGATCAGATTCGATGGTCCCACATTGCCGGAAAATGGATGGACATGGGCCCCTGCATCTTTGCTACTCTCAGAGAACAGACCTCTCGATTCATACCGGTGCTTCTTAACATCAAGCACTAAGCCAGCTAACCGAACCAACCTTGGACTGACTGTTGAGCTACCCGGACTCACGTTCCGCAGTAGTGTTCTACTTGGACTGGAGTTTTATGTCGAGGATGAAGACCATACAATCTACCACTTCTATTTTGAGTTGACAAGGTACAAAGATGTTGCTCGGCCTTATATACACAACCACCACGGACTTCACCGAGAGGAGATATGTATACAACCTCAGGAAGTAGCTTCCAGCAATACCTTGGCTTTCATTTTCGATCAGGTCAACGACGAACAGAACCAAGTTCCAGCACACTCATCACATATAACGGAAACAGGTATTCTTGTAGCAACATATTATGATTCAAAAAGCGGAACGTGGAACGCCAAGAAGCTTGGGCATGCAACGAGGAAAGTCATGACACCCCCAACGCACAACGACGCGGAAGTTATCAGAAGCTATATCCAGAAGTCCTCCCAGAATCAGCAAGACTACCAAGCCGACAGGTTGCAATATCCAGCCGCCAGAAATGGGACGTTGCTATGTACCAGGGGTAAGAGTGTTGAGAAAGAGACTTGGTGCCTGAAATGACCATAGCCGCTCGAGACTCTCGATTGTCAAACATGAAGCCTAAGAGCGGAGGGAACCTAGAAGACGATGAAAAGCTGCCCGCAGGGTGACTTGCGAAACATAAGGTAGCAACTAGAAACAGCCATTTTCCCAACACCTGAAATGCTTTTATGTGCTCTTGCTGTCTCGTTCCCCGTTCCTTGTCTCTCGAAATACAGACAGTAATATTGTTGTTGCCGATAAGACAACAAGATTCAAGGGATCGTGGAGACCGTGATTCAAAGTACCGATTCCAACTCCATTAATTATCAATCAATTGATTTTCATGCAGAAACCATTGGCATCTTGAATAGTAATCTCACCGTAGCCAAACTATATAATTTTCCCTTTTGCGTTACTACCGGCGTTAGGATTCTCTGTTTTCCGAAATCTAGTCACACTTGGCCTAACGTGATCGTCTCGTCTTGTATATCTATTACCACTTACGCTCTCATTGACTCAGCCCTAGAAAAGTAACTCCATCGCCGCCAAGCTTCAATATCCTAATTGCGTTACTGCCGGCATTACGGATTCTTGAAACCCCGGATTTCAATCACCCATGACCTCGTGGCGTGCCCTCCCCAACTAGAAGCAACATCCTTTAGTAAAGTATATAAAGCTTTCCCGTGCCTCTGATTTCCCAGCAATTTAGTTTGGTCAACGTCGGCCAGCTTCGGTTTGTTTTCCACACCATCCAACGCACCCTCACAAACCCAACACAATGGACTCCGCGACCATCTTACGCACAACAACCCTATTAGGTCTTTCTTCGTCGTTCTTAATAGCCGGTATCGGCTTCTCCGCATCACATCTTACATTACCAGCGCTCTATGGCCTTCCAACATCCGCCAGTACGGCTGCATTCGACATACTCTACCATCGCGGCGCCACTGCTCTAATCCCGTTCAACTCGCTCGCCACGGTGCTACAGTGCACATGCGCATACCTCGATCCCGAAAATCGTACCAAGTTCATAATCGCCGCCGGCCTACTTTTGGCACCGCTACCATGGACGCGTTATGTAATGATGGGGACCATCCAGCAACTGTGCAAGCTCTCCGGGGATGCCACGACCCGGGAGAAGGTGGGGAAGGCGCAGATTGTGTCGCTATTGAGGACTTGGACATGGATGAACTTTGTGCGGTCGTCAATGGCTGCCGCTGGAGGATTGATCGGAGTAGCGGTCGTTGCTGGCAAGATGTGATGAACGCGGGGAAACAGTAGCTTGACCAGTTAATGTAACGAAGAAAACTCACAAGTCTATGTTCGTATACTTTATGCTTTCTCGAGAGACTGCTTCCCTGAGCTTGATGAACCAAGACCTTGACTCTGAGAGTTGATAGGCGACGAGAAAAT
This sequence comes from Coleophoma crateriformis, assembly GCA_003369635.1. Lineage (NCBI taxonomy): Eukaryota > Fungi > Ascomycota > Leotiomycetes > Helotiales > Dermateaceae > Coleophoma > Coleophoma crateriformis. Next base: position 163,555 of record PDLN01000004.1, read on the forward strand.
GGCCATTGTCGATTTCAAATTCACAGGAGCTAACGCAGACTAGCTCTGGCTAGGACTACGTTCCATTCTAGGATTTCGACCCGTTCTCCACCTTGACGCGTCCAACCGTCATAATGTCGCATCCTTCCTTTGACCCAAAATGATTCCGTTTGTCGATACACAACGTCAAGTCCTTCAAGTGAGAGATCGACTCGCTTAGAGTAAGTTCCTAAACGGGTTGTTTAAGAGTGCAGATGGGTTTTGTTCGGGAAGATGCCCTTCGAGGATCTTATCATGCCCCATGATCGGCCAAGACAGCTCATTCAGCACGGCTATGGAACAAGTGCAATTGTGGGGAGTCGCGGAATCCTTGCGCTCTGGACAGATGAGGTACGGTATATCAAGATAGCTGGACTGATGTCACGCCGATTTGAGCACAACGACATCATGGCGCGATGACAGCATAAATACGGCTCTCCGTCGAACCCCTCTGTCGGCTTATTCAAGCACCCCGACACGGCACTACCATCACCGGCATCTATTTCAATATGTCCGACCCAAAGAACCCCAACATCCAAAACCGTGGCACTCCGCAATGGGGGCTTTACCAGCGGGAACTGCTCTGGAAGGACAACACTGGCGAACTGTCGCCCTTCAGCACCGATCCCAGCGACCTCGAAGATCTCGCAAAGAAGACTTTAACCCTGGGGGGGTGGTAGGTCTGCGTCTGCCCGGCAAAGCTACGGCACGGTCGCTAACTTTCTAGGTACTACGCCTCGTCCAATGCCGGGCAGTCCCTCACCCATTTGGCAAATCGACAAGCCTTCTACCGACACCGCATTATCCCTCGAATGCTGGTTGATACCAACATCCGCGACACTGCGACGACAATCTTCGGCCACAAAGTCAGCGCCCCCATCGGCTTCGCACCGATCGGCATCAACAAGATCTACCATCCTCTGGGAGAGCTGCCCGTTGCGAAAGTCGCGAGCGAATTGAATCTGCCGTACTGTCTGTCGACCGCGGGAAGCACGCCGATTGAAGATGTCGGCAAGGCAAATGGCCCAGGACCGAGGTTTTTCCAGCTATACATGCCCCACGATGACGATTTGACCATCTCCCTCTTACAACGAGCATACGACAGTGGGTTCTCAGCTTGCATGCTCACCGTAGATACCTGGCAATTGGCATGGAGACACAACGACGAAGCAAATTCCAACTATGCTTTTTATCATGGCATTGGAGCGGATTTGGGAATGAGCGATCCAGTATTCCAGAAGAGGCTAGCGGAGGCTGGAATTGACCCCAAAACCATGCCCAACGAAGCGGGAGCCATGTGGATTGACAACGTGTGGCATGGACGTGCTTGGTCCTGGGAGAAGATGCCTTGGTTGATGGAACAATGGAAGCGAATCAGTGGGGGCTTGCCATTTTGTCTTAAAGGCATCCAAAGTGTGGGTGATGCCAAGAAAGCCGTCGATCTGGGTGTGGATGGGATTGTGGTTTCAAATCACGCTGGACGACAAGTGGACGGGGCTATCGCAAGCTTGGATGCTCTAGAAAAGATCGCTGCAGGTAAGTCGTCGTAGATTGGTAAGGCAGACGACCAACTAATTCTTGCAGCTGTTGGCGACAAGACACATATCATGTTCGACTCTGGCGTTCGTGGAGCATCAGATGTGTTCAAGGCACTGGCTCTGGGCGCCAAGTTCGTCTTTGTTGGTAGGTTGTGGGTTTTCGGGCTGAGTATCAAGGGAGAGCTGGGTGTCCGACATGTCATGAAGAGTCTGTTGGCGGATTTTGACATCTTGATGAATGTTGCTGGCTTCCAGACTATTGATCAGATCACTAGGGAGAGCATTGACAGCCTCCCAAACTCGGCGGCAATGATTCAAGAGCGGTCCAAGCTTTAAGGGTTGCACAAATCTAGTAGCACGGGTCAATTACTGCACTACAGTGAAGGTAGAGGTGCTGTCTCTAAGTAGCAGTATTGCTATGACCCCAAACTTAATTGAACCAATGACCGCCACCCCATTTCAATGAACTCGGCGATCCCCCGCGATGACGCAAGTCGGCACATCATTAAGGCGAGCGTCAACATTTATCTATAATTATATGCGACGCGGCATACATTCCGCGGGTGCAGTACATAACAATGATAACGACGAGTAACCCCATCTTTTGCCTCTTGTTCCCACTTCTCCAGTGTCACCCGCCAACATGGTCCGCAGTATTCCAGTGCAGGAGGTGCAAAAGCACAACATCCCAGAAGATCTCTGGATTGTGGTGGACAACACCGTCTACAACCTGACCGACTTTGCTCCTGAGCATCCTGGCGGAGCGGGAAGTAGGTTCACTTTTCTTCGACGGGATCCTGCTGACCACGGCAAGTCATTCTGCGCTATGCTGGCCGAGACGCAACCAAGGCATACGACGAGGTTCATGCCCCCTCTCTGATCAAATCTGCTTTGCCTGCATCGCATATCGTGGGCGCCCTAGATCCGTTGAGTATCACGTCGGAGTGGGCCAAACCACCGCCTGAAGTCTCGCTGGCCGTCGAGCCCGACGCAAAGCCCCCGCTGGATTCGCTGATCAACACCCATGATTTCGTGGCCGCTGCATCCAAGACGCTGACCGCGAAGACATGGGCCTTCTACTCGTCAGCAGCAACCGACCTGATCACCAAGAGCCGGAACAACAGCGTGTACGGGGAGATCGTGCTGCGGCCGAAGATCCTCGTGAACGTGCGCGACGTGGATGTCTCGACCACAATGCTGGGACAGAAGATGGCCGCGCCCATTTTCTGTGCGCCCGCCGCCATGGCGAAAATGGTGCATCGCGATGGCGAAAAGGCGCTGGCGCGGGGCATGCGCGCCCAGGGCCTCTCGCACTGCATCAGCACCAACGCTAGCTACCCCATCGCCGAAATCTTCGCGGCGGTTGATCCCGCCCAGGATGACGAGAAGACCCAGGGCCAAGCGGCACTGCCGATATTCTTCCAGCTTTACGTTGACAAGCAGCGGGAGAAGAGCGAAAAGCTGCTGGCGGATGTGGAGAAACTAGGCGTGAAAGCCATCTTCGTGACCGTGGATGCCCCCGTGCCGGGAAAGCGGGAGGCTGATGAACGGGTGAGGGCTGACGAGAGCCTGAGCACGCCGATGAGCGGGAGTAAAGCGAAGAATGACAGCAAAGGCGGATCGCTGGGCAGGATCATGGGCAATTATATTGACAGCAGTCTGTCGTGGGCGGATCTTCCTTGGCTCCGGCGAAATACCAAGCTGCCCATCATTCTCAAGGGAGTTATGACCGCCACGGACGCAAAGCGGGCCATGGAAGCCGGATGTGAAGGCATAGTCTTGAGTAACCACGGGGGACGCAATCTGGACACCTCACCGATCCCCATCTTGGTGTTGCTAGAGCTGCAGAAGTGCTGCCCAGAGATCTTCGACCACATGGAAGTCTATGTGGATGGAGGAATCATGCGAGGAACGGACATCTTCAAAGCCCTGTGCCTGGGGGCGAGGACGGTCGGGATTGGGCGCGGTTTCTTGTTTGCGTTGAATTATGGGCAAGAGGGAGTTGAGAAGTATGCGGAGAGTAAGTCATTTAACCCCAGTTGAGCTTCCCCCCTCTAATCCTTGGCAGTCCTGAAAGACGAGCTGGAAACCACGATGCGGCTGTGTGGGGTCACAGATCTCTCTCAAGTGCACCCCGGGTTACTGAATACGCGAGCGGTGGATCATCTGATTCCTGATCTGAGTGACGAGCATCCATATGCCAAATGGAGGCCGAAGGCTAGGATATGATTCGGCGGACGATGGAAGTGTTTGGTAAAGTCGTGCCCGTCGGGCTGTTCAATCTAAGCGATAGAGATTTAGCATTCCCAACAAGCATTCTAGTTTTTGGCTGCTCGTCTAGAAGGACCAAATGAGGAAAGACTTACGAGAACGATTATGACCTAAAACTGCCTACTGCCCTGCTGTCCCTCAGCCGCCCGTACCTGTAAAGCAACCTGGGTGATCGCCGGCTTCCTATTCTGCAAGTTGGGTAAAGCATGAATTTAGCCTTTCACGCCGTGACTCCCCATCCGGTCACTGATGGATCTAGCGGCGAGAAAAGAGCTCGCCTATTCTTTGCAGGTTGGAGCTGTGCTATGGGACATGGCTATCACGATTTAACACTACCATGTGACCAGAGAAGCTGCTTCACAAGCTGCTTACGGCTACGAGACCAGGGAGCCTTAGTTCAATCTTTCATGGTGGTTCTCTCAGCATTATATTCACTGACCCGGCCTGCGGTACCTCCTGTTTCCCACGACGTCGAGAGGAGAATAACATCACGAGCCTGTCCTACCTCCAATTCAAGTGAGCCCATGTCCCCTGTCTGATGTCCCAGTTAGTTGATACCCGAGAAATGCCTTGCACGGTACTCGGGAGTTGTCATTGCACGCCAGTGCTCCACCGTGGCTTAAGCCTCCAGTCACTGATACCAAACTGCGACTTACCTCTCAACGGGGCTTGACCAACGATGTTCAGCTACATGTTTGCTTGCATAGGAGAAAAGCTAGTCTAATTGTCTGCTCGGCAATTCTTCTCTGTGGGCTGGGATGATGATACACATACTTCCAGTGACGCCTTCGTGGGAGAAGTGAATCTCTGATGCTAGTACCTGTCAATTACCCACCGCATTCGCTCTGTCCGGGTCATCGCTTCCAGCAACGCGGATTCCCTCTCTTTCACGAGGCAGTACCTCGCCACCACATCCGCTCCAATAAGTTCCGTGAAGGCTGCATCCTCACCCTTCAGTGCAGACAAGGCTTTCGTCAAGCTTTCTGGAAACGCGGTTGTGATACCGAGCTCTTGCTTCTCCTTTGGCGAAAGACTCGCCGGATCAGCTTGGCAGTCTTTCCAGCTCATCTTCTCCTTGTCCATCACACCCAACAGTCCAGCCGCTATAATCGCAGACATGGTCAAGTACATATTTGCAAGTCCATCCAAGCACCGGATCTCCCAATGAGACCCCTTCGCCTGGCGTAGTGGTGTCTCTTTATTGTTCGTTCCCCAGGTGATCCACCGTCCCCCGGCCCAACATCCATCGAGGACTCGCTCGTAGCTAGTCATATTGCTGTAGGTAAATGCGGTAATAGCCTCGAGGTGTTTCAAGACGCCAGCATAAAACGGCTCATACGCCTCTTTGTTTTCGCCGCCGGTGATTGACATGTGTGCGTGGCATGCTGTCCCGGGACATTCTGGAAATGGTTTGGGCACCATAGTTGCGCGCAGCCCGTGCTGCGCTGCAATGCTCACGATAATCTCCCGTGCGTGAAGCAGTTGATCTATAGCATCCAGAGCCGGCAGCGGTGGGAGCACGAATTCGTACTGCCCAATCGCGCCTTCGGGATGGAATTGCTCAAGGTCAATTCCTGCAATTTGCAATGTACTCAGGATTTCAGACAGGATCCGGAGTACGCGTTTGTCTTTCAGAGAGTTTGATGATGACCAAGCATGTCCAGCTGAGTTGGGAAGGAGTGAATATTTAAGGTCGGTGTCTGGATTAGGAGACATGAAGACAATCTCAATCTCGAACCCGACCAGGAATTCGAGTTTATGTTGCTTGGCTTGGACTAGTATCCGCTTCAGCACGGAACGCGGACATAAATCCACGGCAGATCCATCAGCGTCGTGAAAGTCGCCTTGCACACAAGCATACTCCAAGGAGGGGCCTGCACGGAGGGATGAGAAATCTGCTCGAAGCTCGTACCTGATAGACGTCAGTTCCGAATAATTTCCTCCATTTAGATAACTATGAATATCTTCTTACTCTCCGGTGGCCGTTATGCCCGGGACAATGTGATCGTTTTGAAGCAATCCCAGACATGCTTTGGTGATTCCGACAAACACAAATCCTTTTTCCAATTGGCTCAATACTTTCTTCACAGGGATAATTCGTAGCCGGAGAGTCGCTGTGTAGTCTAGATATTGGAGACGGAGAAACTTGACGGCTGGATGGGCTTTGAGAAATGATTTAACTAGCGCCAGATCTGATACCTCGGCGGAAGAAGCCGTCACTAAATTGCTGTGCATAGGCTGCAAAGGTAGCTTCAAGTCGTAGATCTTGTTCGAGGTATTGAAAAGAATGTCCTCAACAATCCGAATGGCTTGTCGGACTGTCAATGCATTGTCGGCGACATAGCTGGACAAAACTGCTTCCAGCGCCTCTCGAATCTGAATGACAGCAAGTATATATGTTTCAGGAAACCAATGGCCGTCTGTGCTCCATAGTATCTTTTCTGAAGGACAGAACTCTAATATCTCTCGCACAATACGTTCCTGCCCGTCTTTGCTAATCATAGGGAAAACCTCGCCAATATCGGCGTAAACATTCTCGTATACGCTTGCAAGGTAACCAGCCTCTTGCGTCCAGGGATAGCTGGAGTGCAAAAGCACGATCGGGAGAGTCGGATGAGCTCTAATGAATTCTTGCAGATGAGAGGGCGAAGAGGTGTTCAGAGAAATGTCATTGTCGCCAAGCCCTGTATGGAACTGAAGCGGCTTCTTTACGGCGGCATCACTAATGCACTCCGCCGCAGTATGAACGACCCATGCATTCAGCGGCCGGTAGTCTAGCCTTTTGAATCCGCTTACTCCAGTGGCTCTTAGTTCTTGCAATGTTCCTTGAAGCTCTTTCGAGAACTCTTTTAAGGATGGTTTTGGGGGAATGTCCAGACCACTGCGATAGCAGATAACAGACTTGAACCCAACAACCTCCTGGTCTCGAATAGCCTCATCCAATGCTTCTCCGAATCGACGAGGAAAGGCTGCGACCACCTCGGGGATATCAGATTGGGAGAGGTCTTCATCTAGAATCTCTTGGGCCACTTTTTCGATCCGCACAATCCTTTTGCACGGGCTTCGAGTCAATCGATCATGCCAGGCATAGTCAAACACTTCTTCTCTCCCATCAAGTCCATCATCCACCAAAATCGTCTCGATACCTTCCAAGCATCGCTTGGCCCACGCATCCCCGGGCTTGACTTTCTCCCCGTCGATGGCTTGGAGCACGTCCTGCCACGTGGCTGGGCAGTGGAGGATTTCTGCCAGCTGCCGCACCGCGCGTAGATGGGCCAGACTGGACGGAGTGTGCTTCAGAGCTTCCCCTCCGGCCTCAGTAGTGATTGCTAACAGGTCATATTTGCCGTGCTGGGAGGGGATCAGTAGAGGATGCGCGTGATTGTCGATGATTGGGGTCGTCCTAATAGCCCGGATCAAGTCATCCATGTCGGCACACCACTTTGGTTATAGTCCAGAGATTGGATGTGATATTGATCGGGGTGGTGTCGTTCGTTGTATCACTGCTTTCGTTGCCCCTCTTACGTAAGGCAAGGGGGCTCCAAAGTGGGCGACGTGAATTGCTTATGGTACCCCGCACGTGCAGTAGTAAGGTATATCCCATTTGAGCCATCCCTGAAGTCGTACGGTCATATCATACAAGAAATCGCCTACGAATGCGGACTTGGTTTCTGAGCATGTTCCCTGACGAAGCGTCTTGGCCACGCTCTCGTGCTACGAAACTACCAAACAACAAGCCAAGTCTTTTCTTTGAAGGCTCTACTCTCGGGTATCTTCGTGCTCCGGTATAAAGCTAGAGGAACTCTCGTAAATATAGCTACAAGTTGCGTCCCATGCCTCCAAGTATGCACAGGCGACCCCATAATGGCGTGAGGGGCTGTGCTCAGCACCGTTCGCAAGCAGTGGCTCAGTGCAAATGCAGACCTGACTACAGTAAGTGATGCCTGGGGGGATGCGAGCTGAATCGTAGATGTATAGCGGCATCTCGTATTAAGGAGAAAGAGCTGCTGGATACCACCATAATGACGTCTCGCTTACTCCTAGCAGCCGTCCTAAGATTAAGCTTAGGTGCAGCTTGACGGTGGAAACCAATGCAAGGCGTACAATGTTGTGCTCTAGCTGCTTCACGACTGGGCGACGCATGCCAAAGCTCCTAGGTCCCGCTTCAAGCTACAGGAAGTTCTCGTGCGTGAAGCTTCCACTATCCTGGGTGGTCGGGGAAATCCCAAAGTCAGCCGTAGCTTGGTGCGGTGGATCAAGCTGCCACTTGCGGCGCTTGTCACGACGAATGGCGATGCGGGAGCGTCGTGAGGCATCACACTAGAATCGAGATCTACGCATGCGGCTCGATATGTGTCCACACGATGGCAGTACCATGAGTTGACCTGGGCACCCAGCCGAAAACATATTTTATTAAAAGAATTGCCGCTCGGATTTTGCCTTTCAACGAGAACATAGTGGGGATCGCAACAATGTAGAGCGTGCTGAGAGCTTGACTTGGTCCAGTACCCAAGAAATTCAAGAAAAGTACAGCTGAAAACAGACTTCGTCAAGGAAACCCATGGCGGAGGTAGGTCTTGACGAGATATTGCATCATAATGTCTATGACAGTTGGAATAGACGTGGTAGACAATGCGAGATGCTTTGGCAGAGGAGCGTTTTATACGCTCGATGATCGAAGTGGCGGAGGATATCAAGAAAGATAAATAGGCTTCATCAGTCCGCTCATATCAAGTTAAAACAACCCCATCAACTTCTCCACTTCCAGAATAAATCATAATCAAGAAGCCATCTCGAACAACCATGTTGCAGCTTTTATTACTTTGTATGACAATTCTGTCGACTTATGCATCACCATTGGAATCCAGAAACCACAAGATTCCCCTCGCAAAGAAGGACTCCTGTGCTGTAACGACATACACAATCATCACACCAAGTCCGGGGGCGGTTCCTACTCCTGTCACAACCCAATTTCAACCAGTCGTCACCTATATCCCAGAATATGTCGTATGCAATATAGCGACGCCCACACTTTGCAACACGGTCTATGCAACCTCATCCTATCGGTGGCTGTCTACGGCGGTGCCCTGCCACAATGGATTGTGCACCATTACCGATATTTCTCAGTTTGTCACTGTTTCCGCATCACCATCCTACGCAATTGCTACCGCGACTTGCCAGTCCCCTGGTCGATGCTATTATAGCGACAAAACCACCTATGTCAGCACACCGACCTCCTTCCCATATGTTCAGGTGGTCGAGAACTATTATGTTAGCCCTTTCTCTACCTACTTTGACTTTTATTTCGGCTCTGCAAGTGGTATCGGCTCACTTAGCCTTGACCTCTACTCATGCTTCAACGGGGTCTGCGCTATCTCTCCACTCAACGTGGTTTATGCTATTCATGTGATCACCAACTACATCCCTTACCCGGTTACCATCAACACCTATATCGCTGCCAATACCATCATCAACATCAACGGTGGTGTCACCATCAATATTAATAATGCCCCAACATCAGTAATTACAACGGTTCTAGCCACTTCAACAGTGATCTTGACTCAGACCATTACCAGCACGGAACAAGTCACCAAGTAAGCTCTTATCCTGACGCAAAAGAAAGTAGCTAACGTATCAGTGCTGTGACTCTTACCCAGACTACCACGGCTTCCGCGGTGCCAACGGTCGTAGGATCTGCCTTCGTGCTTCAAGCTGATATTGGGGTTACGGCGCTAAAACGAGATATCGGGCAAAGTTATGTGCGTATTCAAAATGGCACGGCGCGGCTAGTGACTGCTTGCTCCCGTGCAGCCACCCTCAACCTGAACTCGGACAACCAGATCATCACCAACACGCAGCGCTTTCTTTACACCACTGCCGAGGATATTTCCAAGGGTTATGGCGCGGTGGTGTTTGGAATGGGAGCTGTCGCATTGCAATGCGCATTCAACGTGGACAACATTCTCTCCTGCACCTTCGGTGCTTCCGCCACAGCCGGCACCACTTCCTTCTGTGCAACCACAGACGGGATATTAACCATCATCTATAATGCTACCATCGGAGCTGATCTAAATTGTCTCCCAATCACTATTACTCGGATTGATCCCCTAGTGTATGCGGCTTGTGCAGTAAACAGTTCCTCTTCCAGCTCAATAGGCCAATCATCTACCTCTGGCCTTACCTCCACTACTCTGTCGAGCAGCACAACCAGTTCCGATAGTTCCGGAAGCACATCATCAACGGGAATCCCATCAACCTCTGTAGATACTACGACAAGCTCAGGAGGGTCAACCACTTCTACAACAAGCAACTCCGGACTAACTTCAACCACTTCTTCTGGCTCCACATCGTCAACCGGCTCGCTTACCACAATAATTGATGACTCAAGCCTTACTACTTCAGCATCGTCGTCGAGAACTACCTTTGACACGCAAGTCTCAACAACAGATACTTCCACGACGAGTACTTCAGAATCTACAACAGCCGCAACAGATTCAACATCTACTGATCAGTCAACAAGTGCAACTGATTCGACAAGCGCAACTGATTCGACGAGTGCGACTGATTCGACAAGTGCAACTGGTTCGACAAGTACAACCGATTCAACGACTGCAACTGATTCAGCAACTGCAACTGATTCGACAAGTGCAACCGATTCAACGACTGCAACTGATTCGACAAGTACAACCGATTCAGCGACTGCAACTGATTCGACAAGTACAACCGATTCAGCGACTGCTACTGATTCGACAAGTACAACCGATTCAGCGACTGCTACTGATTCGACAAGTACAACTGATTCAACGACTGCAACTGATTCGACAAGTACAACTGATTCAACGACTGCTACTGACTCGACAAGTACAACTGATTCAACGACTGCAACTGATTCGACAAGTGCAACCGATTCAACGACTGCAACCGATTCAGCGACTGCAACCGATTCAACGACTGCGACCGATTCAACGACTGCAACAGACTCGACGTCAACAACTGACTCTGGCGTAACTACAACGTCTACCACATCCACGCCTTCTGACGCAGCCACGACCACTGCGTCCACTTCACCAACAACTTCCACTTCATCAACCACAACATCAACTACGGCCGAGCCAACTATATGCATCGGACTGACCGGTCTGTTACATACCGTCTGCATCGATATTGGCGGCGACCCATGCACCGAGGCAGGAATCATAAAAGTCAACCCTGGTCTGCAAGCTGATGTCATCGCGCTCTGTCCGACCAACATATCTCCAGCCGTTGACACGTGTCTCACGGGCGTTTTAAATAATGGATTGACAACATTGCAAGGTAGCTTATATATCCCCTTCATACTGAACTTCTACTAACATCAAGCAGCCTGCCTTGACGGAATAGTCGACTCCGCCACCACCGCATGTCTTAACCTGGCTTTGCCACCAAGCTTAACTACCCCGAATGTTACAGGCAATGCTGACCTTCTTGCCAACTTGCAAGCCGTGTGTATCGCCACGAATGGAACTCAATGTGCAGACTCCTCGATCATCAACCTCCAGACGACGGCGCAACAGCAACTTCTCGTCCAACTTTGCGTCAACAACCTCTCCCCCGCACTTGAGACCTGTCTAACCGCCTCCAACTCCGGGACCAACCTGGGGAGCTTAACAGCTACCTTAGGAAACTGTATCGACGGTGTCATAAGCTTAGGGACGCAAGCAAACACTGATTGTCAAGGACTCGATACCAGCCTAGCTGCTATATGCTTTAGCAACGGCGGTACCAGCCCTTGTTCCAACGCCAGTGCTTTCCTTAGTGTTGATGCTTCGTTGCAAAACCAACTGGTTACACTGTGCGCGGCCAATCTCGCGCCGGCAATCGAGAACTGCTTCTCTGGGACCAACGGGATTAATCCCCTGACCTCACTTTCTTCATGTCTGGCAGGAGTTGCGACCATTGGAGCTGCTTCGAGCAATATCCTCTGCGGAGGCTTGGGCAATGCGGCACTCATCGCCTTATGTCTGGCTGACGGCAACACCACTCCGTGCTCAGACGCCTCCGTCGCCAACATTAACAGTGCCGCACAAAGCCAGCTCATCACCATCTGCGCCAATCAGCTCTCCCCAGCCCTCCAGACGTGTGTTTCCGGCACCGCCTCAGGAAGTCTAGGCACAACCTTGAGCGCTTGTATCGCCGGGCTGATAACGCTTGGAACCAGTGCCGATACGCTCTGCGGTTCGCTGTTCAACACGACCGCCCTCGGCGCTTTCTGTCTTGCTCAAAAGTCGAATCCTTGTTCCGAGAGCGCAATTGCCAATATCGACACAGGCCTGCAAGCCCCCATTATCAGCCTGTGCCCATTGAACATTAATGCCAACGTTGCAGCTTGCGTAGCAGGCACAGCAGTGACCACCGAACTAACCACCCTAGGTAAGTCCCCTTCCATAGAACCTCATCCCATCCAAACCATAGCTAACCTCACGCTGCAGGCGGCTGCCTCACCGGCCTCCTCTCAGTCGGATCCGCCGCATGCGCCAGCTCAACCAGCGCGCAATCCAACCCGCAGCTCCTAGCCCTCTGCCTGGCATCATCCGGCGCCGACCCATGCGGGGCTGCCTCGGTGCTCAGCGTCGGCGCCTCATCAACGAGCCTCGTGCAGCTTTGTGCCAACAACCTAACCCCCGCCGTGGGCGCCTGCGTCTCCGGCTCCACCGACCTGACGACGTGCCTGGAGGGGGTCGTCGCCATCGGCGGCGACGCCGCTGCAGCTTCGGGCACCTGTAGTGGGCTGTTGAACCTGAAGGTGACGGATCCGACGCTGGTCCTGGCCTCGGCTTGTCTTTCTCTTGGCGGAGTCAATGTAAGTTCTCTTGGGTTTTGGGACATCCTCCCAGCCAGCCAGCACAGAGCCGTAGCTAATTGATGTGCCTTTCTAGCCTTGTTCCGGGACAGGTCTCTTGTCCCTTGGTGGAAGTACGGCGGCGCCGTTGCAGCTGTGTGTGGCTAATGGTCTGGTGTCACTGGGCTTGTCCACGTGCTTGCTCGCAGCCGTGACGGACGTGCTGAAGAATCTTTGTCTCACAAACAATCCTTAGGAGGGCTAGGCTTTGGTCGCTGTGTGTGTGCTTTTATGCTTCGGCCACGGGATGGCATCACAGGGTCATCGGCATTGAGAGAGAGACGAATACGATTTGGGGGGGTGTTTTGAGGTTTAGCTAGGCGTTCTTGCATTTTAATTTGATTTTGATTTTGATTTCGGATCCAACCATCAAAGCAATGCTGCTCTTCATTTCCCCGACTGCTTGATGTGAATTCACGGTGCTGGGGTGAAAGTAAGTTGGGCCCTGGTCATTAAATTCTTTGCTCGCTTCACTTCCAAGGGCGAACTGACCATTGCAGTAGCGAACAATACCGAAGACTTGAAAAACATTTTGGAATCCACTCAGTCCAACTTTGTGATTTGCATGCCAGTATATATCATTTCCGATTCCATTACAACTTGACACTCTTAACCAGACCCGTCTTGATACCGGTCTTCTCCCCACCATATCCACCTCTCTCCTCGCCACCCTTATACACAGCCCTTGTACTGCTAAGCTTCTTCTTCTTCTCCTCGTACTTCTTTCTCTTCTTGACGCGGGGATTGCGCACGTCCTTCTTCCGGCTGGGCGCCAGACCTTTGTTCTTCTGAATGACATATCCAATGGCGCGCTTGCCGTCTTCATCCACCTCTCCCTCGACCACGCGAACAATCTTGCCTTCGGCTTTGGCCGCGGCGATGGCTTGGTATTTTGCGTCCTTGTCGGATTTGCGGTTCTTGGAAGTCTGGGCAACCATGTCGTAGTATTCATCCTCGTCGTCGCGAACCTCATGTGCCACAGCTTCATCCTCTTCCCCGCTGTCGTCGCCTCCAAGTGCGGTTCCTCTGCCATATTCATCCAGCTTCTTTCCTCTCTTCTCGGCCTCGGCGTTGAGTCGCTGCTGACGATCCCTGAGTCTTTCCCTGTACGGTAAATCTGCATCACCACCAGCATCTCGTCCAGCATCTGCACGTCGGTTGGCCTTCTGGGCAATTTGAGAGGTGTAGAATCGTAAGCTCTTCTTCTTGCTGGCCTTCTCTGCTGCCGATTTGGCGTCCATTGTCTCCTCTTCACCGAAGTCGGAATCATCATCGTTCGCAACGACTTGTTTCGTGGCTTTCCTCGTCTTGCGAGATTTGGGCACGAGTTCTGAAAGATCTGCCAGATCATCTTCAGCTTGCTGCATGCGCTCTTGGCGCAGAGCTGCAGCCTTGGACAATTTCTTGGCTGCTTTGGTCTTCTTCGGCGTCGCCTCTTCAGCGGAGCTCTCTTCCTGTACTTGGCTCGCTTCCATCGACTCGTCTTCTGAATCTTCGACTGACTCGATCGTTCTGATGGACTTGATCTTGGTCCACAACTCGCGACATTGCAAAATACTGTCCATGATTGGGTGGTCTCGTAGCTGTGCTGGATCAAACGTCGTCGAAGTGGAGCTTCGGGCTGGAGATGTGAGGATGGCAAAGTACATAGTCAAGGCAGAGACGTAGGCAGCAAGAGCGCGAGCCTTCGCAACGATCGGTGAGGTGACTTCAGGCGAATTCTTCAACTTCAGTTCAGCCTCTGCTTGTTGCTGGAGATCTTGCAAGGTAGGTTGCAGTTGCAGAAACTCATTGGCCAAGAATTCGAATTCCGGATATCTCGTCTGCAGGATCCTCAGTCGTTCAGCTGGACTCATGTCCTCTGTGATTTCCACATCCTTAAGCACCTCAGTCACCACATCCCCTTCTTCGTCGTCACTCCCAGCCTCAAGCCATTCGGATTCGTCAAAGCCAAAATCTGCCTCGGACATTTTCTGGAGCTTCTTCTGCTGTAATCGCTTCGCTTCCGCCTCTTCCTCCAAAGCATCTGCTTCTGTTTCGATGTTGTCTGCATTGTAGTAGTCACGTTTCGAAGAGCCCCATCCCTCGGCGTCTTCGTCCTCTTCTTCAGCTGCGTCGTCTTCTGATTGTGCGGCGTCGTCTTGCGCATCGTCATCCGAGTCGTCTGAGTAGCCTAGAATCTCCTCGTCGGAAGCTTCCAACATAGCATCTGTTCAAATGTCAGAGACTTCCCTCAATCATGTATGCTCCTACTCACCCTCTTCCTGATCCCGCCTTCGACGCTTCGCATCTGGGCCATCATCGAGCATAACCTTGTCGCGGTTGATGTGAAATTCATCCTCAGAGTCCGCGACGTCTTCGTACGTTCGAATTGTTAGTTTTCCAGCCTTGGGATCAGTCTCTGCGGGACCAGACGGCACGGCCTGGCCCGACGCCTTTCTTTTCTTTGCCATTGTTAAAGGATTGTATGAATTTGCTGTTGCACCGTACAATATTTGTCGAGCGGCCGATATCAAAATGATTTTTCTCTATCTTAGCGCTGCCGGACGGATGATCTTTAAGCCGGGATTCTCCCAGATGGGCGAGACTTTTAAGCTTCCGCTCCTACAAAGCTACTTACTACGTCTAGTCTTATTTTATTTCTGAAATAGAAGTTTAAACCAATATCCGATATTTGTTTGGTCAGGTCCGATTGATCTTCGTTTGTTGTAAGATGGTAATGTCTGTCTCACCTCCTGAACTCCAGGGAACAAACGTCCGGCAGCATCATGACAACATATCGAATGAATGAGACGAGACGAGACGACTGAAAAGCACTGTCATAAGTGCTCGTTGCTTGCTTTTTGCCACAACCCCACCTCTACAGAAACTCAGTGACGTCTATGCTTACCTGCTTACCTCCATAATCAGCCAGGCTGCAGCAAGTACGCTAAGCTTCTAGTACTCACGTGCTAAGTAGTGCAGTACAGCGTGTGGCTGTAAAGCGTGCTGTAGCCTGATCTGCCTGGATCCGTGCAGGGGCAGTACTGGCTGCTCAGCAACGGATAACTTGAGAGAGCTCTATTTAATTAGTCTGCATTCACTCTTGCGTCTCTTGAATCTCATCGTTATAATTCTTGCAACTCCCCCCTCCCCAAGTCTGTCACAATTGGTGCAATGGCGGATAACATAGCCCTCTTCCTCACAGCCAGCGAGGTCTCGGCCAAGGTAGGCACTTCCTTCAACCCCAACAGCGAAGAAGCGAAAGAACACTGAGACAGACGCCGACCAGGCATTCAACCGAGTCCTTCTGCTCCTTCAAGATCTCGAGTACACCGAGTGGGAGACAGACACACCATGGTGTGTGATGACGACAGACTCGGTCGACCAAGCCTGTGTCCCTACTTTCCCGCATCTCACAGCTTCGCCAACCCCGAATGCCTTCACGGGCAAGAGCCTGCAAGATATCAATTCATTCATGCGCCGCAACAATGACGCTTTGAATAAGCCCGTCGACGTCCTAACCGACGTCTGGGTCGTCATCGACGCCAGGGGGATGCAGGAGGGCAATTGCATCGTGTGCGAGCAAGACTACGACGGAGAGACCTCCGAGATGATGGATTCGTTTCGCGGAGTGAGACTACCGTTCGAGCACGCGTGGGACATCTGTGCCAATCTATCGATTTCAAATATGGACCTGGAGGCTTGGGTCGACGAGGATGCAGGACCGCAGGAGGACGGGGTGGTGAGTTGTCCTATGTCCTATGTCCATTCTTCTGCTGCCGGCGAGGCTAGGCTTCCCTACTGACTTGGTGTACGGTGCAGTATAAATGGTGCGGCCCATTTCCTGGTGGGAAGGGCAATGTGGAAGATCCGAAGCTGGAGGAGAAGAGGAATGCGGTGCTGGAGAAATGGAAGAAAGATGGCTATATTGACTAAGCTGGACCGGGTCGATATGTGCTTTGGTGGAAATTTTATGGTTGACAGCAAGTGTGACTTGGTGGCGAGGCCTGACTTTGCTCGCTTGATTTGGGTTCAAGAGGCAAGAGTTAGTACACGAAGGCCTGCGACACGAATAAGAATTCAATTCTTCTAAGTTGCTCTTGGTGACGCCTTCTCATTGATTTCGGAATCATGAAACACGCCTATCGGTAAATATAATTCATCCGTCTCACTTTAGATGCCCAATATCCAATCTTACCACAGCGTCCAAAGTGAGGTTGGTAGCACTAGGACTTAGTGGAAGCCGGCAAGCGATGAAGTCATGGCCGGCTCCCACTCTCTCTCGCCCTATGCAGCACCCACTACGGCACCGGACCGGGAAGCTTGCTCTTCAACCGCCCCTCACCCAACTTCAACATCCATCACCTACCTATCTTCTCCCCGTCGATGCAAAGCCTCCGACGCACCATGGCCTCTACCACTACCAGCGCGAAATACAGCCTCGCGTCGACCATCACCTTGAACAATGGCGTGCGCATGCCTCTGATCCACCTCGGGGTCTACATGACCTCTGGCTCCGAGTGTTCTAAGGCCGTCACCGCGGCGCTCGAGAATGGGTACCGGGCCATTGACAGCGCGCAGTGGTACGAGAACGAGGCCGAGGTGGGAGGGTCGATCAAGAAGTTTCTTGCGAGTGAGAAGGGGAAGGGCTTGCAGAGGGAGGATATCTGGTTTACGACTAAGCTCAAGAGTAATGTGGGGTACGATGCTACGAGGAAGTGTATCAAGGAGAGTCTGAGGAAGTCGGGGATGCAGTGGCTAGATCTGTATCTGTTGCACAGCCCATATGGAGGCAAGGCGAAGAGACTAGAGTGTTGGCGGGCCGTGGAAGATGCGATCGCCGAGGGCGAGGTTAGAGCTGGAGGGGTCAGCAACTACGGGGTGAAGCACGTAGGTTGTCCTCTTCTCCGCGCAATCGTTGCTAATCCATCGGGCTAGCTGCAAGAACTTCTCGATTCCCAACCCAAAATTAAGCCCGCTGTCAACCAAATTGAAGTCCACCCCTTCAATACCCGCACCGATATTACGTCTTTCTGCCAGCAGAATGACATTACCGTCGAGGCCTACGCGCCGCTCGCTCGAGCTATGCGCATGAGCCATCCGCAGGTCGTCAAGCTCTCGAAGAAGTACGGATGTACCCCTGCGCAGTTGCTGGTGCGATGGAGTTTGCAGCATGGATATGTGCCTCTGCCCAAGAGTGTGAAGGAGAAACGCATCGTGGAGAATGCGGCGATTGGCGGCTTCGAGATTGAAGAGGAAGATGTCAAGGCGCTGGATGCTTGCGATGAGTATTTAGTGACGGACTGGGACCCTACTGATACAGATTAGAAGGGCGGGAAGCATGAAGAAAATGAATGTTCTGGATTCCATTCTGAGCTAGTGGATGTGAATTTCCCATCTCGTTTGTCTTGCCCTCTCTGTCTCCCTCCCTTGCTCCCTCGTTTTCTCTCTCGTCTTGTCTTGCATGGGACGCTGCCCAGCTCAAGTCAACAAACAACCCCTCTGCCTGTGACATGGCGGGATGGATCCTCCGCTCTTGCGACATCGACGCCGAACATAGGAAGAGGATCGGAATCTCCCGCTTTCCCAGGGATGCGCGGTGGGTCATGAGAGGACAGTTTCACGATAATTGAGACGAGGGGATGTGGTGAGCGGACGGAGGAGAGCTGGAGAGGTGGTGCAATCGACAAGGCTGACAACCGTGAAGAAATTTTTCATGGCCTCGCCTCGCGTTGTCTCGTTGGCTCCGGTGTCGGTAGTTCTCGAGACGGCGACTAGGAGGGGTGAAGGTGCGAAGATGAGCGAGAAGTGTGTTTCGCGCGTGATGATGCATTTCCCCTCTACTTCCCCATGTCCATGTCGCCGAAACCTGCGTGAGGGAGATGCAAGGACGCCTCGTCGCTGTGCATGTCGAAATTTTCACAGGCACCGGAGCAGCAGCGCTCTCGAAATGGACGGATGATGCCCAGACGGGGTGTCTCTGGGGGGCAGCTGGAAATAAAAATTCTCTCCGCGGGGTTGACGCGCTGAAATGCGGTACCTTCGTGCTCGGATGGCAGGGTTCGACGGGACGAGCGAGGCGACGGCGGGTTAGTGAATGGTGCCTGTCAGCCCGGCGCCGCAGCCAATCAGAGTAGCGCGATAAGCTGGCCACCGAAGCGTAAAAACGGTGACACCGAGTTGGCGCATGGTGAATAATGTGTTCCGGCTCTCGACGACCGACAGCATGGCTCGACAAGTCGTGCGCAGCCCCGGTCCTGGCGGGAGATGCATTTCGATCAAGTAAAAAGATGCTCAAGGGGGCATGGTCGCAGCTCTCCGGCCCCACGCTGCCCTGTGCGTCTTCGCTCCAGCTTCTCGTTGCTCGCCTTCCGTTATCGCTCTGCGTCGTCGGGAGCTAATCGAGGGGCAGCTTGGAGGGCGCGAGCTTCACCATCGCCGGATCCAGCTCGTTGAATGGCCAGCCCGATTCCTGGTTCGCCCTTTTTTTCGTTGCGTCTTCGTCCTGTTCCCTCTGCTGGCGCTGGCGATGACGGTGCGGAAGGCGAGCATGCCGCCGTGATAGGATCGTATGGCGAGCATGCATGGCTGAGCTCTAATCTATCCAGCCATCCATACACTTGCTCCTTAGCTTCCTCTCCATCTCCATCGCATCTGCCTTCACCTCACTCGCCTTGCCTCTCCCTACCGGACCCGAGCCTACTTACTTAAAGGTCCCCGCTGCCACGCCCGTCCTTCTTCTCTTCTCTGTCTCTTCATACCACCATCCATCACTCACCTGCCTTCCACCACCCGCACCCATTGACACTTGATACCGTGTTTAGCAACATGTCGAACCTCCCATCTGAGCCCGAGTTCGAGCAGGCCTACACTGGTTAGTCTCCGCGTGCCCCTCCGTATCTGTCCCCTCCATGCCCTCTCCCTTATCGTGGCCTTATCAGCCCCAATTGGCTTTCGATCGCCTGGCTAATGCGGTGCGCCCTTAGAGCTTGTCTCCACCCTCGAGAACTCGACCCTTTTCGAGCAGAACCCCGAGTACAAGACCGCCCTCAAGATCGTCTCCATTCCCGAGCGCATCATTCAGTTCCGTGTGGTCTGGGAGGACGACAAGAACCAGGTCCAGGTCAACCGCGGATACCGGGTGCAATTCAACTCGGCCCTTGGCCCATACAAGGGCGGTCTCCGATTCCACCCAACCGTCAACCTCAGCATCTTGAAGTTCTTGGGCTTCGAGCAGATCTTCAAGAATGCCTTGACTGGCTGTAAGTACACGTGATCCCAACGCGCTCCCGCAGCGGCTGATTTCTCCAGTGAACATCGGTGGTGGTAAGGGAGGAGCGGACTTCGACCCTAAGGGCAAGTCTGACAACGAGATCCGAAAGTTCTGCGTGGCTTTCATGCGCGAGCTCAGCCGACACATTGGTGCCGACACTGATGTCCCCGCGGGAGACATTGGAGTTTCCCCACGTGAGATCGGATGGATGTTTGGCACCTACAAGGCTGCTCAGAACAAGTGGGAAGGTGTCTTGACTGGAAAGGGAGGAAGCTGGGGAGGATCCTTGATCCGCCCCGAGGCCACTGGATACGGTCTGGTCTACGTGAGTTCGACCCCCGCCACTTGCCTGCGCGCTGGCTAACAGGAACAGTACGTTGAGCACATGATCAAGTACGCTGGTCAAGGCTCGTTCAAGGGCAAGCGTGTCGCCATCTCTGGTTCCGGAAACGTCGCCCAATACGCTGCCATCAAGGCCATCGAGCTCGGCGCCACCGTTGTTTCTCTGTCCGACTCCAAGGGTGCTCTGGTTGCTGAAGGAGACAAGTCCTTCTCTCCAGAGGACGTCATGGCCATTGCTGCCCTCAAGGTCAAGCGAAAGGCCTTGACCGACTTCGACCACAGCGGAAAGTACAAGTACGTCGACGGTGCCCGACCATGGACTCACGTCAAGGTCGACATCGCGCTTCCTTGCGCCACCCAGAACGAGGTCAGCAAGGAGGAGGCTGAGGCCCTCATCGCCAGCGGTGCTCGATTCATTGCCGAGGGATCCAACATGGGTTGCACTCAAGCGGCCATCGATGTTTTCGAGGCCCACCGACAGGCCAAGAAGGGCGAGGCCATCTGGTATGCACCTGGCAAGGCTGCCAACGCTGGTGGTGTCGCGGTTTCTGGTCTCGAGATGGCCCAGAACTCTCAACGCGTCCCATGGACCAGCGAGGAGGTTGATAGCAAGCTGAAGAACATCATGGAGGAGGCCTTCAAGAATGGTCTCGAGACGGCCAAGAAGTACGTCAAGGCCAGCGAGGGCGAGTTCCCATCATTGGTTGCTGGATCCAACATTGCTGGTTTCGTCAAGGTCGCTGCTGCCATGCACGACCAGGGTGACTGGTGGTAGATAGAAAAAGTGCTTTTCTTTTGCAATTTGAGCGTTTTGCTACTAGGACGGAGTTAACTGCCTTTCTCGGGGAGATGTATATCATGATAAATGGCGGTCCCATCTCACCGAGGATACTCGATGAATACAATGATCTATGAACAAAACTCTGTGCGGGCAGATGCATGATGAATGTGATTGCGCAGCAGTGAATTGACTGCCAACAGCTTCTTTTTCCATGTTGTAACAACAACCCTCGCAGGGAAATAATTGCAGTACAAAAGAACGAAAAGATGGTAAGGGGAGAGAAATGAAAAAAAAAAGGGCAGCAACCGTAAACATTCGGAGAATGGGGAGCCAATCCCATTAGACGAATTCTCCACGAAGCAACACCACCCCTCCCTTTCCCCCACCACACCAGCCAAGTAGGATGGAAACACAGACAGGCACAAGCGAAGCGTGGTCCATCGGAGGTACAGCATCACGAACCGTACCGTCGCACAAGGGCATGGCCTTCGTGCTCCGCTGGGCTGCAGACCATCGGATTAAAAGCCTCTTGTCATCCCAGGCCAGGCAGGCCGCGTGCCGACTGATCGGGAGAGCGGCGTGTCTCCCGCGGCGCGACAATGGGTGAGGGGCTTCGTGGTTGGTGGTCGAGGGCAAATTTGGGAGGGGCGGGGCGGTTGTGATACCGATAGCGATACCGATAAGCAGGAGATTTTGTATGTCGTGTATCAGGTAACGGGAGGGAGGGAATGGTGGGATGGGGTGGTGGGTTGATATAAATATCTGGGGGGAGGCTTTGGGTCGGTGTTGAGTAAATCTGCTCTGCTTCTTTTCACTGTCTTGACTTGGTTCCACCTTTCGACGTAATAGTTATAATTCTCTCGCAATCATGTCTGTCAGTGTCTTAGGAGCTGCTCAGTGAATCCCCCCGATCTCATGGTATAAGCCACCGCTAATATTTTCTAGACAAGACTCTCTTGTGTCTGCAGAAGAGGTCACCACTCTAGCCTCCAAAGCCGGCCTCACCATCCCCTCGGCGAACCTTGACGATTGGTCCAAACTCTTGGCCGGCTTGAACCACTGCGCCAAGGAGATCTTAGAACTACCCGACTACTACCCCAAGGTGGATTTTGATCTGTACCCCCGTGAGAATGTGCACCGTCCAGAGGGCCCGGAGGCAACGGATAAAGGAGGATGGGCTTGGAAGGCTACCGTGAAGAGCACGAAACCCAAGAGTGATACGTTGAAGGGGGTTACCGTTGCTATCAAGGACAATATCGCCGTTGCCGGGGTCAAGTGTACCAATGGGACGGGCGCAGTGGACTGGACACCAGATGTGGATGCTACCATCATCACGAGAATACTGGATGCCGGTGGGATTATCACGGGCAAGGCTGCATGCGAGAATAATTGTTTTGGTGCTGTGAGGTAGGTCGTGCCAGGCAGCTGTGAGGTTTTGATGCTGACCTACTAGTGATACATCCGTCACGGGCCCGGTACACAACCCTTATGCCGATGGATATAGCACTGGGGGTTCCAGCAGTGGCTCAGGACGTCTCGTTGCTACGGGGTCAGTTGATATGGCCATTGGAGCAGACCAGGGTGGCTCGATCCGTCTGCCGTCCGCAAATTGTGGTCTTGTTGGGTTGAAGCCTACTTGGGGACTCGTACCTTATACTGGCTGTATTTCTCTTGAAGCCACGATCGATCACGCAGGGCCCATGTGCAAGACGGTGCAGGACTGTGCCACTTTGCTCGAGGTCATTGCGGGCACGGACGGCATCGATGACCGTCAGCCATATAACTGGCCACAAGGACATGTCAAGTTTGGCGAGGAGATCAAGAAGCACATTTCCAGCACCGACGAACAACCTCTGAAGGGTATGAAGATTGGCATCCTCGAAGAAGGATTCCAAGATCCTATGACCGACTCCAATGTCGCCGCAGCATGTCGAGCCGCGATTGAGAAATACAAATCTCTCGGTGCAGAGGTAAAGAGTATTTCGATTCCCTTGCATAAGGAGAGCGGCATGATTTGGATGGTCGCATTGCCCATGGCAGGCACGACGCAAGGCCTCCTCGCAAACCCAGCTGGACGAAAACAACTTCTCTTTCCCGACCGCGCAACGTCCGTCGGGCCAAAACTCTCACAAGAAGCCTTCGACGCCCTGGGTCCTGGTGGACAGAACATCTATCTGCGAGGCCTGTTCCTTCAAGAGCGCTTCGGTGCACCACTTCATGCGCGCTGCACGAATCTTCTGCGCAAATTGGCTGATTCATACGACGCTGCTCTGCGCGAGGTCGATGTGCTCGTCACGCCGACCATCATTTTCCCACCGGTCAAGATCGTCCCTGAGGGCAATCCCGGTGGAAGCCTTGGTACGCTGGGGATGTTGTCGCGAACGATTGGCGCGACGTACAATACGGCGACATTCAACTCGACAGGCCATCCGGGATTAAACCTTCCGGTGGGATTTGTGCCCGCGAGGGACGATGCGAAGGTCTACCTCCCTACCGGTCTCCAGATCGTGGGACCTAAGTTCGGGGATTTGACATGTTTGAAGATTGCGGCGAGCTGGGAGAAGAACTGGAATTGGAAGGAGTTGAAGTTCGAAGGGAACTAGATCCGTGGTGATAAATTTAGGCAATTATAAAATAGAAAACATGAATATACCCTATATTAATTATTCTCTTCCGCTCTTGCGGCCTTGATAACATGCCCTGCGTATTTCCCCGCCAACTTGGTTCTGAAGAAGGATCCTCACTCCGGTAGAGTCACGAAGTCCTGCCTTGCATAATCCAAACACCTCTGGCCTCAAATCGAGCTGCTCGATAAGGGGCAGGTTGTATCGGAAACCAAGGCAGACCAGTCAACGTGAGTGTTCTTGTAGGACAGAAGTATGATACGTTCAAAGTAAGGTGGATCGTGGCTGCACTTGCGAGTGATGGTTTGATGCTGAGAAGTGAGCACCAGCAGAGGAACTAGTCAAACCTCGCCTGGTCGAGGCTACGAGGAATCATTCATGCTTAAGCAGCTTCTCACATTTAATATCTGACCAGCTGACTTCTCAAGCTTTTCCCCCAAGGCGAAGTATCCATGCCAAGCTGTAGTAAGACTCGGGAAATGTCTTGTAGATGTCTTAGTTGAGAGCTTGCCGCTACTTCCACTGCACTGTCCAGAGCTGGAGCACAGAATCTGCACAATCGCATGGCGCATGATGCTGTATCATGCGGTATCGGAATTCCAAAGAAATCAGATCATCGAAGCCTTGCCACTCTCTCTTGGATCGCCTTTCTTCCCATGCGGTGTACCCATCGACTAATAAGCAGAGCAAGAAAACGGCCGAGAAAGTCGTATGAGGGTGACACTTTCCCGAGACTTCGAGCAAGGGATGATAAGGCACATGTGCGATAGATGGGCCCTTTGGCCAGCACACAGAGTTGTTTGGAGCCCAATGCTGAAGACAACGATTTCTTGTACAACCATCTAGTCAAGCCGTGCCGGAATAGTGGCTCGCGAGCTACAAGGTCTTGGGCGCCTGGTTATGGTTGCGCCCACGTGTACCCAGAACGCCGTCGGAAGAGTCAAAAAGGAAGAAGAAAGAGATTGCACTAAACGTGCTCGAGACATGACATGATAGAGGCTGCCTCTTTTATTGGCAAGATTGAGCATGCTCAACCTTGTTGCACCATGGGAGATCCGCTCAGCGTATTACCAACCTTGCCGGCGACGTCTGACAATGTTCTTCCTGCACGTTTGGACGTTGACGGACGGCAAACCTTCGTCATCCACAACATGGTGGCATTTAAGGCTGAGCGTTGGACCTTATCACTTTCGTGTCTAATGGGAGTGGGAGGCAGCGTACATTGGTGCTCAAGACGACCTGAGCGCAACCGTTTTCTGGGCGATGAATATCAGGGTCGTTTCGGGTTGCCTCCTGTGCCTGTTGCAAGGTGGACTCGACGACCAGATGTTACGGATGGCTCTGTCGTAAAACCACACTCTCCCATTCTGTGTCTATGACAGAAGGCCTCGATGTTGTGTACTGTCGCGTCCAGGGACGCAGCAATTCGGGTGCTTCGCCGTCTCAACAGTGGCACTCGGAGGCGAGGGGTTGTCCGAATCACATAAACTTCTTCATCACATTCGCCTCGTTCGATCTTCCTCGATCCTCATCAGAACTTCGGTCCGCCACAATCCCGAAGAATCACTCGACTGGACAACGGCACGCATGTCTGTTCTTCCGTATCGTCGTTTCTCTCTCCTGTCGGGTCCCGCTGGCGCTTTCTGTCACTTTCAAGGCCCTCGCGGTCCGACACGAGTGTGCATCGCAAAGGATCCAGCACCACTAGGCTCGCCGGCTCCGCGAGAGGCCAATAGATGAGGAGACGTGTTGCCGTGGTCCAGACAGGCGGAGACTGGACTGTATCTTGGGTTGTTTTGAAGTCCGTCACGCATCCATCGTCCTAGACATCCCGGCCGTGCGAGGCTATGCCTAGACAATGGCCGACAGCTCCAGGCTCATCCCGAAAGTGGCGCAACCCCATCCTCGAATTCATCTGAACGTTTGGTGGCGGCAGCAGTTGTAGAAGACACCATTGGACGCTCGCTCATCGCGCAGCAGCATGGCCATGTCCGAGCATCAACTCAAGGTCATCAACATGATGACAGTGGACAGGGGATTCGAGCTGTCGGAAATTGCAGTCTTAGCGACGGACCAGTCACCATTGATCTGCACTGGCCCGTCGCTCTGCTGCTTCCCCGGATCGTTCTCGCGCATCATCCCCCGCATCCAACCATGTCCCTTCCTTCATAAATGGCACACCGACGACTGGGAACCGGCACCGAGATCTCCTTCTGCAATGACTTACTTTTCCGATAAGTGGCATGCCATCCTTGTGCCTAGGATCCTGGTCGGATCGTCCTCGATATGAGCGTAGTCCCGATGTGCATGTGCCCTACGCTTTGATTCTCTATCATATCGGCTACTCCTGTTACTATTCGTCTCTCGCTCATCACCTAGTTTACCGGGGTGTCTGCACAGGTCGTGGTACGATGTATCATAGCCTTAGTGGATTGTCATGGTCTGTCAGGTTTCCAGCTCAGTACTACGTGGATTTAAATACCTAAGGGTGTTCCATACGCCAACTCGTGAGAGACCAGATGAACTACTGGTATTCCCATTCAAAACAATCTTCGTCGCATGCAAACACAACCATATGAGAGAGTTTTCCGGGTGTTGTCAAGCCCTGGATAAGAAGACAAAATCCCCGACTCAAACCAAGGTCGAAACACCGACTCCGAACTTCACTTTAAATACCGGTGACTTGGTTGCATAGCGCCCTTGTTTCTTCCTGATTATATGCTGGTAGTTCTCAACCATCCCTTCCTTGGTGTCTATCTCCCCGAATACATGATCCACCAAAAGGATGCTGCTTCCTCCAGAGTCGGTGATAGCATCATGGCCTACGCCGAATTTCGTCGACCCTGTCGTTCGAGGGAATGCCGTCGTTCTTATGAATCTTATCTTTTACCCAATCCTTCTCACCGTTATTGTTTTGCGGTCAGTTACTCGATGCTTTATATCCAGAAGTTTTGGTCTTGATGACTACCTGATCATAGCCGCGTTGGTGGGTGCCCCTTAGCATTTAAGCGATGCGTGCGACTTTGACTAATTGAACATCAGTTTCCAACGACAGCCTTCGCGGCTGTAGCTCTTCTATCAGAACGACACTTCGAGTTGAATCGTCATGTGTGGGATGTTCCACTCGCGAACCTCATCATTGGACGCCAACTCATCCTTTCTTCGCAGATTATCTTCACAGTAGCACAAACATTGACCAAGCTGTCGATGTTATCTTTGATTTACCGCATAATGTCATCGGCTTCACGTAGATTACAGAGCTTGACTATATGGATTATGATCTGGGTTACGCTTGGCGGTTCGATCTTCATCGCCATAGTAATCTTTCAGTGCAGGTATGTCTCGACTTATCTTTGATGAGCCTCACTAACACCTCCAGACCCATTTCCGCTTATTGGACGCTATCAACAACCCCACAGAAATGTATCAACGAGCCTGTTCACGTCCTCATCGCGAGCATACTCAACACACTCAATGATTTTGTTGTGGTCGCTTTCCCAATACCAACTGTATATAAGCTTCAGCTACCACGTCGTCAACAAGTTGTAGTCATGCTGCTCTTTGGAGGTGGCTTCGTTGTCTGCATTGCTGGAGGTGCTCGTACTGTCTTTACTCATAGGATGGTAACCTCTTGGGACGAATCTTGGGATTCATATCCAAACTGGGTTAGCAGCTCAGCCGAGTTGTACATTGGCATAGTAAGTGTCTTTGTCTAGCCTCGGGATGATTTTAACGAATTCAGATATGTGCATCAGTTCCTGCGACAAAGCCTTTCTTCCAGAGATTCATCCCTCAACTCATCAACTCTGCCAGTCGCAGTAGACTTACATTCAGCACGAAAGGGAGGTCCAACTCGTCAGCAGCACGGTCACGTACGTCGAACCTAGCTGATGTAGAGCTTGGGAATTACCAAAGCCCCTTAAAGCGATTTTCGGAATATCTTGGTGATACTCAGCGAGCGT
Source organism: Coleophoma crateriformis (assembly GCA_003369635.1). Taxonomy (NCBI): domain Eukaryota; kingdom Fungi; phylum Ascomycota; class Leotiomycetes; order Helotiales; family Dermateaceae; genus Coleophoma; species Coleophoma crateriformis. Next base: position 191,224 of record PDLN01000004.1, read on the forward strand.
CCAAGATGCGGATTATTCATGAGGAGAGCGAAGTTCCACGAGAATCAGAAACCAGCATAAGCAGTTTCAATGTTGCCGGGGGAGAATACTATCGACCGCGGGTGCCGGAGGGAAGGCAGAGACAAGAGGCGCCCCTTTCAATGAGCAGCACGGCTACTATGGACACGTTAGAGATTATGAGAGTCGACAGCGTGCAGTCCAGAAGTCAGCTTATCAGACCAATGTCGGGGATGTTCTGAAGAGATGCTGAGTTGATCTCAAATCACTGGCGACACCAAGGCATAACGGCTGAGACCGTTCCCAATACTACTGACCACGGCACAATTGGCTTTTGAGATGCCAACCGGTGGACATCAGACGAAATCCAGAATCTAAATGTAATATTAATATCGACGAGACGATGAATACCCCATCATGACTCTTTGACTACAAGAAAGGCGGCGTTCAAGAGAAGAGGGGGAACCAGCGACAGCTCGAGGCAGATAGCAAATAAGATACCCATTTTCCTTGTCTGGCACCTTCAAGATCTATGAATTGACCTCTTTCGCACCAGCCGCAGAGCTCACCATCCTATCTGCCACACAGTACGAACTGCCCAATTACTGCAGATATAGAAACTCGGTGAGGCATATTGACGGCTGCCAAGAGTAGAAAAGGCCTCAAGTTGCGGGATTTCTCTGAAGCCTCGCTGTCGACGAGCAAGTACTCACATTTGTCAGAGTCCACTGCATCTTTCTCAGACTTTGGGTTTGGCATCTGCCAGTTGCAAAGTTACAAGGCCACCATGTAGGAGTGACACTCAGCTAAGCGCCAGCGCTGAGAGCGGTACATCACCTCAACGCAAGCACCATAGCAACACCCAGACACGCAGAAGTCTTGCAGAAGCCCCCGGGAATGGCGCAGAGTGGGACAATGCAATGCAATCGGCGACGTGCATTTTTGGCTGTCGTGGTGTTGTGCTGTATGAATTTGTCTTTGGGTCGCAATGCTTCCCGGGTCCGTCAGCAATGAAATTGGCTGTACGCCATTCTGGGGCCATGAGAGCGGTCCCAACTCTACATCGTGAAGGCCACAGCTTCCAACAGTTGCTTGCTAGCATTGTCTTCACCTCTTAAAATGCCCCTCAAAGCGTGGCAGGATATTGGAATACCATCTAGACAGCAATTCAGCATCTCAACAACTAATTCCCCTTATTGATTGCGACTCACCCCCTATCCCGGGACGCGCGAGCGACGAAAAAAGGCCGCGCAATATCGCTTGCTCGCTTAAGCTTGAACAAATGCCCTCGCATGAGCCATTTCCCAGCCAGCCGATTTTTGTTCGCCCGCGCCGACGGGACAGCAACCCACAGAATTGGGTGGTTCCACTTCTTTCGTTTTTGCCCGCCCGTGGGTGTCCTGACGTTTACGCACCAGAACAAACGCCGTCCAGGAGACGCGGTAGGGGCTGAAGGGTGGGAGTTTTGTGCTTGTTGGGATGGGTGCATATTCCCAGAGCAAGCTCCTGAGATGCTGCTGCTCTGTCGATTCGTACGTAGGAAGAGAGGTATATAGCAGAGACCTCGTTTCCCCTCCCTCCTTTCTTGCTGTCTCTCCCCGGCGATGGTCTTTTATTGAACTTTGAGTCGAGAAGGCTGTCGACAATAAAGAGGAGCTTGTGCCGGCAGTGCATAGACGATGCAGGTCTTGTGAACGATAAAAGAGGGTCAGCTATCTACATTCGAATGCTTCATTTAACCTTCTTATCGGTTACCAATTTTAGACACCCTAGAGTACATCTCTCTCCATCCCGGAAACTCCCTTTTTTTTCCACCATCCCTTAGTTCCCGTCTTCACTTCCAGTCTCGACGGCGACCTTGCATCTGATTATTGTTCGGACGCGGTCTGGGGTCTTGGGAATCTGAATTTGAGAATTGGAATTTTTTTGGATGGTGCCTGATTTTCGATCTGATTGGCAAGAGATTAGATCGGAATTGTTGCTGGCCGGGAGGAAGCGCAGATGTCACCACATCCATCAATTGCCCTGCATGGTTCTCATCAAAGTGCTACTGCTGCTATGAAGTTCGTTATTTACCATTCACCCTCAACCGCATCCCACAAGCTTCATCACATACCACCGAAAAGAAAGCTACATCAGAAACTAACTCCCTGCATAGGGTGTTGACCAGCCATGCCGTCGAAAAGATAGCGCAACGAGGATCCGCTGCGGCGGTCACCACGGTTGTCTCTCATGACTTTCTCATCCACGGCCTCAACGCAGCCCTCTCGGTGACGTTGGTGTTGATGGGTGGGATGTTCGCTGGCTTAACTCTCGCGTATGTTTTGTCTTCCGGAAGAAAAGTCTGAATGGACATGCAGCAGTATTGACCATGGCACAGATTCATGGGGCAAGACCTAACCACCCTCCGCATAACCTCTCTCTCGGGCACCATACTTGAGAGGAGACACGCCTCGAAAGTGCTAAACGTCCTATCACGTGGCCGGCATTGGGTACTTGTGTCTCTTCTACTAGGGAATGTGATTGTCAACGAGACGCTTCCCATCGTGCTAGATTCCGACGTGAAGGGCGGGTGGTTCGCTGTGCTGGCGTCGTCGGGCTTGATCGTGATCTTTGGGGAAATCATCCCCCAGTCTATTTGTGCCAAGTATGGATTAGGAATTGGCGCTTGGAGCTCGAGGTGAGTCCGTTCAACCTGATCCCGAGAAGGAGAAGACTAATGCGGAAGTCAGGTACGTCCTCTGGGTCATGTACATCCTCTCACCAGTTGCCTATCCCATCGCCATCCTGCTAGACCGACTGCTGGGCGACACCCACGGCCAAATTTTCAACCGCAATGGCCTCAAAGCGCTCATCCTGCTGCACGAGCGCCTCTCGTTCTCAGCCACCGAGCGACTCAATCGCGAGGAAGTCACCATCATCACCAGCACGCTCGATGCCAACGACCGCCCCATCTCCTCGCTCATGACGCCGCTGTCCAAACTCTATGCCCTACCCATCGACACGCCACTGAATGAGCTAACGAGGTACAACATCCTCAACTCGCGCTTCGCGCACATCCCCATCCATATGGCCGGCCACACGCGTTCCTTCTTAGGTCTCTTGGCCGTCAAGTCCCTGATCGCGCTCCCTCCGCAGTCCGAACACGGCGAGATCACCATTGCTGACCTGGAGCTGCAGACTCTGCCGGTGGTCAGACCCGACGTGAGTGTCCAGGACGTCGTGCATGCGTTCCGCAACCGCGACACCGACATGGTACTGGTCACGGAGCGGGGAACGATCCATGGCGAGCCGCTGGGTGTGGTCACCGCACGAGATGTTCTCGGGGTTTTGATAGGCGATCGAAAGATCGGGCCTCTGGTTTGAGATTCCCTCGTGGGGGGACCTTGAGAGGAATTCCTAGAAGTTGTTTTTGTTTGGCCGCCGTTACGCTTTCGGTGGGTGCATGCTTGGGTTGGCTGCGTTTGTTGCATTTTGGAAGGAATGCATTTTCCTCGAGGCGTTGGCATATTGGTCGGTGTTTGGGTAGGGTCGTTCAATGGGGGGTTTTCTTTCGGAGATTTGGCATGGCGTTTATTGGGACCAGAGATTGGGATGAGATGAGATGACATGCGATGGGTTGAGATCTTACTCTTTTATTATCAGTCAAATACATTACCTTTCTCCCTGTGCTCTCTGAACCGATGGCAAATAAGCATGGCAAGATAAAATTCCAACCAGCAGCATACGCACATATCTCGCCACAATGTGATGGAGAATGATTGGAAATAGAATGACTGATACGAGAGACATGGTTTGTAAAAGTTAGGAATGAAATCTGTATATATTCCTTTATTAATACGACCTTTCCTTTGGCGGCACGTTAGCACATTCCTTCTCATCCAAGGTCTTCATGACCACGTCTCTATACCCAACTCGCACATCGTCCGCCTCCCCTTGCTGCCATGTCAAACTATGCTTCAACCAATGCGCATCCTCACGCTTGGGGAAATCCTCTCTAGCATGACTACCTCTACTCTCCTTCCTCTCCAGCGCACTCCTAGCCGTCTGCGCAGCGCACGTCAAAAGATTCCGCATCTCCAACGTCTCGACTAGGTCGCTGTTCCAGACAAGGCTCCGGTCACTGACTCGTAGATGGTCACGGAAAGATTCTCCTACTTCCTGGACTTTGGAATAGCCTTCTGAGAGGGAGGATTCGGTTCGGAAAACCGCAACATCACTCTGCATGGCCTTCTGCATGTCTAGTCGGAGTTGGGAGGTTGATACGTCGCCGGCCGCGGTGCGGATACGCTCGAGATCTTGGAGGGAGGTAGAGCCGATGTCTGCTGGCACTTGGCGGTGAGGTGCGTTCTTTGAGTTGTTTTCTGCAATGTGGAGTGCAGTTGCTCGTCCGAACACTACAATGTCGAGTAGTGAGTTGGCTCCAAGGCGGTTTGCGCCATGGACGGAGACGCATGCTGCTTCGCCGGCTGCATACAAGCCATCGACAATGTTCTCCGAGCCATCATCAGCGACTGAAAGGACCTGTCCCTTGTAGTTTGTTGGAATGCCACCCATACAGTAGTGCACTGTGGGCAGTACGGGGATGGGCTGGCGCGTGATATCGATCCCCGAGAAGATATTGGCGGTTTCTGCGATGCCTGGCAGGCGTTCGTGGATCACCTCTGGCGGGAGATGCGAGAGCTGTAGGTAGATGTGGTCTTTCTCCGGTCCACAGCCGCGGCCGTCTCTGATTTCCATGTTCATACTTCGCGATACGACGTCTCTGGATGCGAGGTCTTTCGCTGTAGGCGCATAGCGTTCCATGAATCTCTCACCATTACCATTCAGTAGATAGCCACCTTCTCCCCGTGCTCCCTCGGTGATTAAGACACCCGCACCATAGATCCCCGATGGATGAAACTGTACGAATTCCATATCTTGATTGGGTAATCCTGCTCTTGACACCATCGCATTCCCATCGCCTGTCGAGGTATGGGCTGACGTGCACGAGAAATAAGCTCGCCCATATCCACCGGTAGCCAGGACAGTGTTCCTTGCAAACATGCGATGTAGCGTCCCGTCTTCAAGACTGAGACATAACACGCCGACGCAAGAGCCATCAACCATGAGCAGATCTAAGGCAAAGTACTCGATGAAAAAATTGGTATTATGCTTCAAGCTCTGTCCATACAGCGTGTGAAGCATGGCGTGGCCGGTTCGATCAGATACACATGCTGTGCGGTGAGCTTGGCCTCCTATGCCGTACTTAAGAGATTGACCACCGAGTGCTCTCTGGTAGATCGTCCCTTCTGACGTCCGTGAGAATGGCATACCATAATTCTCGAGCTCATAGACTGCTTTGGGTGCTTCTCGGGTCATATAGTGAATTGCATCTTGGTCACCGAGCCAGTCACTGCCTTTTACTGTGTCGTACATGTGCCATCGCCAGTCGTCTAGATATGTCAGGATTGATTGAGATAGGAAGTGGATCGCATACCTTCTGTCATATTCCCTAGCGCCGCATTGATTCCTCCCTGTGCTGCAACAGTATGTGACCTTGTTGGAAACTGCAATCAGTCAGAACGAGTCAATATAACTTCGGGAGCGATGAATGTGTCCCCAGCGAGAGACTCCTGATTCAAGAGATTTATAATCACATACCAATTTGCTGACACAAGCGGTTTCTAGTCCACTCTCTGCCAGACCAACAGCAGCTCTCAGTCCGGCGCCACCAGCACCAACGACGATGGCACTATTGCCAATCAGCTTCAGCCCAACTCAAAGACTTCAGAGTTAAGGCTGCTCCGAGCCTTCGAAAAAGGAAGAATGAGCCATTTACTCATAGTGATGATCAACCATCAAATATTCCTTCCCAGATCCAACGCCATCGAAAGATGAAACAGGCTTGGCTTTCCTCCTCGATGTTGCGGAGATATAACCCCGGGTATATGGTTTCGCATATTCTCCCCTCCACCACGAGTGGGCTTGAACCAAAGGTCGCAGTCGCTGTGAGAATGACTTCATATCGTGGACATAACCTTACGATAATGAGCATGACAGTGGACAGAAGCTGGCAAATATACATTCATGCTTTTGTGGGGGAGAGAGGTAAAGCCGATGTGTGGGGTCTCCGCCAAACGTTATAGGTGCGGGAATAAGCTGGTGCGTCCGGGACATGACAGCTGCTGGTAGACCTCGGCGAGTCGGCTTTATACTCCTTCGCCTTCATGCTATTTGATACAAACAGGATGTCCGGAGTCAATTGTTGCTAACTAGCTTCCGGCCATGACTTTTCACACTGAGGAGCCGAGCTGGAGTCAGTCTCACAGGATTCCTTCGCTTTACGCCTTCTTGTACGTACTGGGGTGTCCATGCTCCCGACCGTACTTTCTGACCTTGCCATCCAAATCCATTCCAATGAAGAACCAGACAATACTTACAATCCAGGTCATGACAGTATCAAGAACCCAGTTGTTCCGCCTGACTCCACCCCAAGCACATGATCTCATCAAAGACCCTAACCATCCCACCGTGACCAGATAGTCCCCGTTCTCTAGCCCGCTAATGGCATTGGCTGCAACCACTTCCGCACTCTGTATCGGATCGCTCTCTTCAAGTATAAAGGTAATTTCTGGCTTCGTCTTCTTCTCCTCTTCGAAGCCATTTGACTGGATCGAGCCTGGGAAGACGGTATGGATCTTGACGTCCTCTCCATACAGCAGAACCTCCTGAACCAATGTGTCGGAAAGGCTCCTGATTGCTGCTTTACTCGGCGAATAAGGCCCATAGCCAGCCGTCGCGTAGAAGGCCAGTACAGAACTTGTAAAGACCAGATGTCTCTCTTTCCCCTTCTCAGCCGTTGGGCTGAGCCATTGCGAGAGGACAGCTTGTGCCATATCCCAGCACGTCCAGTAGTTGACGTCCATCTGCTGCCGTGCTTTGCCTGCGGGCGTGTCGAGGAATAGGGAGGGGTAAGAAGCGCCGGCCATACACCACACAACGTCTACGGGTTGGCCATTGTTCCATGTTGTTGCTTCGGCGATGACAGCTGGGGCAGCTTCAGGTAAGGAGAGATCAGCGCTAATGTATTTGAACCGCTGCGATGGACTTTTGGCTGCAGACTGTGCGTCATTAGGAAAGTCGAGTGAGTCAAGGAAGGGAAGCCCATTGTACCTGAATCTCTGCTATTGCTGTCTCCAGCTTGCCTACGGTACGTGCCACAATGACAACGTTTGCTCCCTTCTGTGCCAACTGTACTCCGACACTCTTTCCCATGCCCTCCGAGGCTCCGGTGAGAAGCACCGTCTGCGTGGGCCATCAGTTGACGCGTCGTCAGAAGGGGAGGGGAACACCGACCTTGCCGTTCACGTCGAACTTGTTCTTGCCAAAGAACCCCATGATGGATGGCAGCAATAGCGCAGCAACGAGGATTGCACCTGCTGCAGAGCAACTGATCAAGGAGGTCATGGTGTGGAAAAGGGGGCGGCGGAGATGGGGCGTCAGCAGCGAACACTTCTCGCTGCCGCTGATTTTGATGTCAATTTGCGATAAGCGATAAAGAAGCTGGAGCTTTGGACTGGGGGTTTCAGATTTGGCATCTTTTCTGCTATATGCGGAGTGTCTTCTCTCCATACCCTAGGTCTATTGTAAACGCAAGAACTTCATCAAAATACCTCAAGCTCCAAATATGTGCAACGGTAGCCTTCACACTGAGCGCACAAGAGTGAGAGGACAGGAGCTTTCACCGGCTCCATGCACAATTGAGGCCAATCTACAGCGACTAAATATAGGCAGACGGTACCTGCTTCAGCACGCCCAGTCATATCGAGAGCCTCTGCGTTATCGGGCGGCGTGCAACTGCTGGCTCTGCATCCAGAGAATGGTTCTCCCGTCGATGTCCCAGAAATAGTGGCCGAGTGGCTTGATAGTGGAGGAGCAACGTTCCGCAGCAGCGCCGCATGCAGGACAAGGCAATGGCTGAGACCTGAACCATCCAGCACCGAGCAAAGCTGTCTCGATTAGTTGCGGCGTAGATATGGGCGCCTCCGTGTTGCATCAGACGCGGTGGCTCCATCTTGCAAGTTATAGCGGGACGGGTTCGCAGGACTGCAGAAGTGCAGCACCGTAAGGCTGACAGACAGACACCCGATGGCCTGGGAGGGTGAAGGGTGAGTGGAAGGGGAGGGAGGATACCAAGAATGGGCCCCAGAACTGGGCGCGGCCAATCAACTGACGGGCGGAGCAGATTCTCCTCGCCATCCTCAGATCGCTGGGCGGCGACTCCGCCACTCGCAGTCCTCCCCGAAGCGAAAATGCAACTCAGAAGCGCAGCAATCGATATTGTTTTCCTTCGGTGCAGCATCCCAAAAGTCCCAGAACACGAGGTACCCGCTTTCGCACTTGTGCGCCGCATCGCAGCACAGATTGCGGTAAGTACTGATCACGGTTCGTCCCGGGCCCACGGACAACATGGCCGGTGCCTAATCTCTGTTCTCACATGGAAGCATCGTGCTTCTCTGATCCAGGTTTGAATTACGAGCTCTGTCGGCTCTCCGGCTCCCCCCGGTGGCAACCTATCAGCAGAGGAGGCCCAATTTCTCACGACTAGCATCTTATGAAAATCTCCCTTCTGCTATCTTTTACTATCTTTTGCGCTGACTGTACCAGGAACGCGGCTGAAGCTGCCGGGATCGAGGGGATCCCAAAAGAAGACACAGGCCGTAGCCCTAGGCCCAACAGCACGCAGCCAAGCATTAGCCGCTGTTCCCAGAAATAATCCCCGGACATGTCGCATGCCACAGCTTCATTGGCTCGAATAAGAGCGTGCCGAGTCCTACGGTGGTGGCCTGATAAACCTGGTGCGCATCATGACTGCTTTCAGAGCCCTGGCCGGGTAAGATGTGCCAGACGGGCACAAGACTCGGAGGACTGACGAGACTGATGGCCGACCGCTGGAGCAGAAAAAAAACGGCAAGGCGAAGAGCGAAACAAAGACCCCTTCGTGGTGGCTTTTTTCAGCTCTGGTTCTTTCAGCCCCCAGAGACTGCTGCAGCCATCATTCCTCTCCGAAGATACTTTAGCCAGTTCGTGTCTTCACGTAAGACCGGTGGCCTCAACCATCTTCCAGACGCTACGTTTGCATCTTCATCGTCCTCTGCATTTGTTTATATATATGCCAACATCGTCTCACCGTGATTCTCCCGCTGGACCCTTACCGGATATCATATAACTACTTCTTTAGACGAGGCCACTTCCCCGGCCTTACATTTCCCACCCCGCTTTACCGATTCCCCATCCAAGACATTCTCCTCCAACAGCGACATTCCAGAAATACCTGGGTCTCATTCGCACAGAATCAGTCGCTCGCCACCATGGCTAGCGGTGATTCGTTATCCATGGACCACGTCAACGGTACCAACGGGGTTAATGGTACCAGTGGTATTAATGGCGTTAACGGTACCAAGGGCGTTAATAGAACCAATGGCGTCAATGGTACCGCCAGAGTGAACGGGAAGAATACCTCCCACAGCGTTCAGTTCAGCAACCCAGGAGCCAATAGTGTCAAGTCCTGGCCGTTGAGCATACATGAGCAGAACGACACTGAACGTGCTATCGACGGCATACCCGGACGCATCAAACACATCGATCGATCACACCGAATTAACTCATTCGGTCCCCACCAAAGAGAACTGGCGGGTCCACAGTCATCAGCATATGCCAAAATCCACTCGTACAAGGACGATCCCGACAAGCAGGAGTTCCCACGCATTTCCAAGCCCGTGGAATTGATGCGCAATGCGTATGATGTCGTGGTGATTGGTTCTGGGTATGGCGGTGGTGTTGCTGCCAGTCGCATGGCCCGGGCCGATCAGTCGGTTTGTCTCTTGGAGCGTGGCAAAGAGAAATGGCCAGGAGAATATCCGAGTGGCTTCATAGATGCCATGCAGGAACTGCACGTGTCGGGCAATTTCTCACCCGGCTTCTTATCCGGACAGGTTGAAGGAGGTGATCCAACTGGAATGTATCATCTGATGATGGGCAAGGGCCAGAATGCATTTGTTGGCAATGGTCTTGGTGGTACGAGTCTGCTTAACGCCAACATCTTTTTGGAAGCCGATGAAGAAACCCTAAAGACGAAGTGCTGGCCTGAGGAGCTGCGAAAACCCAACGAACTGAAAAAGTACTATAATCGAGCAAAAGATGTGCTGCAGCCAGAACCATACCCCGAAGACTGGCCAGCATTGCCCAAGCTAACCATGCTTGAGAAGCAAGCCGAAGCACTTGGACTTGGCAACAAGTTTTACCGACCGCCGCAGACAACAAGATTCATGGGAGGTCCGAATAGCACTGGTGTTGAGATGTACCCTTCTGCGTTGACTGGCATGGATTCGACTGGTGTCAACGATGGAAGCAAATCAAGCACATTGGTGAACTATCTCGCTGATGCTTGGAACTGGGGTGCTGAAATGTTTTGCGAATGCGAAGTTCGCTATATCAAGAAGCATCCGAAAGAAGGATATCTTGTCTTTTATGCCTGGCATGGAAGCAAGCGTGGCGCTTTCCAGAAGAACTTATACGAGGACCTGATGTGGGTCTATGCAAAGAAGTGCGTCTTCCTTGGTGCTGGTGCTCTGGGTTCAACGGAGATCTTGCTACGAAGTAAAAAGCTTGGATTGAAAATGAGCGACCGGGTCGGAACAGGAATGAGTGGCAATGGAGACATGCTGGCTTTTGGTTACAACACTAACGATCAGGTCAACGCCATTGGTCGTTCGTATCCATCCCCGTACAATCCTGTTGGGCCCACAATCACGGGTATCATTGACAATCGACTGGGTCATGAGAATTATCTGAACGGCTACATCATCGAAGAAGGAGCCGTTCCAAAAGCACTTGCTCCTTTGTTTCAAGCAATGCTAGAGATGATGCCTGGAAATCAGTTCCCAACTGGTCAAACTTTCTCGGAAAAAGTTAAACATATGCTTGCGCAACAGGGAAGTCGGTTCCTTGGTCCATATTACAAGAACGGCAGTATTGAGAAGACTCAGGTATATCTGATCATGAGCCATGACTCCAATCAAGCAGTTCTTTCATTGGAGAAGGACAAACCAGTCCTTGAATTCCTGGGCGTAGGGAGAAGCAACCATGTCCAGTTTCTGAATGAGCAGTTGAGAAAGGCTACTCAAGCTGTTGGTGGCACCTTCGTTCAGAATCCTTTCTATGCTGCTCTTGGTCAACAGGAAATCACAGTTCACCCCATCGGCGGGGCATGTCTCGCAAGAGATGGCAGCGCTGAGACAGGGGTTACAAATCATATTGGCGAGGTCTTCAGCGACAACAATACAACTAAGACATATCCAGGTCTTGTAGTATGCGATGGTGCTCTCATACCAACAGCTCTTGCGGCTAATCCGTTTGCAACAATCACTGCTCTTGCGGAGAGATCTGTCGAATACGCGGCGGAAAACATCCACGCAACAATTGACTTTACTACGAAGAATAAGACGTTGGATTTGTTTGGAGATCCTCAGTACCCACTCGAAGAGCGTGTTTCTCGAAATAATATGGATTCTATGAAGACTGCAGACTTGGATGATGAGGAGAAGAAGATCTCGATTGCCAAGACCTTGATTGAAGAAACCAGACTAACTCAAGCCAGCGGGTATGGGTTCTCCGAAATTATGAGTGGATATATTCATGTTGGTGATGGTCTTGTAGGCAGCAAACGAGAGGACTATGAAACTGCAGCGAAGACGGCTAGGGGTCTCTGCGAATCTGCCAGGTTCTTCCTAAGTGTGAAGGCTTGGGACACGGAGATGATAGTCAGTAGGCCAGATCATTCTGCCATGCTCACGGGAACTTTCGTCTGCGCTGCTTTGCCAGGAAGCCCTTTCATGGTTCAGAGAGGTGACTTCCAGCTATTCAACTTGTATCCCGGTTCATCAGGCACGAAGAATCTGACCTACGATTTTGATATGAGATCGGTAAACGGCGAGATTCTTCATTTCCATGGATACAAGATCGTTGATTCGTCTGTTGCTCTGGGTCCTTTCAAGTTCTGGCAAGCCGCCTCCACGCTTTATGTGACAATCACGAAAAAGGACAAGACTGTTCTTGGACGTGGAATGCTGCACATCACTGCAAGGGATTTCTTGTCGGAGGTATTTACTCTGATGCCAACTGGTCGAAATCTCCTGGCTAGACTGGCCTCCACGACCCGTTTCATGACCTATTTTGCAAAGCAATCCGCCAATCTGTTTTTTACGCCTTTCACCTATCTGCAATATCCATCAGTGACTTACAATGGTTATATCAACGATACACCACCTGATCGGTCATACAAGATCCGAGCTTCAGATGGGGTACATACGTTAATGCATATGTGGGAACCACAAAACCCGAACATTGAGACGAAGAATCTGTTCTTCATCCCTGGAGCATCTGTCGATCATCAGATTTTCGCACTCCCAACTATTCAAGTCAACGCAATCAATTACTTCACCCGGGCGGGATATCGAGTTTTTGTCACCGTTCATCGAATCTGTCAGCTTATGGTTGCGGAGAACAACTGGACTACTTTTGATTCTCGTCTCGATATCAGAGCTTGTCTTGAATACATACGGGAGCATACCGATAACGGACACGAGAAGATTTACACTGTAGCACACTGTATGGGGGCTGTAGCATATTCCTGTGGTCTCCTTGACGGTACCATACCAACCAGCTGGATTCTAGGAATCTCTTGCTCGCAGGTATTCATGAATCCGATGTGGTCAGCTCTGAACATGGCAAAGGTCATGTTTGGCCCCATACCGTTTGACAAGCTGTACAAGATGTTCGGTGGATCCTGGTTCTCGTGTTCATCTTCCAAAGATGATTCATACTTCCAGCAATTCCTGAACCAGCTCTTGCGATTCTACCCAGTTACTCGATCGGAATTGTGTAACAACGTCTCATGTCATCGTTGTTCTCTAGTTTTCGGCCGGTAAGTCACTTTTCTCTTCCTGAAACTCAAAGCTAATATGGAATAGTTTATGGAATCACCGAAATCTCAACGAGGCAACGCATCGCCAAATCAACCGCTTCTTTGGCGGTGTGAACTTGACCCTCCTTAACTTGCTAATGCAAATGGGCTACAAAGGCCACGTCACAACGAATGTACCCCTTTGTATTGAGCTCGATACTCCCAGCAACATCCGTCGACTGAGTGGAATCCCTATGCTTTTCTTTTCCGGTGCCGACAACAAAGTGCTCACGCCAGAATCTACTGACCGGAGTTACAGCATTCTTCGAGATATGTTTGGCGAAGAGGATTATCGCCGCGTGGTCGTCCCCGGATATGGACATCTAGATTGCTGGATGGGTCGTGATGCATACAAAGATGTGTATCCTATGATTCGAGAAGAGATCGATCGCGTCACGAGAGGCGATGCGTATAAATACCGGGAGCCGGATTGGAAAGATTGGGATTCTTGGAAGCCCTTTCCGGAGCAGAGGATAGGCAGTCCTCCTCCTTTTTCTGATTCTTCTTTTGACGGCTCACTTAATTGAGAGCTTGTAGCCTTCTTGTTCTCTTCGCCATTCTGTTTGTCTATTTCCTTGATGCTTGAGGTCTAGATGATTTTATGATTTGTATGAAGTATGACAAGCTGGTTGTGCATATTGGAGCAGAGCACTGGTTCGTTTCTTATTGGCTTTCCTTTTGTTAAAGATACTTGGGACTAGGTGTTCTCGGTCGTCGTGTCTCTCCCAATTTCTGTTGGCTTTTCGTAATGTATAAGACTAACGATTAATACATTACGCTGTTCAATCTCACAAGTTACCTGCTGTCACTGATTCTGTGGGCTGTGTCTTAGCCAAGCATACTCACATCATATCCCAGAGCTATGTATGCTAACTCCGAGCTGTTTGAGCTGGCAATAACCCTAGTATACTCACTCTTAAGAACAACGTCCTCCTCCCTTCCCTTTTTCGAGGTAGGAGGTCATATTATCAAGTCCTAGGCCAAGTACGGATTATCAAAGGGCATCCGCAATATTTCCTTTGAAGGGAAGGAGGGGCCAACAAATGTCTACACAAGCGTGACAGCCTTCCTATCCCACTTATCGGTACAGTTCTTCATCCACTCTTTGTTCTGATTGTCAAAACTCCCCAGACGTTCGAAATGGCCCTCCTCATTTTTGCCCAGGATCAGACCAAAATAACAGGTCTTCTCGGAGCGGAATTCGCCAAAGTTATGTTGCGTCCAATGCCGGCTGTGTGTCACCAGACAGAAAACTTCCTCGAACCCGAGCTCGTCGCTTTCCTTGTCCTTGTCCTCTAGTTGCGGTAAAGTACTGAAGAATTCCAGCATCTTGGTATTCCATTCCACTGCGTCGTTGCTCTTGGGGGGCGCTGGGCCCATTGACTGGTCTCGTAGGAGCTGACGGATATCTTCATGCGGGATCAACGCCATTGGACCACAGATTTTCAGTCTCCCACTCGTCACCGTCTCAAATGAGGGTTGGGGATGGCTGGGCTCAACCTGACAATCGACGACCTCGGCCTCTTCAATCGCGTCTGCCGTTATCGTTTTATACGACACGACTGAATTGACTGATGCCCAGGACCAAGTGGGAGCTCGCCAGACTTTTGGCCGCGTGAATCGCTCCTTGTCATTGGACGTCCACATGAGATCATGCAGCAGGTTATTTTTCCAAAGTCCCACCATGTACGCGACTCCAGAAAGCCGACTGATTTCCTTGGCTATGCCGGCAATCCCGGGGAGCTTGTCTGTCGGGTCACTCAACGCTCGCTTCGTATAATCATGGACGATTTGGTACCATGCTTCAAACAACTGTTGCTGGGTAAAGAGGCTGAGGCTTCCTCCCTCAAGCAACAGCGATCGATTGACTGAACCACTCACGTTCCCTATCATATCTTGGTTGGGCAACTCCACGCCTCCATCACATCTTTGCATTCGGTTGCATTGCCAGATCAACCTCGTGCCATAATGTAGAAAACGCGGCGAAAGGAGACGTTCTTGAAGTGTCCAGGCTCTTTTCATGACGGGTTCATTGGACGTAGTCGATTCGGGTTGATGTTCACGGACCCATAAGGTGGAGAATCCTCCCGCCGGTTCTTCGATTGCCTCTCGGGCAGTCACCGCCGTTTCTACTGGTCTTCTATAGGCGAACGGGATAAGATCACTTGGTAGCTTCGTCTCTTCGTCTCGGGTGTCTTCCAGAAATCCATCGCTCGCCTTGGATGACTTCGCTGCACAGATGGTCACATGTGCATTTTTGTAGATATTTACCATTTGAGAGACTTCGTGCTCTTTGTCCTGGGCGGAGTCTTGGAGGATACACTGCGCATCTATCCAGAGATACTGCAGGCCGAGTTTTTGGGTCACTCGGACGGCATCCTGCAACGTCAGTTCAAGTTCGGAGATCTCGAACCCGTTGATTCTTTCCTCTAGATTTGTCGTCAAGGTATTCGAGTTTTGCAACCCGCCCCAGCAGTAACTCAAAGCGGCATACCTGCCTCGACCACGCGATGTATCAAGTCGAAGATGCTTCCCGTCACCAACGTCGATGACTCTGCTTGGGAGTGGCTTCTCATGGTCGGTTCCACATCGTGGATGTGTCTCCACGCATTCCTGTAGCCATGACCGCACTCTCTGGAAACTTTCGTCAGACGCCGGAGCAGCAGTCTGAGGCCTGGTTGTGATCGCCTTGCTCGCCGGGTCATCTATCCAGATCAGCTAACATACGATGGCTACCGACCGAGTATGCAACGCACCTTCAGTACAGAACACCTCTAAGCTGATACGACCGATGTGGAACAATTTCTTGGTAACCTCTTGGGACTGGTTTTGGGTCTGCATTGCCGTGATTTCCAGCTTGTTGAAGTCCGGAAGCGGGTTATCGCCCGAATGAGATGGATACAGCGAGAACTCAAACTCATCATTCTCCAGTTCCGCTGAAATCTTCCGGATCGTCTCAAGCAGCTCGGATCGGTGCTCTAAGTCCGCTTCTGCGTCCTTCCTGAACCAGGGCCGACAGGGCTCTTTCGACGTCACCCAGATTTTGTTGCAGTGCAGAAACTTATCAACGACAAAAGTGCAGAAGTCGCAATGAGCTTCTACTGCCGTGACGAACTCAGAGAGCCTTACTTTCCACAAACTCCTGAGCTTGTCCTTTTGATGCTTCGGCGCTAATGTTCGTTGGTAGAGATGGAAGAGGGGGAGTTCCCGGGCGACACATTCGCAGGCCTTGCATACCGAACTACGATCCGAAGCCATTGCGAGCTGTCGATGCAAATGTGGAAGTGACGAAGACTAACGGAAATTTTTTTGGCCCGACAATATAACCATGTTGCGCGATGGGACACGCCCTGTGGGTTCCTTTCTATGTTGCTGATGGGGCTGTACATGCGTTCTGGTGGCGAGCAGCGTGTTCAGCTCGGCTATGCTCCACAGCCTCAAAAGGAGAGCGTGGAAAGCTGTACATTGCTTGTGGGCTCCCAATAAAAGACCACAAAGTAGCCACGTAGATTGACATGGAGGTAGTATCACCAGGCACCAGCGATAGAAGTTGGATGGGATTTGCAACCTAGGCTCATTACTCCTTACTTAGTACGCACTTTACTCGACTGTTTATCGCCTAAGTCCGACCATTCTGGATTCTACGAGGAAACAGATTCCAGAGACGACAATCGTACCAGCCTTTGAAGGTGCAGCTGGAAACGAAACTGAAATTGACATGACGTTGGACTTTCAACGACATGAAGGTTCTTTCCAGTTAAGATGTATCAACGGAAATGCCAATCAACATAATATTATTGTGCACAAGGTATGATCGTACTCACCGTTTGGGAGCTTGTTTAGTATTAAAGCGATGCCTCGTCATACAACATAGTATAGTTCAAAAAAGGCCGTCAAATTTCCCATTCTTCGGAAAAGAGGGTTTTCTCGGCTTAAGATTATCGTCCAAAGACTAGTCATATGGTAGGTAGTCCTCTCTTTTCTTCTTTCTTTTTTTTCTTCGAGGATCCAAGATATAAGACAAATGCAGGATTATATCTTCACGCTTGGTTCGCCTTCACTTATGTGACCGGGATCTTGAAAGATAGAGCCACCATAATAAGTCTCTACTAGGAAGACTACTGCTTACATTGTTCTGCCAAGTGTATATCATTTCCTGTGTGAGTAGATGGGTTCTATGGCACGGTTGGATGAATCATGCCTGGCCACGACTGAATCACCCTCCAATGATTCACAACCTTGACTATATCGACTCGCTCACTCACGATAGTAATCCGAAAATGTCTACAGCACAAATCCATACAAGCCCTACTCAATCCCAATCCTAGCAACGGACATGAAGCATAGAAACTTTGGACAGCATGGAAACTCAAGGAGGACGCCTCGAACATCTAACTTCTCAAACCCCCTATAATCCGCCGAGCCCCAAAGCTACCCTCGCTTCGGTAGACCAGCTACAACCTACGAACAAACCCCTTAAACTTCCTTACAATAAGCCTCCTCGCACTGATCGCGTGTTGTATTTCCGCGGGCTTCCAGATAGGGAGTTTGACACTTCGCTCTGGACAAGAGCGATGTTGTTTGCAATGTTGGATCCGCAGCCAGAATTCTACCAGGAGCGAGATCGGCGCGTAGTACAGTGGAAGCTCGAAAGGGGGGTAGAGTTAGGTGAGTATGATGGGCTGGTCCTGGAATGGGATATGAGTTGGGGGTTAGCGGAGTGGGTGAAGGGAAGAGGAAGGGGGGTTTCAGAAGGAGAGGTTTATATGGGGGAGGATGTCGAAGGACCAAAGGCTATGTAAGAAATGGTCAATGTGTGAAAGCGTTCCTTTGGAGTTTTCGAATCAGTTCTTGACCTGTGGAGAGCAGAAAGTCATGCTTATCTCCGTCGAAACTCAGTAGTCAATACCAGCTATCTGTCTGAAAACGAAGAGTGACGCTAAATCCATTTAAATGCATCATCGTCATTCTTAATGGGAGACACTGTTGACCAAAGACTGAGATCTTCGGCAGCCCGATTCAGGCCTCGAACCATCAAAACCGATCTTCGGCGACACGACTCAGGGCATGCAGAACTATCAAGGTTTTGATAAATTGTATCTTCGCCCTTCATTACATGCTTCTAAAGGAGTGCAGTGGAGTCGACATGCTCAAGACTGCTTATTAGCCAGCTATGCCAATGATGGATGCGTTGATGGGTAGCTAACTCTTTGATCTGAAGAATTCTTAGTTCAGGATCCTGTTGGGTTAATCAAATGAAAAGGACGCCGGCTGTTAACTCTCATGCAACATAATGAACTAGAATTCTGAAGAAGCATATCAAGATGAAGTCTTCCATTCCGTGAAACGTTTGAAAGGCTAATATATGTCATTTTTCCGGCGCTGCGGACTGAGTACATTGGTCACATGTGCGCAGTCCACGATATCCAAAAGCCGTTGGTTAGTGACTGATATGCAAGGTGCGGGACGGGTGCCAAACTCTTTTCGATGCTGGTTGTTTGGTGCAACCTGAATCGCCAGCTGGAAACGCGATGGGCCTGAAAGTGAGTTTGCTCTGAGGATCATGGATGATTGTTTAGTAGGTATGAATCACATAACTGTTCCAAATCATACTCAAGATGTTTGTGCAGAGAAAGTGAGAAAGTTTCCACAAAGTAGGTTCATTTTGGAAAGTAGAAATCAAAGTCATGGGCAGTGTCCCTCCATGCAACTAATATATCACTGAGCGATGGCCATTCGCGAGCCCCTGCATTAAAAAATCGTGAGCCAGGAATTTGGTTGGATGCCTGGATCCAGACTCGTTTTGACTTTCGGGGAACTGGCTGACTGCGCCCGTGGTTTTGGTTCTACCTGTCTGGAAACAGGGCGGGGACGGCCATACTGCTGCGATTGCTGTCCACTTCCGCGAGTTTAGTCTATTCTCTGGTGCGCCGCCCGAACATTGCCATTTCACGGCAGCTCCGAAGCGCACATAATACGACGCACAACGACAGTAACCAGCCGCCGCACAGCGCCCCAAGGACAATTACTTGCCGGAACATGCCATCTTGTTGAAGTGATTGAGACATGGAGAATTTGAAGTTTGAAATGGTCGGCATAGAAAGCGATCCGTCGACGCTGGGAGGCTCAAGAACACAAGCAAAGGAGGGCTTGGGTACTCCACTGGCTGATATTTGACAAATACTCGGTTGGGCAAGAGAATCCTCATCGGACCCCGTTATGGGCGCCGACATTCAGCTGGATCGCTCTGGACTCTCCGTCATGATCAGAGTGCGATACGTCATTTCTGTACGTTGAGAAGGATTGGTCGAGCCGTCCTGCTGGAACTGCGGTATTGGAAAGCTGTCGAATTCGGCTGTCACGTCCTCGCTGAGGGATGGAAGTGACGATGGAAGCACATCACCATCCTCTTTCGTCGTGTCAATCCGGATCAATGGGTCGCATGATCCTAGCGGGTGGCTGCAGGTTTGAGTCGACCCCAATTTTCGCAATGTGCCCAAGGTATGATGAGAGAAAGCATCAATCGTCCCAATTCCTCGGGACGGCATTGGCTGTACGGTCTAGGTGCAGCAAGGAGCCAGCAACACAGCGGGTCGGTAGTTTAGTTGACGGAGGTAACCCATCTGCCAATGCAGCCTCAAATGAAATGCTCTAGCTGGTCCCTCCATGGGGGACACAAGACAGTGCTCAAGCATAGGATGGGATTTGCCATTCTATATTCTATGCCTCGTTCTGGATGACTTCCCAAACCCTGGGGCGTATCCGAAGCATTGTGCTCGTGAAGGGCGAGTACCACAACCATGGTTTGGTTGACGAAGTAGCGTGACCAGCCCGTGAGGTTTCCATGATGGAGGAAGGAAAATTCGACCAGAGATCGCAACCCTGACGTCTGAACAACGTGAGGAGGTTGAGGCACGCAACATGCAGTGCGGATTGTGTCTGGAATGGAAGTATTTAGGCACACATTCCTCCCTATTCCAGAAAAGAGTGGTAATCTTAGAGAAGGGGCATTGGCGAGTAATGGTTGCGCGAGATGGAGCTTATCAGGTGCGATGGGGAGCTGGGTTCGTGGAGGTTCTAGTGGGCAGGCGCTGGACCAGAGAGTTCAGCGGTTGTCTAGGCCCTGAGCACCACCAGTCATCCCCCGAAACAACCCAGACCAGCCACGCGGAGGCTTCACTTCGTAGACTTGTTCGCTGCACTGGGCTAACCTCGGGGGTTTCTCCGTGGGCTAGCTGCCACTACGGGAAGGCAGCGCAGGTTGCTGCCCCTTAGGACGGCGCAGGTACGGTACGGTACGGACAATCCACCGGTCCCCGACGTGCCCATCACCACCTCACGACACTGCAACGAAGCCATATCGTACCAGTGCCCGCTGCCCGACTCCCAGCAGTCTAGTCTAGTCCACTCCACTCTCATTCTCGCCCGCTGCCTTACTTCCTCACTCGGGTCACCCATCCATTTTCAAGCGCCCATGTGCGCATGCCTCCCTCGCTGCTGGTAGCCAGACCCTGACCGGCGCTTTCCCCAAGCTGCCTGGCCTCCCGCCTACCGACTTTCCAACCTACGCAACTGCACTACGCTGCATTGTACTTTACTCGACTTGACGGGACTGGGCTGTACGGTACGGCTGTATTCGACTGTAGCGCCGTCCTTCGTTCTTTCCGGCGACCTTATGCTTCTCCAGATATTGCCTTTCTCCACCATGCCTGTTCCTAATCCAATCCACCTGGGCATCGGCATCTGGTCCTCTCCACACCTCATCCCACCACCACAAGGCTCCTGTTCTCGTCCACACGCCCGTGATACATAAGTAGTGCTTCTCCGCTCTGCTATGTGCGCTTTCTTGCCAACATGACTTTCTCTCCGCTTCTGCTGTTGCAACAGCTGCTCCTGGAAAAAGCATCGTTGAAGACCTCCAAACCGTCAAAGCGCCACTTTACCTGACGGCCGTCGACCCCACCGTTTACTCAATATTTGGACTTGCGCCTGACCCGGTCCCACGGAACAAAGTCGTCGATCGATCCTGTCACAACATACATAGTTTGGTCGGGTCTTGTCAGTCTGGTATTGTCTGGTCTGGTCTTGATCAAGTCTTCTTGGTTGGTATAACCTCTCCCACCCCTCGTCTGCATTGTGAGAGCAATACCGCCGATATTATTTCAGACTCTAAGCTTCCGGTTGCTGACGGCTCTTTTTTGCCCCCCAACAGTCTAAAGCCTCCAGAT
Organism: Coleophoma crateriformis; assembly: GCA_003369635.1. Lineage (NCBI taxonomy): Eukaryota > Fungi > Ascomycota > Leotiomycetes > Helotiales > Dermateaceae > Coleophoma > Coleophoma crateriformis. Next base: position 212,455 of record PDLN01000004.1, read on the forward strand.
GGCTTTCAACGCGCAAGCCGGCCCTTCGAGTCAGCCGGGTCCTGCTTATCCACCACCATCCTTTCACCAGAGCTATGCTACTCCTTCGAACCCCAATCCCCGACAGAAGAGCTCGGGACCATCGTTCGATATCCTTGAATGGTACCCTCAGTACCAGAGCTGCCACCGTTACTTTCTCGACCATGCGCAGCATAATCCGCCCGTACAAGCTCTTTCGGCCTTCATGAACATCCTACTCCCATACCAGAAGCATCCTCCGGTCGTGTCCGCCTCGAATGCCTCTCCATCAAACACCGGACCAACTCCCAGCCTTGCGGGGGGGATGCGCCATACTCCACCGAACCTTTTCTCCCAACCTCCCCTGTCAGGATCAGGACCACATGCACAATCGGTCTCTTTGATCCCCTATATACGCCGATTGATTGCTACGGGCCATGACAAGCCAAGCGTCTTGCATGGCTTTTTTGGGGACGCATGGAGAGAAGGAGTTGGTTCTTTACATGAGATTGAACGACGGAACTTCATGTTTGCAGCTAAGAGTACATCATGGCTGAATGTCAAGGCGGAATATGATATGGGCCCGGACGAGACATGTCCTTTCGTGAGTCCGCTGCGGAATGTGACGGAAGAGGAAATGCAAGCTGCGGACAGTGCTTGGAGTGAGTGGTTGGCGATGCAAGATTGGATGCTGGGGCCGCGAGCTCCTGGGGAGACCTTCGACACAGGAATGAACGACGGACCAAGAATTAAGAGGGAACCCTAGGCGGAAACTTATGACTTATGATATATGTACTACTATGATATTCTTAATGTGCTTCTGAGCGGCTTTTAGATGTAGAAGAAGGCCTGATAAAGCCACTGTCTTCAGTCTTACAAACAATGAAATATATGATTCCGGAACGATTGAACTCTCACCTGCCGAATCTTCAGGTTGGCAATCGATATATGCCATCATGCTGTAGATCCTCCTGTGGTGGGGGCGCAAGCTTTCATGAGGCTGAGACTTTGTCGATCCTCGCTTTGAACCACCACGATCATTTCGATAGCACACCCTTCCCAGCTTCAATTCAGACCCGCGACGATCTCGTCCTCTTTCCCGCATTCCTCCTACCGGGTCGCATGATGTGACTGTAGTCCCAGCACTCATAGATAAGGATTAGCCACCATGGCTACAGCTTGGACTCAATTCCTCTCCCACAGCCTCGCGACGCGCCTCGAGCCAGAAACCTTCTCGTCCTACGTGCAGATACTGTGCTGCAAACACCCATTGTCAAAAGCCCACACAGCAGAGATCTTCCTCCGGCCCACGAGCGACAATGATGTCAATCTCGACCCGAGGATACCCAGGTATCTTCAGGTTCTCCTGGGCCTGCAGCTCGTGGACACACCAGGGATATTGAAGGCGCTGGCGAAGCACTCGAGCTTTGGGAGGGAGGGTGAGAAGGATAATGTCGGGCATGAGAATACCGATGGCGCCGATAAGAAGGAAAAGAGAGTCCGCTGGAGGAGTTCGTACGCCGCGGAGGAGAGCTTGTTCTACAGACTGGCGAAGCACATCTCTTCAGGCGCCGCGCCACGCAATACTCAAGAGGCTGTAGAGCTGATTTCGGTCAGCATCAAATGGATGGATTTGGTTTCTACCGCTGTTCATGCAGATGAGACTTTGGGACTGGGTAGCCATGCTGAAGAAATGAGCGCGGCGATTATGGCTTTGGGGACGTTGTTAGTCGCTGTTACAGAGAATGGAAAGGTGCTCAACTCTTTCAGGGGGGGCTGTCCAAAGGGTATGATTAAAGAACATGTCTAAGGCCTTGCTAAATCTCTCATAGGAATAGCCCAGACCCTTTCTAAGTGTCTTGCAACCTGTATTCCACTCCTGCTACAGACTGCACCGCAGAGTGCAGCGCGACTGGAGATATTCCGTACTCAAACTCTGGTAGCTGTGGCCCCTGTGGACAAGAAAGAACAGGCAGACAGAAAAGAAATCGAGGATATTATGGATGAGGCCATTGGTCTTGGTGGGATGGAGAGTCTTGTGGTAGGAGATCTACCTACCTTGAACTCTAGACCTGGATTGTATATTTACCTGAACTCGTTGGTAAGGTGATTGAAAACTAAGAAGTGAGATCCATACTAATAGTCACATAGTTGGTGGCAATGCCATTGATGGATGACGATGCTATATTTGCATATTTGCACAACCGATATCAAGTAAGGCCCTCCTCAGTCACTGACAAGACCCTACTAAATGACAACAGGGCGATATACAATCAACAATGGTCGATCTCATACTTGCATCATTTGATATCCTAGCCAATGCCATCTACAGAAAAGAGAGCAGCCAAACCACTACCCTCCTACGCTCATTTCTGATAAACAAGCTTCCCCTGCTACTATCACCACTCTCAAGCTCTCTATTCCCACCGCTAAATGCAGAATATTGCATTACCGGGGCATTGGCTCACGTCGACACCAACGTCTTTCCTACCCTTGCAAGCATGTTTGATGAATCGAGTAACAGCAATTTCCTCTCAGATTCTGTTCGACCAGACTTCTGCTTCGCCTGCTGCTTGCATGGCTTGATACCGGAATCCAGTATAGAGGCATTGCTCGGTGACATTCCAATGCAAAGTCTTCCTGCTGGTGGTAGGTATGCAAAGGAAGACCTAGTTCAACAATGTTTATCAGATCCTGAAAGAGCCGAGGGTCTGATAGATGAATTGGAGCATATGGATGGAAACGTGGGGGCCGTCAGCCAAGCTATTACAGAGGTAGGATCTCCATGGTTGTATTGGAACTTTGCTAAACCAGTCAGGTCATCGGCCGCCTATGCAGTAACAAGGAGACGATGACTCTGAAGGCTCTTTGTAGCAAACTAGCTCAGAAGCCATCGTCCCTTGATACAATGCTCTTATTCGATAAACCGGTCACAATTCTTCAACCGATATGCGAAGTATTAGATAATTGGCGTTACGACGACGATCAAGGAGAGTATCAACCCGTGTACGAAGAGTTTGGGTCCATACTTCTGCTCGTACTCGCATTTGTCCACAGGTACAACCTTTCACCAAATGACTTGGGGATTCGAAACTCGGAATCATTTGTTGCAAAACTCTTAAATCAAGGGCATCTCAGCAAAGCCATGGAGAACCTCACTGATCAAGAACAGAGTCATCTTGATGGTTGGATTCGTGGTTTGTTTGACAACGAAAGTGGTGGACTTGGAGATGAACTGATGGGGTCATGTCCCCCTCAGGACTTTTATCTACTAGTTCCGACGCTTTTCCATCATATCGTAATCGCTTGTAGTACTAACAATCTTTCCGACGAGGGGTTGAAGGGTGGCCTTGAATGTAAGGATCTGTCTTCTCTTTTCGACGTCCGCTAATTTGATAGATCTCGTTGATACCTTTCTCTTGCCATCCCTAGTCGGGGCCATAACCTGGCTTTCCTCTCATCTGTGGGAATCCAGAGGTACCGACGCAACATCGGTGCTTCAAATCTTATCAGCACTTATCCTCACCCCAACATCTATATCATCAGAAGCCTCTAATATCTTTCCTGCTATTCTTAACATCATTGCCAAACCACTGGAACATTCACTTCGATGGTACCAAAGAGCCGAACCTTCCTGTCAAGATATCGAGCCTCTTTCGAAGAAAATCAAGGGGAATCTTGGCTGGGAGAGGCATGGTGGGAGTGAACATACTGAGCTTGAAGCTTGGACAGCTACCCCTGGGGGTAGTATGACGGCCAGCGTGAGACAAACAATCCAAAACCTAGTTCAATGGGGGTTGAATCCCGGCATGCCTGGAATGAACATTATTCCAGCATCCTATACACACCGGCACATTCTTGCGGCCCTAAAAATCATTGGTGCGAAGCGTCTGCTTCACGCCATCATTTCCGAGGTCCTATCCCAGACTGAAGCCGGCAATGGCAGCATTGTTATAGATGTTGCGACGGCCATCATCTGTGCACCCTGTCCGTGTAGCGAAGGGCTCCGAGCTGCGGAGCTCACCGTCATGCAACCTCTCCAGCGGAGAATGACCCTCCGCGAAGCGTTGAAAAACGAAGCGGATAATTCGCCCAAGATTCACAAAGCGGACCCTGCACAAGCCGAGACCATTGTCCGTTTGTCTCGACGCGTCGAAGCACAACTCCTCCAACCACAGCCGGTCATGGGCGCCATGGGACTCGACGATGCCGGGTTGCAGATGGATGCCGCCTTGCAGCAGCAGATCGACGCTGGGGTTGGGGAGGTGGATGAGCACCAGCAGAGCATCGACGCTGTCATTGCTGGGGACGATGATTTGATGAGTGGGCTTGGCTTGAGCATGGATGGCGGCGATGATTTATTTGGAGGAGGCAGTGACGGCATGGGATTCTGAAGTGTATAAGCCTCCTTAATCAGCTGCATCGAGCTAACAACATATACCATCTAGAAATTACAATACTTTATCTCACATCCTACTTCACTCCTCTCTTTTACTTAACACAGGATGCCCGTTTGCATCTCTAATGACTCTATCCATTGCACTCTTATCCTTTGGCAGCACCAGATTCAAAAAGACCCCAATGGCCGCCGCGACGATAAAGGGCGTCTCCACAAGGAGATTCAAGCCCTGCTCGAAGCCCGACAGGCGGACGTTACTCCCACTATAATCGAGCACCTGATCAAACCAAGTCGGCTGCACGATATCGATGAACCCGAATCCCAGCGCCGCCGTCAGGATGAAGCGATTCCGTCGGGTCCACGCAATCAAGCCCAGGACTCGAATACCCGCGACCGCGATCGTGCTGTAGAGGAAGACCTGCATGCCGCCCAGCACCGACGGCGGCATGGACCCGAACACAGCACCAAACTTCCCAAACACGCCCATGAGGATCAGAAATGCTGACGCGCACCATCCCGCGCGTCGACTCGCACAGCCGGTCAGCGAGATCACGCCGTTGTTCCCCGCCTGGCTCACCATGGGCAGACCGGTGCCGAAGGCCGACAACAAACTCCCGAGGCCGTCGCACAGAATGCCGCCCTGGATGCGGCTGTTGAAGGACGTGCCTTCAATATCGACGTTGCTGATCTCGGCTGTGGCGAGGATGTCGGGCATACACGACACGGCTTCGCAGACGAACATGATGAGCAGGGGGAGGATGAGCGCGCCGTCGACCGAGAGATGGAAGGTGTGAACCCATAGGAACGTCACAGCGGGGGCGGCGGTGATGTTGCTCCGTGACCAGTATCCTGTCGCACCGGAGATGGCGCAGCCTACGGCCAGGCCAAAGATCACGGATGCGGACTTCATCAGCGGTGAGCCGAATTGCTCGACGAATATGATGGTGCAGAAGACGCTGAAGCCTAGCCCAATGAGTTTGGGATCCCCCCTATATCCGGTGTCAGCTCTCTATATCAAATCCCCTGCTCAAATTTATATCTTGACGAAAGGGTCTTACCATGGAAGAGGTTTCGGCGCCGACGTATCGGGACACAGAGCATAGAAACCCGTTCCTCCGTTGCAATTCGAGCTCCCGCCCCAGTTCTGCATGCCATTGCTAATGAGATACACGCCCACCAAGAGCAACAGGCTGCCGGTGACGGTCTTGGGGAAGATCTTGTTTAGCTTCTTGGGTGGCACCATGCTCATTGCGATCTGGATCCAGACGGTGCAGAGCATTGATCCAAGGATGGCCCCCCAAGCGTCGGGGCACGGTAGCTGTGTGCCATCTTCAGCGGTGGGACATGTCCCGTTGGCGTAGCGCATGGCTGTGTAGTTGAAGGCGATGGGGAGGATATCGAAGGTCGGGCCGACGACTGAGAGCAGGCCCGTGCCGATGTAGAAGGGCGTCTTGGCGATGTGCACCCGCGTCACTTGCAGTGCGGTGGCAATACCCGTTGTGATAAATGCGGCCGAGACGAGGTATTGGGTCACGGTTGCGTCGAAGTAGAAGGCACCGCCGGCGATGGCAAGCGGCGGGGAGACGATGGAACCGATCATGGTGAGGGCGTGCTGGAGACCGAGGAGGAGCGTGAGGAGAATAGGAATCTCGTCGTCGAGTCCGTAGAAGGGCGCTTCGTAGTCGACATAGCGTCGGTTCAGCGGCCAGATGTTGGGCGTGATCAAATAGAGGTAATCCTGGCTGCGGTCAGTCTGGCTGCTCTGGAATTGGGCTTTAAATAGGGTCAAGTACGTAGTCTCCTAGCCATCCTTCTCTTGAGGTGAAATAGTGCCTCCAGTAAGCCCATCCGGTCGCCTTGCCTTCCACTGCTCCAACATCCTCGTTGGTGAGAGAGGAAGCATATTGCATAGCATCCTTCTCCGGACTGGACGCCTCAACACTCGCTGGCGTCTCCATGATTGTGCAACCACAGAGCGGATAGAGCAAGGATTAGGACAGAGGAACAATGAATGGCAAAACCAACAAGAAAAGTAGAGAGCTACTCAGCCGACGCTCCACGTCTAGAATAGGGGATGCTGTCGGGGCTTTATATCCATGCCTGCCTGGCTCCCAAATAGAACCCATGCGACGCTTCCCAGTAGCATATCATCATGTCGGCAAACCAATACCACAGCACAGCGCATGCATACTCTGCCGGCCGGTGGAGCACCGCGAAAGATATCCCAGTGATCGCAGAAAGAAAAAAATCCATGGATGGGTGTAAGCTGCCGGGAGATAAGGAGGTTGAGCGTTGCATTGACCAATGGGAGACGCGTCTTTTGCCTTATCAGGTCGGAGGGGACCGATGGTTCATCCAAACGTGGGGTACCCTACGGCCCAAGGCAAGGGAAGTACTGTAGGTTGGCGGGAGGCTTGCATATTGCCTTGGGGGTTGGCCATAGGAGGGCATGGTTCCATGAAGACTGAGATTAACGAGACATGTCACCGGGGGGTTCCTATCGTTTTGGAGAAGTTGCATTTGGCGGCGAGATACGACTGAAGAGTTCGCCGTCGCTGGATGAGGGGGGGGTCCTGGTGCTTACTCGTTAGCGAGCACCCTGGTGACATTTCTCACGACCCAGCATTCAGTGACTAAGGGACATCACGAATAGTTTGCTGACCAGGTAAGATTCAGAATTACTGCGTTCCAAAGAATAGAACTCCCTGAGGATTTCCACGTCTGAAGCCAATACTACCATTTCCATCACCAAGAAGATGGATTCTTCAGTATCGTCCGCAGTGCCTGTCCCCAGTGCTGAGAAGATAACTCTCTACTGCAACGCAACCATCATAACCCTCAACCCCACGCGAGATATTATCCTGAACGGCGCAATCGCCATACAAGGCTCGCGCATCATCGACGTAGGCAAGAGCAGCAGCATCAGCCAGAAATACCAGCAGCATCCCCAGAAGGTAGAAGTCGTAGACCTCGCCAGCAAGATCGTGATCCCCGGCCTCGTAAACACGCACTCGCATCTGGCTCAGTCGCTGCTGCGGGGACTGGCCGAGGACTTGCCGCTGCACTCGTGGCTCTGCGATGCCATCTGGCCGCTCGAGGCCTGCTATGCGGCTGACGATGGCTATGTCGCGGCGAGGTTGACGATTGCGGAGATGTTGAAGAGCGGGACGACGTGTTTCCTCGAGAGTATGCTCACGCACGGGAGCGGGTTTGAGAATGTCGTGCGGGCCGTGGGCGAGAGTGGCATTCGTGGTTGTCTGGTAGGTTTCTTTGGTTTCCTCGACTTTTCTCTGCGCTCCGTTGGTTTGGTTTTCACATCGCCATCGATTCCTCCCTTATTTTCTCGGTAGGATGCTTGCTGATGAGCGTGTAGGGAAAACTCGTCAAGTTTGAAGAGAGCAATACTAAGCTCAAGATCTCGGATCCCAGAGATAAGGATATCTCATCCATGTCGGTTGCGTCCATGCTTGAAGCCCACCGTCGGCATCATGGCTCGTTCAACGATCGCCTACATGTCTGGGCCGCAGCTGGCACACCGCGTGGATCACCGCTGTCGTCCCACCGCGGCATTGGAGAGGCATGTCGCGAGCATGACATCGGCCTGACGATGCACTGTGCGGAGGCACCGAAAGATCTCACCATCTACCGGGACATGTACAGCTGCAGTCCCGTAGAATTCTGCCAACAAGCTAAATTGACCGGCCCCAAGACGGTCCTGGCACACATGGTGAATTTGGATCTCGATGTGGACCTACCGCTGCTGCAAGAGAGCGGTACCACAGTGGCCCATAACCCGAACAGCAACTGCAAACTTGCGAGCGGGATTGCGAAAGTGCCCCAGATGCTCGAAGCCGGGGTAAATGTGTCGCTGGGAACGGACGGCGCGCCGTGTGGGAACACGTACGACATGTTCCGCGAAATGCACCTGGCGGGGATCATCCACAAAGGAGCAAATCTAGACGCGGCACTTGTCGGTGCGGAGGCGGTTTTGGAGATGGCCACAATCAACGGGGCTCGGGCGCTTGGGCTGCAAGACCAGATTGGGAGTCTTGAGGTTGGCAAGAAGGCGGACTTCGTGGTTGTTGACCCAGGGCAGCTGTACTCAGCACCGTATGACGAGGCGCAGATCTTGGAGGGTGGTCTTGACCCAATTACCACGGTGGTGTATTCTTGCACGGGGGCAGACGTGGAGAAGGTGGTTGTTGATGGCGAGCTCCTGGTTGATTCTGGGAATCTGGTCAAGATGGATGAGAAGGAAATCATGGAGGCTGCGAAGAGCTCTATCAGGGGGATCAGACAGCGATCTGGAATCAAGGCCGCGAAGAAGAAAGGCTGGAATTTTGTGTAGACGTGACATATAAAAGTTCTTGGTTGTTGTCTGGAGAACACATGGTCTTATGAAACAAACTCCCGGTATTGCATGTCTCCACCTCCATGTTTCCAGCAACCAGGCACTTGGGATAGGGCTGACATGACGACTTGCATCTGTGATAGCCAAAAAGGATCGCATCGTGAGCCTGTTGGCAGTCTTTAAGTGCTTTGCATGGCTGCCCGCACCCCACTAGTAGTCCTGCCCCTCGCTCGATTTTAGCAAATCTCCATATTTTATAAGCATACTACAGCTTGTCCCTCTGCAGCAACCAGATGCCAACCACTTTGTAGCCCGATGGCAGGTCAGACTAAGAAAGCAAGGGGAAGCCATCTCCATCAACTCGTCTCGTGCCAGCCGACCAGCAGCCATCGGGCACCATTAAGCGACGGCCGAGCAGGACCCTGAGCTCTCGGCCGTGGGCGGGCGCCACCGTCAACGCCCGCACGAATCACAGCGCGAGACGATAAGGCACGGAATCGGCCGTCAGACCACTCTTCATGCCAAACACATACGATAAGGTGGGGTAGACCAGGGAAGATAGCTCCCGCAGCCGCATCATCATGCCAGAAAGTGTAGAATCGAACCACTCTGAATGGAGGGGGTCCTGGCCGAGAGGGTTCAAATAGGTTCGGGCATCTCCACCTGGAGATTTGAAGGGAGATTCTCTGAGAATCACCCTCGAGATATAAAGATCCGCCGCCATCACCAGCTCCGATGCCGTCCGCTTTCCTCTGTCGACACATGCTTGGACGGCTCTCGAGCTCGACACACACGTACTGTACCAAACCCAGTCCCGCCGCCCAGCCGCATTCCGACTTCCTCACCTCCCCTCCCAACAACGCTGCCCCGTCCCCGACCACCAGCACGGCGTCTGCATCATGGCTCCCGAACAAACCAAGTACGCCGAGCGAAGCATCCCCAAGATCTCCCTGCACGACTTCCCCAACCGCATCGATGAGGTAACCGCGCAACTGATCCACGCCGCCGAGACGGACGGCTTCTTCGGCCTCGTCAACCACGGCATCCCCCTCGCCGACATCGAAGCCATGTTCGACACCTCCGCCGCCTTCTTCGCGCTGCCCGACGCCACCAAGGCCAAAGTGCCCTTCACGACCAAGAACGCCGGCTGGGAGAAGAACGCCCAGATCCGGCCCAGCACGGGGAAAGCGGACCAGAAGGAGAGCTACCAGATGCAGTTCGGCGCCAACATGGCCGGGCTCTGGCTGCCGGACGCGGACCTGCCCGGGTTCCAGGCGAAGAGCCTCGCCTTCATGCGCCAGGCGCAGGGCGTGAGTGAGAAGCTGATGGTCTGCTTCGCGCGCGGCCTGGGCTTCGCGGACGACTTCTTCGTCAAGGCGCACGACATCTCGCGCCCCGAGACCCAGACCGTTTTGCGCCTGCTGCATTACTTCGAGGTGGATAAAACGGTGCCCGTCCCGGAGGGCTACTACCGGGCGGGCGCGCACGTCGATTGGGATTTCGTCACGCTGCTGTTCCAGCGTGCTGGCCAGAGCGGCTTGGAGATCTGCCCCGGACGCGAGGCGTCGACGGGCTTTGGCCTCGGGGATACCTGGACCAAGGTTGAGCCTGCACCCGGCGAGATCATCTGCAACATTGGCGATATGTTGATGTCGTGGTCGGACGATCGCTTCAAGTCGACCTTCCACCGCGTCAAGACCCCCAGTGATCCCGAGGTTGATTACTATGGCCCACGATATAGTTTAGCGTTCTTCAACCAACCTTGCACGGATGTGGAGATTCAGGGTCCTCTGAAGAAGTACCCGATGGTGACAGGCGCCGAGTTCACCCGTAATGCAATGCAGAGGAATTTTGCTGCCCTGAAGGCCAAGCAGGAAGCATTGGCTGAGCTCAAGAAGAGCGCTGTTGATGCTGCGGCATAGTTCATAAGTTAGAGATACCAATTTAAAAAAAAGTTCTTAATAAGTCACTTGCATCCGAGACCATCATTGCCACTCCATATGTAAATTCCTACAAAAACCAAAACTTTTGTTGTAATATACATAATCCTGGCCGCAGCTACATTCTATAGCTGTACTGCGCCATTTTTCTCGTTGACTCAAATGAGAACAAGCTCGCATCCACCACACCAATTTGCCCCTTTACTCGGTAACCTTGATCTTCTTTGCTGAAGCTCCGCTCTTGACGCGCTTGGCAGTAGGGCGGTTGATGTGGGACTGAGGGATCCAGCTCTCATCGTAAGCCTTCTGTGCGGCACCAGTGCTCATAACAGCTGGTCCATCGGCATCCAGGACGGAAACTTGGTCCTTAACATCAACAGCCTTCTTGGTTCCAAGAGAGGAGCGCTTGGCGCGCTCGCCTCCCTTTCCACCGCGTCTGGTTTGAGGGAACAACGTCTCGATCCAGGTCTTGTAAACAAAGTAGAGGGTTCCACCGAACGCGCCGAGGAGAACAAGGTACAAGAAGATGCTATGCTGTGTTAGTCGGGAAAGAGCAGATTTGTAACCGACTTACATTTGAGGGTCGAAAATGCTGGTAGCTGCCTCTACAACGGTGACGGTGCTATTATAAGCGTGAACCTGGTAGACATTACCAGCTTGGGTGCTAACAACCGCGATCATGGACAACTTGAGGTCTTGTGGGTTCAAGTCCGTGGTGAAGGCATAGGGGAATGAGACAGTCTCGCCGGCTGGGATCGCGACGTCGTAGCTGCGGGTGGTGAGGTTGCGAACGATAGCAGCGCTGGGGTGCACGCCTGGACCCAATGGCAAAGTTGATTGCAGATTTCCTCCAATAACCGCTAGCTGGACGGGCTCAGTCTCGCCGTTGTGGATCTCGACCAGAGCTTGTGTCGCATGACCATTGATCAACTTGACGCCAAAGACCTCGGATTGAGGGAATGAAGCGGCTGCTTGGACATTGAGGTCGGGCGTCGTTGGGGGAGTCGCGAGCTTCTCTGCTGCGGCGGCATCCTATAATGGTGACCTCATTAGCACACGACATTGTTCGACAATAAGGGATTGGGGAGCTTACAGCAGCGAACACGCTGACAGCGCGTAGAGCGAGGAGAGCAACAGCTGAAAACTTGTAGGAAACCATTGTGACTGATCAATTGTCCCTGGAAATACGGTAAGAGGGAATGCTAGAGATGCAGAGGAGAACAAGAGTTCGGACGATGTTTGTGCTGGAGCTCTTGCAATGTGTTGCCAACTTGCCGAAAGCACGCTAGCGGGTGCTGCCCCGACGACTTTCGAAGTTCTGGCACCGAAGGACATAGAAGGAAATGGTCGGCTAATTTCAGCGAAGATGGGGTTGGCGTTCTGTCATTGAGCATGGTCATTGCAGGCAAGATATAGTTATCAAATACCGATGATCGAGCAAGCACAGTAAAGTCACTGTCATAGATATAGGTTCACTGATCACAGACCTCGGTCAGGTCACCGTCAAGGTCATGGTCACTTGTGCACCTAGGCATTAGACACTCAGGTAAAATCGGTAAAATCATGAATTCTCATTTTGTTCCTCAAGAGTCTTATGGTTGTCCTGCTCTGCTCTAAACGCCCGCTAATTCAAGTTGCCCTAAATCCAGGCTGCATTTATACAATCATACATGTATGTGCAAAGACCAACGCTATGCATACCACCGGCGCTGTGCCGTGGTTTGTGCTGTCTAGAGCTGTGGATGTAGTGGCGACATGCACCATGCCTTTCATATGCCACTATCTCTCCCTCATAGACAAGTTCGTACTGCAGAGCACAGGCACGGGTGGGCGGAGCCAAACATATGCGTGCTTGCTAAGGGTATCAAGGGAAACTGCTAACAAATGCTGCCGAGCTTCAAGACCCAATCATCCCAGGACCATAGGTGCTGCCACCGCCCGCTGAATCGTGGTTGTTGGAGTTGTTCTGATGTGTGTCAGTCTTGGGATCACCACTCCTGGCACGATACCAACCTTCTTTCGACGCTTTTGTCCTGCTCCCCCATCCCCAGTAGAGTACCCTCCATCGTCAAGGTCTTGTTCATCGTCTACATAACCCTCTCCGTAGCCCTCAAAACTCGTATCACCATAGGTGCGCTTCTTGATGTTTCTCTTCGGTCTGGGAATCTCCCCTTTGACTGCCTTAGAGACAGCTGGGTTCTGTGTAACTGCATGTGCTGTCTTTACGCCGACACGAGCTTTTTCTGCACCAGGCTTCTCTTTAACCACCAGTTCACCAAGCACCTTATGGTCCCAATCCTCTCTCGAGATGTTTCCCTTTGCCATCGTCATAGCTTTGCCAAGGCTATTTCTCGCCATTTCTGGGATGCCCTTCTCGATCTCATTGCCCCGGAACTGCATGTCCCATTCCTCCTGAGGCACCATCATCATTCCGAAGAGCGCCTCAGTCGAGAAGGTGTCTTTCTTGACTGCATCCCAAGTACCGCTGATCCCGGCTGCTTTGAGTTGACCTTTGTAACTCTTCCGAAGAACGTTCTTTTCACCATCGGGCTTGAACCTGCTCACCGTTGAAGCAATTCCGTACAAACCATAGAGTGCAAAAAAGTCATGCGTAGGATTGGGTCGAACATATTCATGAGCTAGGAGCAAAGTCCGTGTTAACCATATACTTCTGACAGTGATGTGATGAGAACTTGACATTACGCTGGTACAACCAGCGGAGGTGTGATTCAACAAGAATGAAGGGAGCCTTACGAGTCTTGCAAAGAAGGTACTTTGGGCCAACATCAATGTGGAGGTCATCAATACCGAATCTGCTATCCTCGACATGAACTTTCTTCTGCTCTTGATTGCCATGATCCTCAAGATCGCGCTTGCGCTTATGCGAGCCGTCCTCGAATTGTGCTTGGTCTGAAGCCATATCGGAACCTAGAGAGGAAGACAGGCTTCCGTTGATGCTGTGTGCGGGTGTTGGGAGAGATGTGGTGGTTTGGGGTGATGTCGGTTTCGGAGGAAGGTTGGTAGAACTCAGGTTCGAAGGACTCTGGGGGGTATGCGGATGATCAAAGGACATGATGGAGTGTCAATAGACCCGGGTTATTGGATGTAATTGTCTAAGTATCGTTGAAAGGACAATAGTATTGAGGTCAGAGCGCAAGAGTGAACGAGAGTCGTCAAAGGTGAGGTCGTAACCGGGTAACCGCTTTGAAGTGCGTAGTCGATCAGAACGAACGAGCCGCAGAGGTCTGGGAGGATGACAGCGAGCGTGTATAAGGGAAGTGAATGTCGTCTCGGCGAAGAGATCACTCGAGGGCTGCTAAGATCGTGCAGGTGAGCATGGAGAGATTACGGCAGCGTGAAGTCGGTAGAACAGCGAAGTCGGTCGCAGTCCAGCACCCGCGCCTCCAGCACCACGACAGGATTGTCGCAACCTATTTCATATGGTTTCTCCGGTTGTTGAGATCGTTCCGGTATGTCGTCCGGGTGTGCGACGGGGTTTCGGGGCAGTTGTCGATGGGGTCAGAGTTGGTTGAAGACGATGAGGTTGGTTTCGCGCGGGCTTCCCTTAGATCTGGGCATTAGACCCACTGTCACATGATCGGAATTGGGGTCAGGATTTTTCTTGGTGGCCGAATCTAATCGCTTGCAAGGGCAGAGCCTAATCGGACAAATACATGGTATTAAGATAATGTTCAATTTCGATCCAATCTCCAAGTGCACTTTTATACTTCTTGCACGTTATTTATCCATATGCTCCCTCCTCATTCTCTGCTCACATCCTCCTGGTCCTGATACGATGCGAACGACCCATCGGTCCCACCGAGGAGGCTAGCTCACCACGGAGATCGGATAATCAGTCCCCCCGTGGAACATTTTCCGTGAACTTTTTTTGTTTGTAAAGTGAGGTGCTAGACAAAGATTCAATTTCACGCCAAATCCTTCAAAATGTCCAAGAGACAACGTGTTCAAGAAGACGATGGCCCTGCTACTATTGTAGGCGATGAAGATGGCCCAATTCACATCTCAAAAAGAGCCAGAAAGGAAACCAATGCCTCCGCCAAACGATCATTGTTTGTTCGATCTTTACCAGCAACCGCGACCAGCGAAGCCTTGACCGAATTGTTCTCGCAAAGCTACCCACTCAAACACGCAACAGTTGTACTCGATCCTGTGACCAAGCAATCAAAGGGATATGGATTTGTTACATTCGCAGACGCCGACGATGCAGAGAGAGCTCAAGAGGAATTCCACGGCAAGAAGTTTCAGGGCAGAACAATGAAGGTGGAAATTGCGCAACCCAGATCTCGAGATGCAAAGCCTGGAACGGATGGGAAGAAGAAGAGTGCAATCGCTGAGGAAGCAGCCAAGGTGAAGAAGGAAAGGTCAGAGAAGATGGCAGAACAACGACAACCTCTCAAGCTCATTATCCGAAATCTTCCATGGAGTGTCAACACAACAGAAAAGCTTGCAGAACTCTTCAGCAAATTTGGAAAGGTCAAGCACTCTACCTTGCCCAAAGTCAAGGATACTCAGAAGGGATTTGGATTCGTTGTGATGCGGGGCAGAAAGAATGCTGAGAAGGCATTGGCTGCTGTCAATGGAACCTTGGTTGACGGCCGAGTTATTGCTGTGGATTGGGCGGTGGAAAAGGATGTATGGGAAGGTCAAAAGAAAGCAGCAAACGACCAGTCCGAAGCGGACGGGTCTGAGGAAGACGGTGGAGCAAAGGTTGATAAGGTGGACGAGAAGAGAGCCGATACATCCGATTATGATGAGGACGAGGATCTCGCAAATTTCTTTAAAGATCGTGCAGACGTGCTCGAATCCGAGGACGAGAATGAAGAGGCCATGAAGATCGATACGGAAGATGAAGACGAGGACGAGGAGGATGAGGACGAAGAAGATGACGAGAATGAAAATGAGGAGGTCTCAGAAAATTCTGACGATGATCTCGAGAATGATGACGAAGAGTCAGAGGAAGAAGAGAAGCCAGTCAAGAACTTCATCACTGATAATTCTTCAACTTTGTTTGTACGCAATCTTCCATTTACAACTCTTGATGCGGACCTCAAGGAGCATTTCAACCAATTCGGGCCCGTACGATATGCAAGAGTTGTCATGGATCGAGCTACAGACCGTCCCAAAGGAACAGGATTTGTTTGCTTCTTCAATGTCGAGGATGCCGATAACTGCTTCAGAGGAGCTCCAAGATATCAACCTACTGGTGCCAATGCAATTGCGCCTCAGCTCAAGCATTCCATCCTCCAAAAGGAAGAGGCAGATACCAGTGGTATGTATACGATCGAAGGCCGTCTTCTGCAAATATCAAAGGCTGTCGAGCGAGAGCAGGCAACCAAGCTTACTGAGGTCGGTCAGAACCAGCGAACTGAAAGAGATACAGATAAGCGCAAGCTTTATCTACTCTCGGAAGGTACCATTGCTAAGGGCTCACCACTGTACGAAGCCTTGGCTCCGTCAGAGGTCAAGATGCGAGAGGACAGTGCTATGCAGCGAAAGAAGCTGATTCAGAACAACCCGACTCTGCATCTCAGTCTGACTCGTTTGTCAATCCGCAACCTACCTCGAAATATCAACTCCAAGGATTTGAAAGCCCTTGCTCGTGAAGCTGTCGTCGGATTTGCCAAAGATGTCAAGAACGGAGTTCGTGCTCAACTGTCTAAAGAGGAGGAGGCTCGCGGAGGTGATGAGATGAGGGACGCCGAGAAACATAGAAAGGCCAAGGGCAAGGGAATTGTCAAGCAAGCTAAGATTGTCTTTGAGGGTCGGGAAGGATCAAAGGTTCCAGAAGCAACGGGTGCGGGTCGAAGTCGTGGATATGGATTCCTCGAGTATAGCTCTCACAGATGGGCCTTGATGGGCTTGAGATGGTTGAACGGACACTCCATTGAAAGTGGGAGCGGAAAGAAACAGCGTTTGATTGTTGAGTTTGCCATTGAGAACGTTCAAGTAGTATCACGCCGAAAGGAGCGGGAGGAGAAGGCAAGGATACGATCAAAGGAAGTCTTAGAAGCTCGTGAGAAGGGAGAGGCTCCTGAGAAAGAGAAGAAGGTCCTCGGTAAGGATACGTTGATGGCAAAGACGAGGAAGGGCATGAAGCCAGGCACGAAAGGACCAGAAAAGAGAGGAGGGCCAGAAAGGAGAGCGCCAGGAGGCAAAGGGCGGCCTGCTCCAATCAAAAGCAAACCTTTGAAGGGCGGCCGAGACAAAGCTGGAAGACCTACTCATACTCCCAAGGGCCAACGTGAGCCAAAGGAGAATGCCGACTCTGGAGAGAAGGACGGACTTGCAAAGAGGCAGCAAATCATCCAGAAGAAGCGAATGATGAGAAGGAACCGCAAGAATGGCGGTGCTTGAACTTCACATTAGATTGCACAAATGTCAATACCCAAATTTGTCTCTTCATTTCGTTTGCCATTCTTCAGGATAATGTACAGCATCCAAAAGTCTCATATTAACAATATCATTCCAATACATAAGTGCCTTCTATTTTCTCAGCCATACAATTGCCAAGGTCGATGACTTCATCTGTCATACCTCAATCACCTGTTGATTATCCAAAGATGACGAGGTGCGGTGAAAAAGTATGTAACCAGCCACTCCTACAATGTCTTGCTCATGGGCAAGTGAAGCTAACCGCAGTACTGGCTGCACCAGCATTCTTCTTATCAATTGCAATATTAGCAGCCAATTTCGTCTGCAAATCAGTCTGGTGGGCAGTAAGTGATGCCGAGCTTCCCTGGAGCGCAATCTGGCTCTCGACAGCTTGTAGTGTACCTATTCCACTAATGTGAGCACCATTCCAAACCGTCTACCGCAGTGATCAAAACGCCTTACTGTAAATCTTCAACACCTTATTCTTAATCATGCCAACCGCGAGCGCTTTTCCAGCAGCGGTGCTTGCCCCAGCTGCACTTTGCGCGGAGATAAAAGAGGCCTCGGCCAAGACGGCGCAATGGGCTTCGGTCTGTTTGAATTCGGGTTAGGCACGCTCTACTGCTGTCCGTATCCAGGAAGCCGGAGCTAAACTTACATTCACATCTTTCAAAGCAGCAGCGCTCAAACCCGACAGCGATCCGGGAAAGGCAGCTGCAGCTTCAGCCTCTGCCGAACCACCTGTACCGGCCGCAATGGAAAAGGTGTTATATTGGCGAGGTGTTGCTGAGACGCTGATTGCTAGGGCGGAGAGGGCCAAGAGAGTGGTTGGGAACTGCATATTGAAAAATGTCTTCGCAAGAATGGGTATAATAAGAGCTGTAGTAAAATGAAGAGATGACCGGATCTCAAGTAAAATATAATAGTTTGATAGTTTGAATTGAAAAGAATGTTTGGAATATGGGGCCGGAAAGAATGAACAGATGGATGAACAAAGACGTTGAGCAGGACATTCTTTGGGAGACTGCTACCCATTTATGCCATTTACTTCAAGGTGCAACATCGTGAAGGAATCCAGTGACCGATCGAGAACATGCATCTCATGTTGCAGATCTGCCATGGTTAAATGGGAACCCTGCATCGGACGGATAGAACCAGCACCGCATTCGCCTCCACATTCTTAACCCAAGACTCCTCGAACCGCCCTCGAACCTCCTCGGTGATAGTCCAGTAGATATATCTTCCGGCAATTTGGAACGTAGATCATACTTAGACTTTGCCCCTCCACCTTCTCCTTTAGTGCTCGCTAGACGGACATCTCTCTTCACTTCGAACGGCAGGAGTCTTGGCCGAAACTGACACACATCGGCTCCTTTCGACATCAGATGAAACAAGCGCGAGCACTCCACTTACCTAATTCCTACTCCCTCCTCAGTCGCTCGTTGGAGAAAAGTCCGGCAGGCATCCGCAGAGAATTTAACCTTACATGTCGGCATCGTTTCGTGGGTGCATGTTCGCTCCGCTTGCTTTGTAGAAGCCGAGTCCATTCCCAGGTCCTGCATGGATGCGCGGTCATATATTCGTTCGGTTGTCCGCAGTGCTCCATTTCACTTCAAAGGATTTTTCGGGTCTCGAGACGGTAGCTCCCTGTGCTATTTCTTTGGACGTGCAGGAGTGGTATTCTTCCATGCTAAAGGAGTGTTTGAATAATAACCCATTCTCCGGACAGCGCATCTCAGGCCCGCACTAGTCTTCCATTGCCTAGCCACAGTCTTTCAATGACCACTGACCACTGAAGCCCACAGCGACTTAGAAATGCTTTAATGCATCATTGACCATATCACCGCCGAAAGTGGCTCCCGCTCCAAACATAGCAGCATTGCCAAACTTCATAGCCAGGTTCTACGCCCGAGATCAGTCACATGAAATGTCATCATGGGATGTTCATCTTACCTTAGCCCACTCATGATGCTAGTGAATGCATTAGCCTTAAACAAGGGAATTAATGGGACGAACATGGACAAACCTTTGGATTATCAGGATGCGCAGGATGGCTGGGGTCCTGCGCTTGCTGAGCAAACTGCATCGGGTTGAACTGAGTCTGTGGATTGTAGCGCGGATCTACATATTGGCTGGGTACGCCACCTTGTTGCTAGAAACAATAGAGCCGGATCAGCGTCTGTTGAGGGAATTGGAAGGGTCACTGACTGGCAATTGGGCCGAAATGGATTGGAATTGAGCAGGCGACAGCACGTTGCTATCTCGAAGGAATTCGAGCTCCGTGCGGAGGGTGTTCAGAGAACGGTTGATCTGCGCTACGTCGGGCATTGTGACAGGATAATGTGAGTAGAGTGGTTAACTTGTTAGCAAGGGTTTATATCTAGGACTGTTCTGTAGGTTGTAATTGTCTTCAGCCACATGCTATACTTTGACGTCATGGGACATTCCGTTGGCCTTTTGTAGTTTTTTGATGTGCCATACCGATTTTTGCAGTGTTTCAAATCTGTGGTATCTGCGCATACCATAGTAGAGCTAAATACTATTTAATACTATAGGGATTTCTTTTGACCAAGTACTGTGTTGAGTTAACCTTTCCTAGGCCATTGCTTCCCTCTCTTCGTCTTCGACTAATTCCAAGCGAGCTGAAAGAGACGAACCCGGCACAGGTGCAACACGAATACCGTTTTTACTAGTCTCCATACAAAACGCATTGTTTACATCTCTAAAGGGCCCTATTATTTTAGGGCCAGCTGCTGTCTTCGTGAGCTAACTCATGTCTTTGATCGACACCTCCTGAGCATGTGATACCAAAGAACCCGGGGAAAGGCGGTCCGCTCTCCGTCCGATACGGTAAACGAGCAGATCCGAAGATCCCCCGCTCGCTCACTTACTTATTACTCACCCGTTAGTGCTCTTACACACTCAAGAGATATAAGAGTGCGGACACTGGATAGCAATTGTGGCTCGTCGAGTAATTCTTCTTCTTCTTCGACTTTCAAACTCAAGCTTCCAATCTGTTCACGATGGCTCTTGAAGCTGGTCAACTTTCCTCACCAGCTAACCAAAGCCATGGGCTCCCTCTTAATGATCTTTCAAAGCCCGGCATTGAGGAGCTAGCTCCAGTAGAGACAGCCCCAACCGATGCAGTCGCTGTCTCAGAGGCAACGGAAATCACCTTCCCCATAGCTATGAAGTTGTCAAGTGCATGTTTCGCCTTCGTTACGGCTGGGATAAATGATGGAAGCTTTGGTTCTCTAGTCCCTTATATTTTGGCAGGGTACGACATCGGTACCGGCTCCGTGGCTATTATTTATGGGGTTACATTTGCAGGTTGGGTCGTTGCTGCAATCCTAGGTGGTTATGTAAGAGTGTATGCCGGTTCTGGTGGGGCGTTAGTTCTTGGTGCACTGGTGCAATTGCTGGCTCAGGTATTGAGAGTTTGGGTACGTAGTCTCAAGTTGTCAATCTTAGAGGCAATGACCACTTGGGCTGACATGTCCAGAAACCTCCTTTCGGCCTCTTTTGTATAACCTTCTTCCTCATTGCTCTTGGACAGGCCTTCCAGGACTCAAACTCTAATACCTTCGTTGCGACCGTGAAAGGTGCTCATCGATGGCTCGGACTTATCCATGCAAGCTACAGCATTGGACTTTTAATAGGCCCTTTTGCCGCTACGGCTATTGCTACTTCTGGAAGTGAAAGGTGGCCCCTCTACTATTCCTTCCCGCTTGGCTTGGGCGTTGTTAATTTGGTCCTGGTAACTTGGGCTTTCAGAGATGATATAGCCTTGCGAAGGTCTGTGATTGCTGTAGGAGAAGAAGCAGTGAAGAGTAGTGATACTGTCTGGAAAGAGACCAAAGCAACCCTGAAGAAAAAAGTCGTTTGGCTGCTGAGCATGTTCTACTTCTTCTACCTTGGTGCAGCTTTCACAGCTGGGGGTGAGTTCTCTTTATTCAACCACTTCGCTGCTAAAATCCCTCCTAGGTTGGCTCGTCGAGTATCTTGTTACAGTCCGGAATATCAAACTGTCTACAGCAGGTTATATTCCGACCGCTTTCTACGGCGGCACTGTACTTGGCCGCTTACTTCTACCTGAGCCCACGTACCGCTTCGGAGAAAGGAGAATGTTGCTTTTGTATGCTGTCCTTTGCTGTGCCCTTGAGGTTGTCTTCTGGAGAGTTGATAATCTCATCTCGAGCACTGTGGCCATCGGATTAATGGGTTTTCTGCTTGGCCCGAATTTTGCTACGGTGGGTTTACATCATGCGTCTCTCGGAGGGTGCTAGGTGACTGACACGGATAGGGCATGTCGGTTGCTTCCAAGCTGATTCCCAAGGAAATCCATGCTTCTGCACTTGGTAAGATTCCTTGCAGCAAATAGGATTTGAGGAAACTTGGAACGCTAATGACTTCATTATGTAGGGCTAATTTTCGTTGTTGCCCAAGCTGGTGCTGCTATATTTCCAGCCATCACTGGAGTCGTTGCGGCCAATGCTGGAGTAGGGACCCTTCAGCCCATGCTGATTGGTGTTTTAGTAGCTATGGGGTTGAGCTGGGCATTGGTTCCGAAGTTTGACGAGAAGAAAGAGTAAAATTAAACGAGAAACTGGGAATGGTGATCATATCTTCAAATTGACATGTCTGGGTGCGTCACAAACTGGCCATACTGTTAACACTGCCGTTAAGGATATATGTATAAATTATTACTATTATTTCTCCTCATATTCTTATGCTTGCGTAGAAGAGTACACTAGTGAAAGGCAGTTCCTTCAGAGCGTGTATTCACATCATCCCTAAATGAGCACCGGAACGACCGGATCCTCAGCATACACTTTAAAGGCATCGACATACGTGAAGAAAGAAGCTTTATAACTCCTCTCAAACGTCGTGAAATTGACATATTGAACCCCAAATTTAGGCAGGTATCCTACAATGGATTAGTATCACTAATGTCAGTAAAGCAGATGTCACTCACCATCAGCCCACTCCAGATTATCCATAATAGACCATGCCAAACACCCGACAACATTAACGCCCTCGGATATCGCAATCAGGATTGCCTCCATGTAGTTTTTATAATACATCATCCGACCAGGATCGTACAAGATATCGACCTTCGTAGGCTTAAGATGTTCAAACGGCTCCGCCCATCCGAATTCCGAGACTGCGATCCCACCCGCACTGGGCCATGTATCTTGGATGTATCTTAAAAATAATGGGACCCAGTCCGTAGCTAGGTTTAGCCATGGCGTATAGATATCAGCGGCAGGGCCAATGTTCCAGCCAGCGGGGTTGACATTGGTCGAGTTGAAGCAGCCTGGGTATAGAGTATTGGAAGAATTGGCTAAACAAGCGGCTACGCCTCCATCCGGCGCCATGTAGAAACTAGAGGTATACGCATCGTGAGCGAAGAGATCAGCGGTTCCGTTGATCAAAGCCTTCTGGTCGGCAGTGAATTCCAAGCCCAGAGTAGAGACATAGTCCTTGAGGTATGTTGGGTAATCGCCGTTAAGGTAGACTGGGTTGGCGAACCAGCCTTCGTTGAAGTCCCAGGCTCGTTGAACCGCTAGTGCGTCATCTGTCGAATTCGTCAGGGGGATTTTATACCCACCGTTGGTCTTGAATGCGATGGTGCCGTTAAGACCCATGGATTTTCCCAGCCGGTAGGCTTCAGAATGCGCAAGGAGGACGTGGTGTCCACAGAAATACTTTTGATCTGCGTCCGCGATGGTTACGGCTGAAAAGTAGTTCTTCGGATACTGGAAGAGTCAGTGGGCGCCGCTCGGAGCAACAGGAGAGACCTACAGGGTATTCTCCACAGAAGACGATGGGCTCATTGACGGTGAACCAGTGGGAGACTTTGTTGCCATATCGACCAAAGACCACTTTTGCATAAGCTACGAAGTCGCCCACGATCTCTTCGCTTAGCCAACCACCGTACTCGTTCTGCAAATACAAGGGTAGATCCCAGTGGAAAAGAGTGACCATTGGCTTCACTCCGTACTGGAGACAGGTGTCGATGAGGTCGTCATAGTGCTGGAGGGCCAACTCGTTAACCGGTCCTTTGCCGTAAGGAAATACACGCGACCAGGAGATTGAGAAGCTATAGTATGGCACACCAAGAGCTGCGATCCTAGCGATATCTAGAGTAATGAGTCAGGTTCAATTACGGTCCCTCAGATTCTGGTGAATTTCATGTTCGAGGAAGATATAGACAAGCCATTCGTATAGGAATCAATGTCACACTTACCCTGCTTATACAGATAATACTCGTTACATCCCACATCACCTGTATCATTATTTACAGTGATGCTAGTACTTCGATGGGTAAAGACATCCCTAAAGTGATTTAGCTATGGGCCAGACGCAGTGATCGGAGTAAACAAACCAAACACTAGGTCCTCTTCCCTCAGCCTGGGCGGCACCCTCAATTTGATAGGCCGCACTGGCAACGCCCCAGAAGAAACCGCTTGGGAATTTCCAGCTCTCATTTTTCATGATAGCGGGATTCTGTGCACCAGTGGGGAATGGCGAGTAAAAGAGCGGGGGTGGTGGCACTAGTTCAGAGGTCGGAACTGGCGTTGCTGAAACTGTGGTGTTGATAGTAGCCGTTGCGACGGGTCCGACAAAGACATCCCAGTATTCTAAACGGGGGTCAGAGGAAAGTATGGGGATGTGGGGAATAAATAATCTTACGTTGGAGATTTATTGTGATGTTTGCGGTGAATGCAGAGGGGTTCGCAGTCTCACTTCCATTAATTGAGATCGTTCCATTCTCAGGAGTAAGTACTGAGCCGGTTGAATTGATCAATGCTGCAGCAGGGGCTGCCAAAGCAAATAGAAGAAACATCATCCTTGCCAATTAAGTTCCGAACGATCTTTCGAAATTGAAACTCGAAGTTCTAGGGAAATACAACAGCTTATTTATACTTGTTTGGCGGGGTAGCGGGGTATTCCAATATTGTGAGCTCATATGCAAAGCTAAACGAAAGAAGTCATCGTCATTCAAGGAAGAGAAAAGGTCTAAGGGAAATCGAGGGAACCTGTATTTGTCAACTGACGAGTAACAATGCAGGGTTGTGCAGACGTAGGATCAGCCTCGTGGAACGTCAACACAGGCGAATGTCACCTAGTCCGGGTAAATACTGTCAAAAGTGGTGAATGCGGGGAATCTGCACTTACGGTAGTTAGGCGCGGAGAACTCGGGGACGAACTGAGCTTCAACCAAGCTTAAACTTATAGGGAGATTAGTGACAGGCCAAAAATGCCTCATGGTTCACGGCTCCACAAGCGCATCGGTAGCTCCGGTCTTGATAGGGAACTTCATTCAATTCTCTGGGTATCTCCATCTCTGGAACATCTAGAAGATGTTGTAGCAAAAGAGGCCACACAAAACTCCTTCCAAAGCCAGTATCCTATAACTCCATCTGATGCAAACCTATCACCATCCAACAGCTGTATTTTGTAAATGCAAACCCATATCTCGGCCCAGCTTGTCAGCCAACACTTTGAGTGAGCCAACGGCTGCGTTTTTCTCCACAGCCTTGTTGGGGAAATCGACTAAAGCAACTTGTAAAGCTGCTCTGGCTGCACTTCCATAGAAGTTCATAAAGCGCTGCTCGTAGCCATCCACCAGAGCTTTTAAAACCATGTATTGGGTCGAGGATGTTTGGTCTGGCGGTGTTGAGACAATGCTCGCCATGGTTTGCCAGTAGAAAGATGGAGGGTACGGATTCGTTAACTTCGTCTTCGAATAGTCGCGCAAAGATAGTGCAGCATACCCTGCACCAAGACCAGTCATTCGAGTGTTGTGTTCCTGCTCGCCGACCCATTGTCCTTCGTTTCTCTTCCATCCTAGTCTTGCTCGGCCCTCTTCCGTCTTTTCATTTCCTCGAATCCCAAACAAAACGGGGCAAACAACTCTCATCTTGGCAATCAAGATAGCAATCAAAGACTGGCCACGCCACAAGAATTCGGGCTTCGAGAAAATGGATACAGCTGACACGCCAATTGGATCTGCCGCTCTGGTCGAAACACCAGCTTCGTCGATGAATTGCGATACAATCGCCTTCGAGAATATGTTGAGCAGGTATACAAACAGCATTGGTAGTTGATCGCCGTTGTTCAGTGCGTCTTCTTTTGGGTCGGGCTTAAACAGCGTAACCATACTCACATCCATCAAAGGACTCTGAACCGTTGTTAACGCTTCTTTGAGATTCTCCGTAATTTTTGCCATCTGAATCAAAATTAGTAGCTGCTGGATGAGGGCCAAAACAATACTTACAGGAACCTTGTTCGCACCTCTCCCTTCCGTGAGCTGGCCAACGGATCTCCTTATTTCTCGACGCATCTCGCCTAACTTCTTCTTCAAAGCAACATCCTGTTTTACCGCCTCGCCCAAATGTTTCCGCAGCTCTTTCAATTTCAGGTGAATTTTGACATACTGGTCGGCGCTCTCAAAAACAAAGGAGGTAGCTGGTTGGGTAGGTTTTGGGGCCACGGCCTTGGGTGCAGGTTGTAATTGCACTGGGGGCTGGGTAGCAGGCACCGCGGGTGCTTGCGGGGGCTGTGCAGGCTTTGGGACTGCCCCAAATCCATTGAGCTGGGTTGCCGGAGCTGTGGATGCAGGTTGTGGAGCAACTTGTGATGGTTGTGTGGCGACAGCGGGCTTCGATGGGGATTCGTGCGGTGTTGTTGACGATTTTGGAGGAACGGGCTGGGCAGCTGGAGGCGGCGACGGCGCCGGAGGCGTGGGTGGTTGTGGAGGAGGCGTAGGTGCTTTAACGTGCGTTGCTCGAAGCTCTTGAAGTCTAACCTCCTCTTTCGCTTTCTCAGTCTCGATTCGAACGCGTTCCTCCTCTTGAGCTGCAGCTTGTTGGATTCTCAAGGCCTCCTCGCGCAACTCATGCAGATGAAACACGCGTAGTGCCGTGTCGCGAACCCTGGTATGTTCGGCGAACGCAGCATCAAGCTGTTCTTGGTGGAATTCTTCTGACGAGTGGTTTTCGGCAAATAACGACGAGTTGGAATATAATTGGGAGATGTGGCCCTTGCCGGTGATTGCCGGGTGATCATCTTCTGCAGATGATGGATCGCCCATGGTGTGGCGCGCACATCAATCGTCGTTGGGAGGAGGAAGAGCAAGGAATGGAGGGGTTGGGTGTCAGAAGTTGAAGATGAAGATATCCCGTTTCGGACGGCCCACCGACACACCCTGCCTGCAGCCGAGAGATGTGCAGAGCTGTGCCTTTGTTTCTCTGCGGCAGCAGCTCTAGCCTGGTGCGGCCCGCCCTTTCTTCCGCTGTTCCCAATGCAGCGTCCCATTACATAAGCTTCGGTCTCCTCAAACAGCTCCACGTGACCCTGCGTCGACTTCCACCCGTCGTCCAAACGTCAAAGCTCCACGCTAGTTCCAAACATGGAAACCAGGTTGACGCTTCGGATTCATATGTGCTTGTCCTCTTTCTAACCCTCGATTATTCCTCAACACCACACTTCCTCATCTCCATTCTCGAATTCTCGAGTCACTCCTTGGTTCCCAGCAAGTGGAATACTTTGATCCCCTCCTTTGCCCTCATTTGGTCTAGATTATCATTGCCCCACTATCTTTCGGATCGTATACAACCAAACACCCCGTCTCAATCGCACTCGACGTGCAACCCTCCGCAATGGAGCAGCAACAGCAACAACCACAACCACCCCCTCCACAGGGCGGTGTAGCTGGCCCAACTGGTCGTCGGCTTCACATTGCACATCGCAGAAGTCCTTCGGAGCTTACGCCGCTCATGAGTATGTTCTCTTCGCCTGGAAGTAAGTATCCCATCAGCGTATCTGTCGTCATCACACCCTCGTACTCGCATCCACCCTTATCATACCAATGCTGACATGTATCTGCCTCAGTGGAACAACTTGCGATTCAGCAACAGATCGAGCTGCTGCAGCAACAGCAACAGCAGATCCAAGCTACACATCAACAATATGTGAACATGGGCATGATCCCCCCAACTCAACACCTTGCCCCAGCCGGTGCTTACAATCCTCTGCAACCTCAAATGCAGAACCTTCAAGCTGGAAATGCCTTCCAGTTTCCTGGTCAGCTCCCACAGCAGCAGATGAATGCGCCAATGGGTGCTCCAACCCAGCCTCTGTCACATCGCCGTAATCAATCGGCATTGCCCAATATGGGCATGGGCCCTCCTCCAGCACCATCATCAGGAGCATCAGGTTCTAATTTTGGAGACTTTGGAGGACAACAACGAGAAAACAATGGTCAAAGAGGTGGTCGTGGTGGCGGACCACCAGGCGGTGGACACCAACGTCGTCATTCGCTTGCATTACCAGAAGCTAAGAAAGCTGCTGAGATTGCACAGCAGAAGCGTACGACGTCTGGCTTCCAGTTCCCTATCCCTGGAGCCGCAGAACAGACGGATGATAAGAGTGCACCAAGCCAGCCCACTAACAATACCAACAATACCAGCAATACAGGTACTCGAGGCGGTCGTGTTGGCGCTCACGGCAGAAGTCAAAGCATGGCAGTAGGACCAAGTGGTCGAGGTGGATCTTCCATGCGCGGTGGTGGTAACTTCCAATTCCCAGCTATGCCATCTACCAACGAGAGTTCTACCACTCAGAACAATGACTTCCAACGACGCAATAGTGCTCAAGGAGGCCATACTAGAAATTCTTCTCGCAACTTCGAGGGTAACTGGAGAAACCAACCTCAGAACCAGGGTGGCCAACCTGAACAAAACCAAATGGGAAATTTCCAAGGTGGGCAACAGGGTGGGTTCCAGCCGGGTCACCGCACTCGTGGCTCTATGAACCAATCCATCAACTCGCTTGGCAACTTTCAATTCGGATCTCAGCAATTGGTCCAACTTCCGCAAGGGCAAATGGCTCTTCTTCAGCAGCCAATGTATCCTGGCCAACAACTGAACCCACTCCAGATGAGCCAACTTCAAGCTCTCCAGGCGGCTCAAATGAACGGTCATGTCGGTCTTCAAGGGAGCCAACATGCCCCACAACTGTCTGCCCAGCAGCAGCAGCAACAGAGAAAGACCCTCTTCACCCCCTATTTGCCACAAGCCACTCTTCCGGCTCTCTTGGGAGATGGCCAGCTTGTCTCAGGTATCCTACGGGTCAACAAGAAAAATCGTAGCGATGCTTATGTTTCCACGCAAGACGGTCTCCTTGATGCAGACATCTTCATCTGCGGTAGTAAAGACCGTAACCGAGCTCTTGAAGGAGATCTTGTTGCTGTTGAGCTACTTGATGTTGATGAAGTCTGGGGACAGAAGCGTGAGAAAGAAGAGAAAAAGAAACGCAAAGATATCACGGATACTAGAAGTAGTGGAAACAACAGCATAAATGGCGAGAGATCCCATCGTGACAACTCTACCAATGGTGATGAAAGCAACAATGAGGGTGGAATCAGACGTCGTGGGAGTTTGAGACAGCGCCCTACACAAAAGAAGAATGATGACGTCGAGGTTGAGGGCCAAAGTCTTCTGCTTGTTGAAGAAGAGGAGGTCAACGACGAGCAGAAGCCACTTTACGCTGGCCACGTCGTCGCAGTCATTGAGCGCGTCGCTGGTCAGATGTTCTCCGGTACCCTTGGCTTACTTCGTCCCAGCAGTCAAGCCACGAAGGAGAAGCAAGAGGCCGAGCGTGCTGCCCGAGATGGCGGTAACGGTCGTCATCAAGAACAACGTCAACAAGACAAGCCGAAGATTGTCTGGTTTAAACCCACAGACAAACGTGTGCCATTAGTGGCGATTCCTACAGAGCAAGCACCTCGCGATTTCGTTGAAAAGCATCAAGAATATGGAGACAGGATTTTCGTGTCGTGCATCAAGAGATGGCCAATCACCTCGCTTCACCCCTTCGGTACGCTAGTGGAGCAGCTTGGTAAGATGGGAGAGCTGAAAGTAGAGACGGATGCACTCCTCAGAGACAACAACTTTGCGTCCGACGAATTCTCCGATGCTGTGACTCGCAGCGTGGGGCTGGACGACTGGAGCCTTGCCAAAGAAGACCAAGAAGGCATTGCAGCCCGGCGAGATTTCCGAGAAGAGAAAACCTTCACGATTGATCCCAATGGCGCGAACGAGCTTGACGATGCTTTCCACGTCAAGTCCCTCCCTGATGGAAAGATTGAGATTGGTATTCACATTGCGGATGTTGCTCACTTCATCAAAGCAAACTCACTAGTGGACCGCGAGGCCAAGAAGCGAGGTACTGCTGTGTATCTCATGAACCGTGAGCTTTCCCCATTAATATTACTTGTGCTCCCCTCGTTTTGCGGGGTACGACAAGATGATCTCATTGCTAATTATTCTTTTCCTGATCTAGGAGCTTGCAACATGCTTCCACCAAAAATCGCTTCTGAGATCTGCTCCTTGACACCGGGTCAAGAGCGTCTGACTGTCAGTGTAGTCTTCAAAGTCAACGCCCAAACTGGTGCCGTATCCGATGATGACACATGGATTGGAAAGAGTATAATCAAGAGCTCTGGGAAATTGACGTACAAGGAGGTCGATGCTGTTCTTGAAGGACATACTGATACTAAGCTTGACGGAGCAGAGGTCAAGGACATTCAAATCCTTTATGTGAGCTATCCTACCAGTCTGTTTTGGCATCAGCTGACCGTTTAAGGCCGTCTCTCAAAAGTTCCGTGAAAGCCGACTCGGCTCGGATGGCGAGACCATTGCCCCACTTCGACTGATCTATCAATTGGACGATGAGAACGTCCCTGTCGAGCACAACATCTTCGACTCGACGACTTCTCATGAACTCATTGAGGAGCTATTGCACAAGGCTAACGCTTTTGTGGCTCAAAAGATTGCAAAGGGACTGCCTGAAAAGGCACTCCTTCGAAGACATGGGGCACCCAACCCACGCAGACTTCAGACGTTTGCTGAACGCATGAACAAGATTGGCTACGAGATGGATACCTCAAGCAGTGGCACGCTTCAAAACAGCCTGTTCAAGGTCGATGACAGCGATCTCCGCAAGGGAATGGAGACACTTCTGGTCAAGACCATGCAACGCGCAAAGTACTATATCGCTGGAAAGACCCCGCAACATCTTTACCCCCACTACGCATTAAACCTACCCTTGTACACTCACTTTACAAACCCATTCCGCCGCTATGCGGATCTCGTTGTCCACCGTCAACTGGAAGCTGTTCTTTCCGAGGGCAAGATTGAGTATAACGAGGATATCGAATCGCTTGTCAAGACTACCGAGTCATGCAATACCAAGAAGGACTCGGCACAAAATGCTCAAGAGCAGAGTGTGCATATTGAGTCCTGCAGAATGATGGATAGAAAGAGAGAAGAAGCCGGTGGAGAGTTGATCAGTGAGGGAATTGTCATCTGTGTTTATGACTCTGCCTTTGATGTATTAATTCCGGAATTCGGCTTCGAAAAGCGTGTTCATTGCGATCAGCTTCCTCTCAAGAAGGCTGAATTCCGTAAGAATGACCGTATACTGGAACTGTATTGGGAGAAGGGTGTCACATCCTCGGCGTACGTTCCAGAGGACGAACGTCCGAAGGCCGGTGCTTCTCAACGTGCAACAAATGCCGCCGCTGCTGCTAGACAAGCTGCTGTTGCCGAGAGAGCCAAGAAGGAGCATGAAGAGGCTCAGCGCAAACAAATGGAGACTGGAACAATGTCGACCGACGATGTTGATGCTCTTTTCGACGATGAAGATGATGCATCCGATGTGGCTGACAGTCTCGCCGGTGTTTCTCTTGCGGAGCGACCCACTCAAAGTGTCCCACCGTCACCGACTAGGGGGTCACTCTCCGCCGCCGGTACTCTCCACCGCACCCGATCCGATTCTAAGGTTCCAGCTCCCGAGCCAGTGGAGGCCAAGCTGTCCTTGAAGGAGAAATATTTGAAGCTGTTCACCTTGAGAGAGGAGAATGGTGAATACATTCAAGATGTAAAGGAGATGACGCGCGTGCCCGTCATTCTCAAGACCGATCTCACCAAAAGTCCCCCGTAAGTCATATTTCTCAGCTATTGGTACGTGGCTAACCTGTTGCAGATGCTTGACCATTCGCTCGCTTAACCCATACGCTCTTTAAATCATAGAATAACACTGCTCGTTGGTGAGCCATAAGCTAGCTGTAACATCTGCGCTGTTTCTGTTGCACGTCGTCTGGTGGCGAAAACGGTGGTCTCCGTAGGTGCATCCGAAGTGGAAGGAGCGCACATGTACAATTGCTTTGGGGGGACTGTCCTACGCGAGAGAAGCTCGTGGGTAGGACCGGTAATAGGCTAGTCGATCGATTGAGGTCCGACAGCTTCACAAATCAATCAGAAGACCAGGTTGCACTCGTTCCAAAAAGATTGAAGCTCGCGCAGGTATAACAACGGACCCAAAACTGTGTTTTCTTTTGCTTTTAGCGTTGTGCATCGATAGTTTCTAGCGCCAAATAAACAACTCACCATTACCGTTTACCGTCTCGACGGCCTTGCATGTTGACAGCATAGAACAGTTTTTGCCAACCCCTCGAAACTGGGTCGGTATCCGTGGTGTCCATAGGGCTTTTTCGGAACTTTACATCCACTATATCTTCGCAAACATACTCCTTTCTCTATCTCACATCTTGGCAAGAAGTCTTGTTAAAGCTTGGTGTTCGTAGGCCGAGTGAACAGGGTATGGTCGTGATGACCCTGGTCGATTTGACGTCCTGGAACACCAGGCGTTGCGGATTACGGCCAAAGAGACTTCCGTCGGAAGATAGCCAGGGGAGTATTGGCCATGCATGTGGCCGGAAGGATGGCAACCTGAGCTGATGGTCGCAACGTGACGACTTAGCGCCAGCGCTTTGCGGATTCTCAAACACGTCTCTGACGTGGTCCCCCGTCCTTCCGTTCGCTTATCTTCTGGACAAGCGACGGAGGCCATCACGACCTTCATGCCACGGAAGCGTGCTGAGGAGTGAGCTTCTGCTTTAGCCTCAATCTCCGGGAGCGTGGTAAAGAGGACCCAGTGGGTCCTCAGCCAGCCCCGTTGCGCGAGCTCACTGGCTGCGGCCCTGCGAATTGGCAGATCCCGCTGTCATTAAGCTTAAAGCCCCTTCGGATGGCCCAGCTTCCTGCTCGAACTCCTTGCCCCCTCCGCGCTGCGGACGCAGGAACCTGGGAGATCCAGCGACTGTCTCCTCGCACCGGTGATCTGACTTCCCGTGGTGATGCCAAGGCACGATGGTGTGCCCGCTCGCGCCTTCTGCCACTTGAGCTATAACCACTCGACTTCCCACCCGCTCCTTTTTTTTGTTTCCAAGGAATCATCCTTTTCGTTGCTCTCCTTTACTATCCTTCTAAGCGCTGGTCTGCTTTTGTTTTCGGAAATAACAATTGCTCTTACGTCCTATTTAATATTCATTAATACCCACCGAGCTTCTCGACCTCCGTTACTCAGCCTGGTTTTGCTGTTGTACTATACTATACTATACTATATCTCACGTCGACGATCGATACGATATTTCTTAATCCAAAATGCCTAGCATCAGACAAATCACGAGCGTGGTGGCCGTTGGCCTCGCCACCTTGGCTTCCGCCCTTCCAGCACAGCCCATGTTGAATGAGCGCGCCCTGAAGCTCTACGATATCCACCGAAGACAGAACCCATCAACGGGTCTGCCGGATGGCTTGACTGATATCGATGTCTTGCAATTGTACGTGGGAATGGGCATCCAGGAACTGCAAGAGCCGCTACTAACAGAAGATATAGCGCTTTGACAGCTGAGAATCTCGAGACCGCCTTCTACAGTCAAGGCTTTGCGAAGTTCACGGACGCCGACTTCCAAGCTGCGGGTCTTACCACCACCGATATCACCAACTTGAAGTCTATCGCCACGACCGAGCAGACGCACGTTACTACCCTCAACAGTGCCATCGCTGGTGCCGGAACCCAACCCGTCGCAGCTTGCACATACAACTTCGGCTTCACCACCGCCGCCGCCATGGTCCAGACTGCGGCCGTTCTTGAGAACATTGGTGTCTCAGCGTATGATCCTTCGCTTCCTGCCGTTGTCGCTTAACTAATCGTTCGCAGTTATCTCGGTGCCGCACCACTGGTCAAGTCTCCAGATATCCTGACCGTCGCTGCGGAGATCGTCACCGTTGAGTCTCGTCATCAGACCTTCATCCGAACCGCCTCCAAGTCGGCTGCCATCCCCTCCGCTTTTGACACTCCTCTGGGAATCCGCAGTGTCTTCACCCTCGCCGCGGGCTTCATCCAGTCATGCCCCGTTGGATCCAACTTGGCCATCACTCCTTTCCCAGCCCTGACCATGACTGGCGGCGCTGCTAACGGCACGGCGGCTATCCAAGCCGGCCAGACCCTTAAGGTCACGACCACCGCCACGGGTGCCACTTCTTGTGCCTTCACCAACGGTGGCCTTCCCGGTGGAACTGCCTTCACTCCTTTCGCCAACGGCGAATGCACTGTTCCCCAAGGCCTTGCCGGTGTTACCTACATGCTGTTGGCCAACCAATCGCCCGCCAGCGGTGTCTTGACCGATGCCATTACGGTGGCTGGTCCTATGGTCCTCCCCATCTCATAGAGAGAGGAGAATTTCCACCGAGCCCCGTTCTTCAGACCGTGAGGTTGCGGAAGATAAGACATATAGTAGATATTAATAAAAGAAAAAAAAATAAAAGCAAGAGAAAAAGAAATACGGAGGGAAGGCGAGATCGTGAGTCGGAGACGAGACGAGATACGCAGAAATCACAAGAAAAGGACGCCGGATACCCTTTTGGATAAAATTTTAACTTTTTTCTTCTTCGGAGAGAACGCTATGCGTCTCGTCTGATTTTTACTTTATTATGTGTATACATCAATCCAATTCTATCCTGATCCTCCTTCCGTCAAAATCATGCCGTGTATTGCAGTTCAGAAGGTAAGATCGCGTTCGTTCAGAGAGCTGGTGATCTTGGCAAATACGGCCACTCCTTCGCGGCCTAATGCCGTGCCCACGCCCACAGCGGCTGCGCCTACGCTCTTCATTCTTCGGAACCCTGCGCCATCACTCACGCCTCCGATCCCGATGATGGAGATCCCTTTGATATCCGCTCGGGGTGATGCGTCTAGCATGCTGCGAATGGTCTTCACGTTCCCAAGCGATAGAGGATGAATAGCCTCACCAGCGACACCACCGATCCCAGATCCGCTCGCTGAGCTTAGGGCTGGATCATTTTGCTCGTTCAGCACCAGGCATGATCCAAGCGTATTCGTGGCCGTGATGAAGGAGATGGGACATGTCTCCGTGGCTTCCTCCAGTGTTTTCATCAACGTCACGTACTGGCCTTGATACGTATACGGCGGCGTCTTGATCCCAACATGTACTCCCGCCTTGACGGCTGCAATGGCACGAAGGTACTCGGCCAGAGCGGCGCCATCATATGCCGGCGGGGGCTTGTCCAAGATGTTGGGACACGAGAGGTTGACCTCCATGAACAGCGTCAGCTGCGCATTCTGCGCCGCCACCTGGGCAATGCGACGATAGCACTCCGCTACCTCCTCGGCGGAGCCCGTGACCGAGACGATGAAGGGCTTGGGGGTTGTCCTCTCGGTGAGGAGCGAGGCCGCCTGCGCGGCAACCTCAACCACCATGGCGAGATACTCGTCCAGCACGATGGGGCTGTAGCCCAGCGTGTTCAAACTGCAGCCCTCCCCACTCTTGACCTCACTTCGCCCATCCTCTCCAACCCTCGCCGTAGCAGCGCCTCCCGGACCGCTGAAGAACGTGTACTGATGCTGGGCGGCGTTGTGTGGGAAGCCTTGGAGTAGGGATGTGCGCGTGGTCACGGCGCCGGTCAAGGGGCACGCATATAGGGCTGTGAGATCGGCGAGCGTGGTGGCCCAGGGATTGGAGCTGTTGAGCAGCGGGGGGTTGATGGCGAACGATTCTGGACTCCCGGCCTCGATCGGGCCCGGGGTTGACGACATCGTTCTCTGTCTCTCTCACTCTGTCTCTGGCTCTCCGCCTCGTTTCTGGCGTGTTTGACCGGTTGGTTTGATGGAGTTCGGGGAGACGAGCGATTGGGTCTTGTGGTTTCACGCGAGGGCCTCGCGGGCTGTGGGTGAGTCGGGAGGTTTGGCTTGCCGAAACGAAACGAGCGGCAAACGGGTTGGCTGGAGCCGTCCATGCTCAACCGTCTGATGATTCTCTCCAAGAACGTCACCAACGGCGCTTGCCGTTTGGATGGTCTTGCGACTTAGCTTTGCTGTGCTGTAAACCTCCGGTCTGTTCTTAGCTGGGCCAAGGTCGCCAGATTGAGGCGGGTCACATGATTAGATACTCTAGTTGCTTGAGGTCAGTCTACAGAAATAGTTAGGTATATTTATATCTCCGTTCCAGACGTCTCATCAGTACGGTTGTAATGGTTCCAGTATTTCATACGGTCACTGCTGTTTACCCGTTTCCTTTCCCAACTTATCTTGCGAAAAGACCTAATTCTCAAACCACAGCAGCTAAGCAAGCTAAGCCAACATCGGCTGCTCAATAGTGGCGCGTGGACGACAGTGGAGGTCATTTTCATTGTCACTTGAGCTCTAGTCTTCCATTGCCAGCTACTGGGGCTTGAATGGATTCTCATTACCCTACGTTGTCATTGAGTTTCAAACATATATGTGTGTGAGTGAAAAGAAGGATGGTTTGAGCCAGCAAGCATGAATGAAAATCATTACGGGTAATTCATCATTATATATTCTACAGTCGGGCGTTCACCATCATCTTGGGTACGTCCAATTGACAAAAGTCCCACAGGGGTACTCAGAGTCAATACTGAGACTCGAATCGGCAATATTCACAATCGTGTTAAACAGACTGGTGCACACCGGAAAGGTAAAGAACCCCGCGGTTTGAATGCCGCCCGCAAACAACAACTCTTCGGCGCTGGCGCTCGAACTGGGGTCCGTCGACATGGAGTACCCGTTCTGGTTGCCGTTGGCTAGATAGCCCGAGTAGGAACTAATGACCATGTCGAGCAGCGTCACGCCGCCCCATGCCGTCCCATCGAGGACATCGTTGGTCCCCCCAGCTAGCTGTCCAAAGGGCGGGTTGTTGGTGATGGCTGCAGTTTCGGGATCGACCACGACCATGGCAGACTCCACGGTGAGAACGTAAAATTGGTTGTTGTTCCAGCAGACCCCACTCTTGGTATGCGTATCGGCCGTCATGAAGGAGGAAACGGTATCCGGAATAGTCGACGAGCAGACATCACCCGTCTTCCTGCCGTAGGGTTAGCTTGATTTCAGTGGTAGAACTAATGGATCACTTACAAGATGAAAGGGACAAACCCCGCCGGGGCATGGGCCCAAGCTATCGGCATCAATTGAGCATACATGATCTTCTGAGCCATGGCACTGGTGCTGGTAAGGTCAACGTCGATCGGCACCGTATCCATCATCCCACCTTGCAGCAACGACGAAAGCTGGTTAATGACCGTGCTGTTGGCTCCGGAGAAGAGCTGGTTCAGTACGGTAGCTTCGGAAGTCTGCCATGCAGACATGAGCGTGCCCAAGGCAGAGGAGATGTCATTCTGCGCAGTGATTACGGTGGAAGAACTGGAATAAATCAATATCATGCGTCAAACAACTGGATCGAATATTTACCTCGGCATGGTGTCCTTTCCAATGGCTATTGATGCACTGATGGCGGAATTCATGGCGTCTTTGGCAAAACCACGGTAGTTGTCATTCAAGAAGAGTTTGGCTTCTCGGATCACCACGTTCCATGCGAACCCAGAGGCGACTCCAATCACTACGGTGAAGACGTCCAGCAAGGCTTTGATAAGCCCGCTTTGACTGGTCTTCTTAAGTTGAGGGGCGAACGTATCGGTGAAGACTCCGATTTGTGATTGCATGGCTAGCCAAGCATCGTTGAGAGCATTGTGGTAGTTTTGGTGAATCTACGAGGATCAGTGGTAGGCCAAACTATGGGAGCTACAAACCCGGAACAAGCTCACCTGGTGGACTCTTGAAAAGGAGTTCAAGATGAGGAACCTGGTTCGGTCAGTATGGGTCACCGCTAAAAGATGAAGAGTACCAACCCAGCTGGGACGTCCGTTTCGTCACACTGGACTGTGACCGAACAAGCGACATTCCCAATATCCTGACAATTCCATTGCTCGGGGCCGTCATAGAAATTGCTGATAAACTCGGGGAATGTGAGTTGGGTGTCCAGAGCACTGGGCGAATAACTGTTCCATGCTGCAAGCGCTGCCACCCAGGACGCGTTGGTATCGGCAGCCGTCCACCGGTCTAAAGCTGAGGCACCGGCATCAGAGATGGGCGACTGAGAACATTGAACGTTTTGCCACAGTGCGGTTGCTGTTGATGTTGATGATGTGGGTGATGGTGGCGGTGATGATGATGATGATGATGATGATGATGATGGTAGTGGTGGCGATGGGGGCGATGAGGTTGATAATGTTAATGATGATGATACTATTGATGATAATGAAGATGCTGCTGGCGTGGGTGCTAGGGTATTTTGCGGTAGCGACTGGACAAATGGTAAAAGACCAAGAGAGAGTAACGACAGAATCATGTTGGCTGGAGATAAAAGAGTGACAGCTACAGAGATCTTCGAGGTAGCATGGTAGAGCTTATGAGGCCATGGAACCGCAGTGTTGACGGGTACAAAGTGCCAGCGCTAACATGTGTTCGGCCCTTGTGGATACACAATTGTCATCCAAACTCGTGTTAATGGACTGGAAATGATCAGGACCTAGTACATGGTGGTGAAGATGGGGACCAGCTACAAATCGGGACGTCAGCACGAACTCAAACAAATGAACATATACACACAGTATCAGGAATTGGACCCAAGAGAAATTTTGTCCCTGAGCATGTTGACGGAATGAGTGGTTGCCCACCTTTCCCGGTGCCAAATTAGCCTTACACGGCATCTCATCGAAGGATGGAGGCTGGATGCGATTCCCGCTGATCACCGGTGGCTCGTCGACGTACAGTTGCTACCATGCGGGCCGGTGTGTTTGCACGTGTAGACAGAGTCGGCTCTGACTGGGAGAGGATGCGTTCATGAAGGATTCCCGACGCAATTTTCGCATGGCCTGTCACCATTTGCATTGTATGAACTTGATCACAACCTGGTCCGATGCCGTAAACGCCCCGCCGCCCCGGATCCTTCAACGTCAAACCTACGACTAGCCGAGCATCCCTCGCCTAACTTACATACCGCAGACCCGGATGGTGGTGGTCGTGGAAGATCACTTATATTTTGTGCCTTGTCCAGCTTTGCAGAGTGCGATTTGCAGCCAGAGCCACCTGCTGTCTTAGACTCCGGCATCTCCTACCGTTGATCCCCGGTTGTCCTGTGCCCGTTACTTGGCACTATTCAGAATGCAGTTCTCGAGCTTGTAAGTCCTGTGCTGCGTTGGCGAAAGCGTGACTAACGCATCTGTAGACTCGCCACGGCCCTCATCCCTCAGTTGCTCTCGTTCGTGATGGCATCCGGATGTACGCAGATGTGGTGCCAGGTGTCGGTCTGCGCAACCGACGTCAACGATGCCTTCAATGTTGCCAGTTGGGGTCTGACGGCCGTCATGGGACCGGATTGTGCTGATTGGAATCCCGACCCGCCTACGGACAACGGCCAAGGTTCTTGTGCGGCTGGTCTTATCAACTACAGTGGCCAGTTCGTGATTTGGCGGTCCTGGAGCGCCAATGACCAATATTCGGGCAGCTTCGCGCAGTGGGGAAACTTCTTGGGTGCCACTTGCAGTGGCGGGAAGGTGGTTTCCTGCGATCCAAAATCCGGTGGATATCCGGATCCCAGCAACGGCAAGTGTCAAATTCAGCGATGGTAGGTTTCTTGGATACGCTCTCATTGAAGCGGTGCTGATGGACTTGTAGTGTCACGGATGGCAGCTGTGCGAACCCAGCGAAAGAGTAATGGTCGGCAAGGACGCAGTTAGGGCTGTAGGCTCAGTCAGTTGGGCACCCATCTTCGAGACCCAGGCCGGTAGCACCAGCGGGGACGGGGTGGCTTGGGCAGGCTGGTATAAAGTTTAAGGATGCGTCTGTGGGGTCGTGGATCCCCATGGCTGTGTCACGTTTGTAATGATAATGCCGGATTTCACCCCGAAGAGATTGCGATCAGGAGCGTTGTAAATGCCATGGCCCGAAGAGCGCGCGGGTATATGTTTAGATCGGTGTGCATAACAGCTCATAACCCTCAGCACCAGCCGGAGAAAGTGGTGGCCAAGAGCGGTGTTCTTCCTCCTCCTCCTGACTCGGTCCGTTTGGCCTGCGGGTAGAGACATCGCGCTATGTCACCCCCAATCTCGCTTAGGGCACAACCTTCTCAAACCTCCAAACATTCAGGGCCGGCCTTGCTTATAACTCGACATAATCGGACACTCTTCATCCAAGGGCAATTGGTCTAGTGGTATGATTTCTCTTTAGCAAGCTTGATCCGGTCTATGCGAATCAGCGATCTTAGAGAAGGTCCTGGGTTCAATTCCCAGATTGTCCATTCATTCGAGTCACCTGACTCCTTCCTACTTTTTATACCTTTTACCTTATACTTCTGGTGCCGTGCAGTTGTTTCACCAGAATGTTGGTGGGCGTGAAGAAATTTATCATCTTTTTGCCACGAGATGTCTTGGAAGAGATGGGAAGCACGGTGGCTTTTCGCTTTTTGGTCCTGCTTCTCGGATTGTTTTGGAGTCGGAGTTCAGACCCCCTGACTCGTTTACATTTCATGTTCCCAATCTGACATAGTCTGCCCCCCAGGCTCGTAGTGCTTCTTTCTGTTCCACTTCCGTCCTACGTGAATGAATGCATCGAACGTCGATGTCTTCGTCTCAAGCAGTGGATATTAATATTCATACCATGCGTTCAAAATGGTATATAGATCTGGCCAACGGTATTGGTAGTTAAATTCTTTGCCACGCTGCTACAGGTAACCGGCAAATACGTAGCTGAGAGTTTCCTACCTTTTGAGCTATGGAATTAAATCCGCGAAAGAACCACCTGCTCCATGTAGATTTGATCCAAAAGGCCTGGGTTGTAACACACAGAGCTCAAGTACTATGATGTGAGCGTGCAAATTTGAATATCTAAGAGGCTGCGTGTGGTCTTTTTGATTTACGATTGTTGTGAAGAGTTAATTTCAGGCAATCAACATCTAACATATTCCCAGACTGAAAAAAAGCCCCTCTTACTGTAGCAGCTGGTAGACTCCCATGAAACTGCAATGGCTCCTTATACGTGTATCTATGCTATGATAATTTCTACTCGATCATGAATTCTTCCCCCAACAGATGCTAATGCTAGATATCTTCGATGTGCCACACCAGGTTAAATATTGGCCAGAGGTGGGGGGGGGGGGTAGCCAATCACCCTTCCTTATCAATTAGTTCAGCAACTCCAAATAAAAGACTACATCTAGATCTGCAGTGCATATCACAGATTAAAGCCGACAGTACAGTGGTCTTCCACCAACCCCACGCAATATCATCAGCCCCAACCGCCACATGCCATGAATAAGTTAAGCGATTGCTCGCAGCAACGTTTATCTGCAAGATCCCAGATCCCCGACCCCGCAGAGCACGCACGCCATTTCCACCGATGACGCAAGAACGCGCCAGTGGGCAGGAGGAAACCGAGCGCGGCGTTGAAGAATGGAATGGCGAGCGGCAATGGCGCGGGATAACAGCGTTGTTTGGTTCTTTGTTTACATCCATCTGTGCGTTTTGCAAACACCTGAGCATAGCTTCCCACTTATCATGAAGCCAACGCTAAATATCGTCTGTGCCGTACCGGACGCAACGCATCCAGACATCATTAGTGACAGAATCCTGTACAAGCCAATGCCTGGATCGCAAGAGTATGCTGCGTTCGCATTTGACACAATCCAAGCCGAGTCGAGGGCCGTTGCTGACATGTCTCCTGCATTTGCCTTGCCCTGACACATTCACTTTCCATCCTGACGATATGGAAATAATTCAACAATTTCTCGACTGTTGGTTAAATGTCAACTCTGTGTACAGCTGTTGGTTAAAACGTCAACTCTGTGTACAACTATCAGTGGCTCAGTCAGAATGCTACCCTCTCTACCTGAGGCAACCCCTCGAACCCCACCCCCACCTCCTCCAATTCTTCCTTTTCCCTTTTGGATAAAAAGATTCTTATCAAAGAGTAATTTAGTGACAGTGACAACCTCTGGGTGATTCCAATTATGGAAGTGATGTGCAGATGAAGCTGTTCATGAGTATAAGTATTCCAAGGCTTTCTTCATGGCATAGACCACCTACTAAAATGCCTCGTTTCATTCAAGATTATCTTTTTATCTTTGCGAGAGAGCTACGCATTAGCTAGAGCTCATGGTATATACAGTCCCCATGTGGAATCCCAAATCTTAAAATGTGCAACACAACGCCAAACACCCGTACCATAAGCCCAAACTCCCCAAAAGCAAAATTATGGTGAGATCATCATGGCACTACCGCCCAGAACACCCACCAGGACCAGCGCCGTCAAGATTCCTGCCCCAGCACGATCACCCGTGGTGACAGGTGATGACGTTTGACCATCTACGGAAGTGCTGCCGGCACTGGTGCCAGCATTTGCATTGCCAACCGAACTACCAGTTCCCTTGACCGTGGAAACGAAGTCCGCACTCGTGGCAACGAGATTACTCTGGACGATCTCAAGAGCGGCCATGCTCTCGCCGACACCAAGACTGCCGTCGTTCGTGCCCGTGTTCCACTTCAAACCACATTGTGTTCCTGAAGTGCCGCCGGTGCAGGTCTTGATCGCTGCGTTTGCCGACGTCGCGAGGAGGGGGAGAATGGAGGATGCGGTGAAGGGCGCCACCTTGCTTGTTGCTGCAAGCCAGCGAGCGAGGTAGGCCTTGAAACTACGCTGATCGACATTGCACTTTCCACTTGACTCGCAGGATTCGTACATGATACCGTCGGCAAAGAAGTTGTCGGTCGTGTTGAGCATACTCAGGGTCCTTTGTTGCCAGACTGAGTCGCCATTTGACTAGACGTTTGGTTAGCTCTTTCCTGGAACCTGAACAGGCTGACTTACATAATTGTACATTGCTGCGGCCCCAAACAGAAAGATGCCCGCATTGTAGGACCACTGGTTGTGGTCTTTAGACGTACAGTTGTCCGTGTTCTGCGTACCGTCGTATACCGCTACGCCTTCTACAAGAAGCCCAACTCCTGTCATCCAGTCCCAAGTTTTCTCGGCCCACAGCGCATAGGTAGCATTGCCCGTATACATAGCAAGGCGGGCTGCTAGATTGAAAAAGCAGCCATTAGAAATGCTGTTCTTGTAGTTATAACCACTATTGAACGTAAACTTCTGCCATCTGAAGCCTCCGTTACACGTTGCTGAGTCATAAAGAACAACCTGAGTGTTGAAAACCCCTTGTGCAAGGGCCAGCCACTGGTGTTGATCAGATGGGGGGTTTTCGAAGTCTACCTCCGCTGCTGTCATAGCAGCCATACCCCAGAATCCTTGATCATCGTTGCCCAGCGTTTTCGTCTGATTCAACGGTTGAAAGTCACCATTATCTCCTGCTTGGTGCAGCATTGCTTGGATGATAACCGCATTGTACGATGTATCTCCCGTATAGTGCCAGTGATTGATCATCGTCCCGAACATGGCCCCTGCCTCCCACCAGTAGTATGGATCCGGTAGATTTCCTGGAGTATCGCCTGGGTTATTTCCAGTGTAATATTTCATCATATCTTTGGCAATCGTACTGGCAGCGCTCTTGATCGAATCTGCAGAGGTCAGTCTTGAGCAGTATGGAAGTAACAGAATAATCTACCTTGTGATGTCAGATCAAGAGTAATCGCCGCTGTTCCCTGGCCGGCAAGCGCACACATGGTTGTCACAAAGACAGGCAATGATTTCGCTCTCATGATGGCGTTAAACGGAAGGCAGCTTCGATTAAGAATTTGTTATACCCAACACCACACGAGCTCTCAAGAAAGAAGGACAGCAACCCAAAGAATCCAACACTTTTGAAATGGAAAGGGAATGAATGAAGGATGTCGTAAAAAAATTCGTCCGCAACGCGCAAGCATGAGGAACTCAAACAAAGAGAAAGATAAAACGAAATAGGTGTATGAACCCATGGTTGCTGCCAAGCAGACCAGGCCAACACAGCCATACTGCCCAGCTATTGCCCCCAGATACGGGGGTGCGAGTACAGGATGTGGAGTGCTTAAAGACATTATACGAGGAGGGAGACTGCCCTACCCATTGTCCGACAGCAAGCTGTGCCAATGTTATTTCAGGGGTTGCAGGTAAGGAGAACGCTGAGGAGCAAATGGAAGATCGGCTGGTACAAGAATACCAAGAGCTAAACGATCTGATATTATTCGATCCTTCGGCGGCTGCA
Organism: Coleophoma crateriformis; assembly: GCA_003369635.1. Taxonomy (NCBI): domain Eukaryota; kingdom Fungi; phylum Ascomycota; class Leotiomycetes; order Helotiales; family Dermateaceae; genus Coleophoma; species Coleophoma crateriformis. Next base: position 255,951 of record PDLN01000004.1, read on the forward strand.
GGCCTGGCAAGCAGTCGAAGTGGGCTTTGCCAAGTGCGCGGAAATGTCCAGCGCCAATGCCTAGGGCCTGAGACTCCGAGAAGAGACAGGTCAAACGATCAAGAACTCGGCAGTCTCCTAATTCCTTGATCAGAAGGTTTGCAGGTGGGTTCCGCGAATGGTTGCGGAATGCACTCGTCATCGGCTTGCATCTTTAGAACAGCTCTGTTGTGAATGGCGGGAGAGATGGCGCCCTATGACTGTAATAAATAGGAGACGAAGACGAGAGCAAGTTCAAGGACGCCCAGGCTTGGCGGCCGAAATGATGTCTAGGCGGCATCATGTGATCATCATCATCCCAGTCAGTTCGTCTGGTTTCTATCCAGCGGTGCGAAGGTAAAAAGCAATTGCCGTGGAAGCCGACTGGGTATGTTTTGAACACGTCTGATGTTGTATTCAATATGTATTCAATTACTAGTATCTGCCCACAAGCCCTTGACGCCTTCGCCTTTTAAATGCAGGAAGCCACCCGTTACCATATTCCCCAGCCGGTTATCATGATGCAGAACACATAAAAAGGACCAGTCCATTCCCACTAACAATTCCCCACAGTTCAAGAATGCACATCATCGAAGAGCGCTGAGCAAGCACTGGTATGGCAACGGAAAAGACCGTCTAAGCAAGAACGAGGGCTACAAGAAGAGCCAGCGTCAGACCGGATCCGGAGATGCCGAACGATGATGCACCACTCTTGATGTTGAGTTCAGTCAACAAGTAGTTTGGTGAATAGTTCCCGGACGGGGTTGTGGAGTTGAGGTTACCGTTCCAACAGTATTTGCTGAAACATGTTGTGCAGGCTGCTGGTACGGTCGTGTTTGTTTTATACAGGGAACGAGAGATGACAGCGCAGGCCATGCATGTGGGCCAGTCCTGGTCAATTGTTCCGTTACCCATGGTCGCAACGTCGTAGCCATTCTCTATAATGGCATTGCGTTGAGTGGTATTGTAGGCAGGATCGAACGTGCTGACATTGCTTTGTGTGATATATGGTGCATTTGGTATGTACACAACGATCGGTCCCAAGGCTGTCATGTTTGTTGGGTCGCAGCCAAACATGGTCGGACGAGAATTCAGGCCCAGATTGACAAAGGTGTTCTGGTCAGGAATGGCTGGGAAGGCTGTGCCGTTCTCGATAGTTGCGTTGAGTGAACGTTCGTAAGTCGCCACAAGAGAAGTACCATTAGGCCAGAGGAACGTTGTGTCAGCGGAAGAGTCAATCGCAAAAATGACATCAACGCCACGGTAAGGTTGAATAAGAGGATACAGAGGAACGTTCTGACCATCTTCTCCACCGTCGACAAGGGTGAGTTGCTTTGTGTTTGCATTGCGATTTGTTGCGTTGTTGAATTGGTAGAATGGGTTGGGATCATAGTCGGCAATATCATCGTTCGCTTGTCCAATATCAGTCAAGATATTGGTAAAGATTGTTGTCAAAAACGAGGGCAATCCGGTACTGTTGATTTGTAGTAGGAATTGGTTAAAAAGAGTGGAAGATGTGCCCATTACAAATCCAGCTTGATCAAAACCTGCAATACAAGTTTCATTATCCGGTAGGACACCTGCGGAGAAGTTGGACCCAAGATATTTGGTTGGCGCAAAGGCGTACGTGGTAGGATCCCAAGATCCCATCTCAAATGGATTGAACTCATAGACAGTCGAGTTTAGGGCCACAATAACAGTGTTTGGGGATCGCTCGTCAGCGACAAGCACCGGAAATGGAGTCTCGCCATTGATGAAGTTATCAGCCAAAGCAATGGACGAGAAAGTGTATGCCGGCCCCCCATTTGTGTCGTTAATCAATTGATACGAGAGAGCACGACCCCTATTGAAAATGTAAGTCTTCAAGACTTTCAGACATGTAATGCAGGAAAACCATACCAATAATCCGTGATGGTTGTGTTAAAGCCAGCATTATTCTTCGCATCAACCTCATTGTTAATCGTATCGAAGTACTCCGCCGTGCTTAAGATCTGAATTCCTCCCTTATCTGGACCCTCAAATATGGAATTTTGAAACTGCCATATGGACGAAGTGGAGCTACCATCTCGAAGAGCTTCGACGGTGGTGAAGTTGTTCGAATAAAGAGACCCGACCAACCACCCACCTCCGGAAAGTCCGGCAAGGTAGGTCGTGGCTTGCAACAAACCACCGATCTGGCCTTTATTTGTTGAATTCGAAGTTCGATTATCGGCTGCAGCAAGAAACCCGGCCCCGTTCATCAAAGCTCTGTATCCTCCACCAGAAATAGCAATTCCGATATTGGGTAGTGCTGTGGCATTATTTGAGATGCCGTTGATGTAACTTGTTGCATCAAATCCAGAGATGTTCATCCTGTTGAGCCATGAAATCATTGGGGCCACCGTCTTGTTCCTCCGAACCTCGAGCCATGCTGTTTCGTTCTGCGACAACGAGGAAGCTGATCTGATGGTTGGTCGTGTGCTCGGGCAGTTCACTGGGGCAGGGGCATAGCCGCCCGAGGGAGAATTTGGTAAAGCCCGTGCCAGAGCGATAGCAGCATAGGTTTCTGCAGAGGCATCTCGAGGGAGGACGATGTTATCGGCTGGTGTAGATGTTAGCATGTGGTTCACAGAAAGCATGCGACCATATTCATATACCAGTAGACAAAGGAGTGGCCGACAGCGCTACAAGGAAAAGAGCTAGGAACCTCATTTCGGGAACCTTGAGCTTAAGACAAGGAAGTAAAAATGGGTATGGTGTGATATCAAAATGGAAATGAGGATGCGAAGAAGGAAGAAATGATGGATGGAAGGAACTGAGACCGAGATGTATAGGTAGCCCCCTTGAGCTCGTCCTAAGCTGGCAGTCTGATTGACTGTCGTGACGATAGGATCGGGTACCCTGGAGATGTGAAATCTTTACTCCAACACCTCGAAATTCGGATCTCGGCCAGGGTGGAAATGACGTGAAAGGCAGGGATGTGCCGATCTTCAGGGACGGGAAGCCTTGCGGAGCTCATGCAATGTCCAAGTCCAGCGAATCGGCGTCTCAGCACCAGGTATTTTAGTCGAGAAAGGTCCGAAAGTTTGTTACGAACGAAGGGGAACAGACAACAAACAGACTCTTCTGAGGTCATATACCTACGAACCGCCTCAGCTCTGCGCGTACTAGAGCATACGAGGTTGTGCGCGGAACCGATAATCCACAGAAGTAAACACGTCTGCTGACATGAGATTGTCTTGCCGACTTGGGCATTGTGCATCCAGCTGTCCACATTCAGCGCCGTGAGATGCTTACAGGAGATACATGATTGTGAAAAAGGGCCCCCCTTGAGAAACCCTCAACTTGCCACAGCCTCAGACATAGCCTTTTGTTCGGCATGGCGAGGAGGCAGCGCCTCCTTACGAGAAAAGGCATGAGAAGATGGCGCAGCAGCGGTGCATTGCAATACGAGATACGGTGTAAGAAAGTAAGGCCCTAGTGTCGATCAAAGCTTGCAGAGAGGCTACCGGCTGCCTTGCGAGGGATACGTACGACGCGGACTAGAGGCAAACGTTTGTAGTAGGAGAGGCAAACACACTCATCGGTACGCACTTCGCAGTACGCATGATTGCGTGGTGGTTTTCGAGCTAATAGTTCTAGAATTTCTTGGTGATGGTGATGGTGAATGTGATAGTGATGTCAGTTGTGTCTTGGTTGAGACAATGGTGCAAGACGAGACGAGTACGAGCCCAGGACGAGCCACGGCCTGATAAAAATGAGGCGAGCGGCGGCCGGCAACTTCGGATTCGGCATATTTGCTTCCGGTGAAGGTCACGTGGCTACATTCTGGGTATTATGTGAGTGGAGAGCTAAATTAATAGCTGGAAAAGGACTCTACGTGAAGTTTTCTTATCTTGTGCTTTGTGCCGTGTAGGAGACTTCTCGTGAAGTGGCTAAGAGTTGTGCAGTCATTCCTCACTGACTAAAGATGCGGTGCAGAGAATGACCATTGAGCCCGGCACTAAGCAGAGTCGAGATTCGAGAGTTCATGCACAAGATCCAGCCATACAAAGTGCAAGGTTGCATAGATCTGATCACTGGGAAAGTGCAAGGCTGAATATTGTCTTCAGTCTTTAGTTGGGGTTTGCGGTCCAGTCCCAGCGAGGCCATTTTGATTCTGGATGTTTGGAAGACAGAAGTATGGACTATATCACGTTATTTCTAGTATCTCCGACAAGTTCAAGCGAACAAGCTCGAAGCGTAGGTCCTGAAGTCTGCTCTCATCCTGCATTGCCGAAGTCCATTTTCATTCGTTGTTGTCTATGTTGGAGTGCCTTCGAGATGCTGGAAATCGAAAAGTCGGGTCGGTTTCTACGGCAACCAGACCAAAATCTCGCCTCTCCCAATTCTCAAAACGAGCTAGCTTCTTGTTTACAAACTTGGCACGTCAATAAGCAGTACATCCTCAGCAACACCAGACCATCGACAAACTATCTGCATTTCCATGATTTAATTATCGACATACACCATACTTCAAATCGCCAACAGTCATGTCGGAACCCTCGCCTCCAGTTCGCGTTACGCGAGCTAGAGCTGCTGCCAAAACCGATCCCAAACTCAATATCGCGACCGCAGCTTCCAAAGCAAAGACGTCCCGAACTACTACTGCCACGAAGAGAAAAACCCGAGCCGACGAGAGTAAAGATGATGACCAAGACGAACTTAATGAAACATTGCCCGCAATAATCGAACCAGAGGCGCCAAAAACACGAGGCCGCCAGAAGAAAGCTCCAGCTATGCAATCAGAACCCGAAGACGCTCCAGCTCCGGCTCCAAAGCCAAGGGGACGTCCAAGGAAGACTGTCGTTGAAGTTGAAGCACCTGCTGCAGAACCATCCAGAGCAACTCGTGGTCGCGCGAAGAAGATGGAGGATGCCAATAACGTTGACGACGAGATCGTTGTTGCTGTCGAGCCTCCAAAGCGTACAACTCGCGGTCGAACCGCGACTGTGAGCAAGCCTGCTGCACCGAAGAAAACTGTCAAATTTGAGGAGCCAGACAAAGAAAATCTTATACCCACTGCCACGAAGGAAAAGGCTAAGGTGGATGCTGCAACTGGTCTTCGCGCCAAACCAGTCCGCAAGCCAGTGGCTGCAACGACAACTCGCGCCACGCGTGGTAGAGCTAAAGTAGAGGAGAACCCCGAGAAGACATCTCCATTGAGTCCAAAGAAGATCACACAAATAGCCACCGCCAAGGAAACTTCTGAGGATGAGCTGGCGACAACGGAAAAGACCCCAATGAAGCCTTTGATGAAGAGTCCAGTAAAGCCTCCTGGAAGTATTTTTGGTGCGGCGAAAAAGCTCGACTTTACCAGCAACAACATCACAGCCAACAGAGTATCAGTCCACCAAGATCTGAGCGCTTCAATGATGGCAAGCCCCGCACGGCGCCCGCCACAATCTCCATTTAAGGATGCTCTCAAGTCCTCTCCACAGAAGCTAGTCTTTGACAACTCACTCACACGCTCGCCATTTAAACCTTCATTTCCGGCTCCGAAATCTGCTGCTAAAGATCCAGAATTAAAGGCATCACTACTACAGTCACCAGCCCGACGACCACAATCTTCGCCCATCAAGGTAACCGATAATGGATCTCCTAGCAAGTCCCATAGCAGTGCATCTCTCTTTGGACAGACACCAAAAGCTACACCATTTAAAATCTCTCGATTCGGTACTCCTAAAACAATATCGATGACACCAAGACAACCATTGATGGCTTCGCTGAATACTGCCAAGCCTGCTGCAACCCCCATAGCACAAGAAGTGCAGGGTACAAGCCTAGAGTTCTCCGGGCGCCTGTCGTCAATAATGCCTCGCGAGGCCGATCCTGCTTTCCAAACAGAGGAAGTAAACGCCGAGGAGGCCGCTCAGGCATCAGAGGACAATGAGATGCCAGCGCCTGAGTCAATGGCCATTGATGAGGTAGATAATGAGATTGATGCGTCACTTGTACCCACCTTTGATGAGACCAATAGCTCTGAAGCAGCGCCTAGCTCTGCATTCCGTCTTCGAAAGAGAGACGAGTCTCCGTTTGATGATTCAGACTCTGAGGATGAGCTCGCGTCCTCATCTCCTAGATACTCACCCAGCGCACAATCTGCTGCCACCCCAAGCTCGTTTGCGGTGGGAAACAGGACTCCTGGTACTACTTTCTCCAAGAAGCGAGCTGCAAACCTCAGCGAAGTTGGCTTTACTCCCCTCGCAAAGCAATTGAGCACCTGGATGGCTGCCAGTCCAGAACCTGTCAGGGGCAGCGGCTCAGACACCGAGCATCCTTCTCCACTGAGATCTAACCCTGTAAGCGTTGAAGTTCAGGAGGCGCTCGTCCAACCATCTCCGGCTAAGAGCACTTTCTTTGAGGATGCTATGGCTGCGTGTGATGAGTCGGCCGTTGTGGATGATGCTCCCGTTTTTCTTGAGGAAGACCCAAATTTCAGCCCAGTTGAGCTCTTGGTGGAAGATTTGGATTTAGCTGCAGAGGCCGATGAGATGTCAATTCTCGAGCAAGACGTAGCCGAAGACGTCGAAGAGTGTGTCGAGGAACAAGGCCATGAGAACATGAAGGATGATATCGAAGAAGGTTCTCCGAGCTGTCTGGACGAACCCGCTTTAGAGCCTGAGCCTGTGGTTGAGACTCAAGCAGAACCAGAACTTATCGACGAATCTGGACCTGCTCCATCCGAAGCTAGCCAAGAGTATGGTGACGAGAACGCCATCCCTATTGATCCAGAACTTCTTCCACTTCCAGAAAGTCAAGCACCATCGTTCTCTACTCCTAAACGTGTCCTAGCCGAGCGAGTCTTCCATACGGTTTCAAAGGTCCCATTGAAGCCTGCTGCTGAGGACAGCCCGGTTAATGTGCAGAGAAAGAAGAGAAGTGCCAGCATTTCGAGACTGCCTGTCTCCAGACCATCAAGCAAACTGAGTCGAAGTAACACAGTTATCTCATACTCGCCAGCCAAGAATATTACACAAAGCGCTCGAAGACAAGTCACTTTGCAGGATGCGACTATGGCCGACGCTCCTGAAACGCCATCTAAGCCAGAGACTGTGGATTGGTCAACTGTGGGGACACCAGCTAGGACCCCTCGCCGTGACCTGAATTCTGCTTTGCTCAAAGGCGCCATCGTCTTTGTTGATGTACACACAAGCGAGGGGGCCGATGCAAGTGTTTTGTTCACAGAATTGTTGACACAAATGGGTGCTCGATGTGTCAAGTCCTGGAACTGGAGTGGAAATGGAGAAGAGAGTGGCAAAGTTGGTATCACACATATAGTCTTCAAGGATGGTGGAAAGCGAACCTTGGAGAAAGCAAGAGCGACAGGAGGCGTTGTCTCCTGCGTTGGAGTTGGATGGGTTCTGGAGTAGGTTGTATCTTTCTCCCATTCAACACATTGCTAACCAACCCTATTAGTTGTGAACGTGAGAACAAGTGGCTCGATGAAAGCATCTATGCCGTGGACACTGCTGAGATTCCTCGTGGTGGTCACCGCAGACGTAAGAGTATGGAGCCTCGTGCTCTTGCCAATATGAATGGCACTTTGATGACTCCGTCTGCCAAAACACCAATGAAGAACAACTCTCCAACCAAGGAGTTTTTGAACCTAGAGACCCCCGGGACAAGCAAGTCTCGTCGCCGTGAGAGCCTCCAATGGATTCGGTCTCCGGCCTCTTCAACTTCCACCGAGGACCAACTCGACGATCAAACAACGGCACTCTCTCCAATCCCCGCTACCCCAGCGCCAGAGACCATTTCTGCCTACGGCGAGGCGTACCTGGACCGTCTCAATGCCGGCGAGCAAACCCCTGGAGAAGAGTCACCATATTTCTTGCACCAAGAGAAAATTGTTCAGATGACAGCTCCACCAAAGCAGCGATCAGCTCCTGGGGATGGCATGGGCTTTCTCAGCACGAAGAAAGATGAGAGTGTTATGATGAGACTTATGGCAGCGAGAAGAAAGAGTCTGCAATGGGCTCCGAAGGTTGGAAGTCCTCTCAAGGAGAGTAGTCACTGGGCTTTGTAAATAGTCCGTGTGTAGTGTGGGTCCTTATAGTGATTGAATGACGAAAATGATATCGGAGTTGTTTGTTGGATTGGGTCTGGCTTGGATTGCACCATTGGGGGATTGTTGGCGTACCTCTGCTTTTGTTTGTGATTTCTATGCGTAACATGGAACGAATAAAATACGTGCCTGTTTGCCATTAACAAATAAATTATCTCGTATGCGCATGCATACGTGAGGACAGTGCGGTTTTATTCAGTAAGGAGACACAGTCTGTGAACGTCCGCCTGTGAAGATCCTCCATCATCCACACTTTATCCCTGTTCGCTCCGGTATTACATATAACCTGTGCCATCGGCCCATCCCTTAGACCATAGCTACCATGAGACTAGCCTAGTAGAACCCGCCGGGGAAGTCAGGCAAGGTTTCTCTCTGCACGTGGTTGCGTCATGGACCGAGGGTCCACTCTGAGGTGAGAACTAGTAAAGATCCAGAGTCAGGTTCCATTGGGAGGCATAATCACTATATCAGATGCTACGAAAGTCATGATATCACGCAATAAACATTCCTGATTGGGAGCGCGGAGGAGTAGGATATGGAAGAGGTCTGAAGTCAGAGTAGAATAATAAAAAGCAAGTGTCTCTAGTTTCCATTTCGACTCTAACCATATGCACTTTCTGTGGCCCGGTTTACACCACGGGACTTTTGCAACTTCCCCTCTCGACATGCTAAATCTCGGACAACCCAACGGTTTTAGAAAAGCGCGAAGTGAAACGCAAGATGCTCTCTAAGACCACAGGATGTTGAACCTTCTCCATCCAGTTGGCTTGATGGCAGCGGGTTCCGGGTTGGCGGCAGCGATGTCAAGGAAATGGCGGATAGGCATCTCCTCGAGACTGACGATCTTACTCTTCATGATGAACTTATAGCCGAAGTACAGAATCAAAATGATAGGGATGTTAATGTATGAGGAGACGAAGGTTTCGGTTGACCATCTGGGGAATGTGTTAGCCGGACTCCTTTTCGGGGGTTACAGGGAGGGACGGAAGGATCTACTTACTCTCCGTGGATGAAAACTGTGTAGCCGCCAGTGAGGAGCAAAATTGTGAACATGACGAGTGCGATCCAAGCAGCATATGGCTGGAAAGGTCCTTTCCATGGCAACTCATTTCGGTCGATACCCTGCTTCTTGCATCCGTAATAGAAACGAAGATACACGATACAGATTACCATCCAGTTAACAAGTGCAGAAACACTGACGAGATCTTGCAGCCAACTAAAGACGGTACTTGCGGAACTGCTCAAGGTCATGAATCCGAGACAGATGAAGAGAGAGAAGAATCCGATGGCGACATAAGGGATACCGAAGCGGTTGATACGCAGGAAGATCTTGGGTGCGTGGCCCTCACGTGCCATACCATAGAGAGATCTCGATGCACCGAGGAGTCCAGAGTTACCGGCAGACCAGGCAGAAGTCAGGACGACAAAGTTGATAATGGATGGGACGACCTTGATACCGGCGTTGGTAGCAGCGATGACGAATGGTGATTCGGATGCCGTGCCCGTAGATGCAAGAAGGGAAGGGTCGTTAGATGGGACGAGAAGACCAACCATGAAGATGGAGAGAACTTTTGAAGTTAGCTAGGAACTTCACATTGATTCATTAAAACCGCTGATACATACTGTAGAAGATGCAGACACGCCAAAAGATTCTTTTGGCAGCAATAGGAATATTTCTTCTTGGAGCCTGGGTCTCGGCTGCTGCAACAGAAATTCCCTCCACACCAGAGTAGGCGTAGATAGCATTCGAAAATGTAGTCCAGAAACCCATAAAGCGGCCCAAAGAGCCGGAAAAGCCCAGATATTGCACGAATGGGCCTGGATTACGCCAGTATTGAGCACCATAGACATGGTGATCTGGACCACCTCCACAGACAATGACGAGGGCCTTGATAGAGTCAGCTTGGCGCATTTGAACGTAGGACTTTGTCACATACCATGATGTTCAGCCCAATAATCAACATGATCTTCAAGGAGGCAAATGTAAACTCGAGCTCTCCATAAATACGGACGAAGAACAAGTTGCTGACGATGAGTATAGCACCGAAGACCACGATCCAGACAGCAGGGCTAATGGCGCTCCAGAACTGCACGATGACAGCAGCGGCCACAAGTTCCGCTGGAAGAGATACCATACTTCCATAGACTCCATTCCAACCATTGGCAAAGGAAAGAGCTGGGTCTACAAAGTATTCGGCGTGACGAATAATAGCTCCAGAAAGGGGAACGAGAGCACTAAGTGAATGTGAGCAAGATTAGTTTGCACCTTGCAGATTTCATACCTTAATTCTGCAATGGATATGACGACGGCTGAGACTAAGATACCAACAAATGTATACCCCATTCTATTATAAATTAGCCTGTTGTGCTACAGGGTAGCCAAGAATGCTTACAAGGCACCAAGGGGACCACCATTCGTGATTGCACGGCCCGATCCAAGAAAAAGACCCTGCAAAGGTCAGTCCATTGAATAACACGTCAGGGTTGAAACCAACGTACAGTACCAATAGTGCCGGCGAGAGCAATCATTTGAATGTGCCTTTGTTCAAGACCTCGTCTTTAAGCGGGGAGCGGGATCAGCATACAGATCAACAAATTCCCCTTGCAATCAGACTAACCGCAGCTCATGAGTCTCAACAAACTCAGTGGCATTTTCCTCCTGAAGATCGGAAGGCGCGCCGTCTGCACTGGTGTAGACCACCTGCTTCTCGTACACTGGCACCGAGCCATTCTTCTCGATATCCTCCGAAGACATGATTGTATGGCTGATCTTGAAGAGAATATTCCGAAATCAAGATGCGGCGGAAGGAGGGAAAGGGCCAGGAAAACAAACGAGCAAGATAGGGACTTCGGAGAACGACGCCTATTCATATACTCGAACTTTGGACGGAGGAACACCCTTGGAAACCTGCAGTGCAATGCGTGGCGTTGTCTCTTATCTCGACCGGATATGCAGACATTAGCATACCCTGTGTCCTTGCTTTTGGGAAGTACAGGAAGAACCAACCGATAAGATAGTTGGACGCGAGGCTCCATGGATGGTGATCGAAAGAGGAAATGAATTGCAGGGTGGTACGCCCATGATACTGTTCTCGAACCATTGAACGGGTAACACTGCACTTTTGAGATGTAACGCCGCCAGCTGCAGCTCGCCGAAAACACGAGTGCTATCGAACATTTCTAGAAAGATTTCTTGGCCGTACAGTGCCGTGCCACTGCAAATCAAAAAGCGCCGAGCAAGACAGGAGAGGTGGGCGGGCTGGGCTGTGAAGCTTATCGCTGCCATCCAACGCTGTCCCCAGACCAGTTCCTCGGCAGCTTATATGCAACATGAGTGGGAAACAATGACAAGCAGCAGCATCAGAAGAGCCCATGTCTCTTGATCTCCTTCCTCTTTGATCAGGACCCGGAGTTCTCCAATATTCCCGCGTTCGCCAGCGACGGGATGACCGATGAAGACAATATGGGGGCAATGCGGTGCTTGCTAGGGGTTCTGGCGACTTGCAGAAACCGACTCCGTCGGGACACCAAATCTTGATAACCAGTGACCAGAAACCAGAATGCACCTGATCCTTGCCGGATGCAACCCCAGTCAATGAATGGGTGTATCAGGGGAGGAAGAGAGATGCGCGACGACCTGCGTAATGTCTTAGTGGACAAGCTGCATCTCGCTCGAAACGCAATCAAGCAGCAAGCTGCTGCGGTAGAGATAGAGATAGAACCCTGCACCTCTCTATGCGGCCCCTCTTCCCCTTATCAACAAGCTGGCGCGCTGAACCTCACCCATGTTCGCGTTGTCTGAGCGAGGTGGACAGCAGCGACTGATAAGAGACATGAGCAGGCAGGGGAAATAGCCCGACAGATATGGAAGAAACAACGGTCATTCGCAGGTAACGTCTCCTCTTGTCCTGCCGGCTCCCCTCACGATATGCCTTGGCCGCTCTTGATAGCAATCTGTACGTAATGCACCGCTGCATGAGCCAGGTCGGGCGTTGCTGAGGTGAATGTGGGATGCAGAAGACGCAGCTCAAACCACTTGCAGATCTGATAAGGCTGGCGGGGATGGTTTGCTGACTAACCATAATGCTCGCTGCCTGATGCTCTCTCATCCAGCCTCGGATCTCGGCTCGAGACCCGGGGGTAGCTCTATATAACATGCGCCGTCAAGCTTGAATCGAATAGATCTTGAAAGAAAAGATCAGGTAGGAACTATACAAGTAGGGTTCAGAAGATAAACTGCACTGTAGAAGTGGGATAGCCATCATGTCCAGGAAGTATTCGCCAGTTGCCTGCATCTACACATCACACCATTAGCGATTGGGGTTACCTTGGGCGAGAATGGCGAATATTAAGGAGTAGATAAAATGGAAGTGAATCGCTTTTCCATTCGCTTATGTTCTCTGGAGCCGGACTGAATTCATTCATGCCGACATAAATTGTCGGATCTCGAGGCACAATCCACGACCAAGACAGTATCGCGGCAATGCGAGTGGTGCAGGGAGGGCCTGTACTACTCAATCCAAAACCTCGATTAATGCTTCACTAGTTTACAGCTTCTTTACCATCTCCGCAAACTCGTCCTTTGCATCCTTCAGCAACTTCTCGTCAATCAAAGCCTGGATGCCGGTATATGCCAGTATCTCGCCAGCTCTTAATGCCCTTCCGTGCGCCTGCATCGTCCTCGCCGCAGCGGCAAAGCCTGGATTATGCGGCCCAGCTTCACTCTTAATCGCAAATCCATAACTCAGACTGGGCATGGCATAGCTGATGTTTCCTTGGTCGGTACTCGCGCCGCTTTGGCCATTGATGAGATCGATGTTGGGCTCTGGGATCTTGCCGTCGAGATTATTGGCGGCTTCACGACAGACCAAGCCAAGGGCCTTGTTGGGTACGTGATCGTCGTAAGACATGATGGGTGTGATCTTCAATTTGGCGCCGGTAGCAGAAGCCCCGGCTTCAAAGCAGGCTTCCACTTTTATCCGAAGCTGGGCGAGACGAGCTTTGGAAAGAGCACGAACGACGAATATTCCCGATGTGTAGGCGTGGATAATATTAGGTGCAGAGCCTCCGTTAGTGATATGTCCCTGAATGATATCTCCCGGCATAGTCTGCTGTCTCAGAACACTGAGCGCGTTGTATCCCGTGATCATGGCATCGAGAGCGTTGATCCCCTCCCAGGGTGCAGCAGCTGCATGTGCTTCCTTGCCAAAATACTCTACCTTAAAATTATGGTATGCAGTAGTTCGGACGAGCACGGAGTCGTCAACCGTTCCTGGATGAGAGATTAGGTTGATGTCGACCTTGTGGTCGGAATATGCCCCGGCGTCCAACAGCTTGATCTTGCCTCCACCGCCTTCTTCAGCTGGGGTGCCGAACAAGATCACCTTCCCAGGAACGCCGAGATCCTTCATGGCGCTTGCTACGGCTAATGATGCGCCAATGGAACAGATCGCGATAAGGTTGTGCCCACACGAATGGCCAATTCCACGGAGTGCATCTCTCTATATTAGCCGTTGGTTTCTTGCTTCGGGACAGGTTTTATACCATATTCAGCATTATAGCTAATGACAGGACCGGGCTTGCCGCTATCATATTCTGCAATGAAAGCAGTTGGGATTCCATACGCGGATGGAGTGACCTTCCACCCTTTTTGCTTCTTCATGAAATCCGTCAAGGCTTTATGCGCAATGAACTCTTCATAATTCAACTCTGGGTTGTCGTGAACTATGAGACTGATGCGACGTAAGTCTGGGCTGATGGAATTGATATATTTGCCAATAAAGGCCTGATATTTGACGTCTGTTGTCGATCGCGCTGCCACCAAAAAGTCTTCGGTCCTTGAAGCTTCTCGGTTGCTATGCCGTTGTCAGTTTGTCTCCCTTTGCCGTCGCGACGGACTTACATTTCGGAGCTTTTGCTAGCACAGGCTGCACATGACTCTGGCAACTTCATCAACACCTGCTTGAAGATCAAGGATCGGGTCTGGAAACTCACGTGTTGCGGCCTTCCAAGACCCTGAGTCAACGAGGACGAAATCATCGTCTACGTCCAGCGTTGAAAGCGCCTGCAACTTACCGAACCGCACGCGCGTGCTTTCGTATGGACTCATGGCTGCATGAATGGAGTCAGGTAGCTGCATCAATTGGCTGTTGATATATCGATGCTTAACATTCTGGAAGCTTGCAGAGCGACGACGGTCAAGAGGTCACCATGAGTGGGGGGAGTCCCAGGACACCGCTCGGCGTGTGATCCCTGCACTAAACTTGTTTCGAAGCTGAGGAACTCGGCCGAGCAATTCTACAATCAATCTCTTTCATGATGTCACGAGGCAAAGACGCAAAAGGATACAGAAGAAAAGGCTCGGTGGTTCAGAAGTGAATTTGGGCTACTCAGGCGGAATAGCCTGGCGCCTTCTCTTCAATGGTGTCCCATAAATCCACCCAGCCCTTCACAACCTCGTCTGGCAAAGGGCCTTTCTCTGTAGCAGCAAGGGTAGCTTCAATCTGCGACGTTGAAGACGCCCCCAAGATCATACCATCTTTATCGCCCAGGGGAGAGTGGTGCATAAACCATCTCATAGTAGCTTCCATCAGGGACATCCCATTCTTCTCGCACAACGCGGTATGGCTCTTCAGGGCCGCGACAATTGTCTCGGTCAAGAACATGTCTCCAAATACTGGCATGGCATCAAATCGAGATCCTTTGGCCGGCTTGAGGAGCTGGTCAATTGGCTTCGCGAGTAAGCCACCGGCTAGAGGGCTGAAGGCATAAAAGTCCATGTCCAGCTTTTTGAGCAGTGGGAGCAAGGTATTCTTCGCTTTCTGATGTAGCGGACTGAACCCACCCTGATATACCTTAGGCATACAGTATCCTTCTCGCTTGCAGATATCGTAGATCTCTTGAACCTCTGCATCCTTGATATTCGACACCCCAAATCTCTCGAATCGCCCGAGCTTGTACAGCTCACCAATTGCGCGACATTGTTCCGCGAGGGGGGTGGTTCGATCGGGCCCATGTAGGTAGTAGATATCGACCTTCTCCTGCTTCAGCGCCTTCATGCTCTTCCCACAATTCTCGATGATTTTGTCGTATGCGAGCGAGCCGGGTGCAAAGGCCGGGGCTTTGGTCGAGATTGCGAAGTCTTGCTGGGCATTGCTGAGACCGAGCAGTTCTTCGGAGCGACCGTCATTATACACGCGTGCCGTGTCGAGTTCGTGGACTTTATGTGCTTTCACGGCCTCCAGAAACGAGGACACTTGCGACACCTCAGCCATCTGTGCGGAACCCGACGCGACGGACGATCCCATCATGCCGACGATTATTTTGACCATGTTGGAGGTAGTCGTCGAGAACTGTTTCTGCTGCGTCCTGTATATGAGAGGCCTGGGTGGAGCGAAGAACATGTATGAGATGGTGCGCTCCCCATGTTCTTTCCCGTTGCAGCAGATCTAGCGGGCATTTATATTGGGATTGAGAACTTAAAAGTAATGATTTCTCAGCAAGGCTGGAATGAGGTGAAAGCCACGCTCCACCATATTGGCGAACCTGCGTCATTGAGTTGCAATTCCCTTACCAGAGTACGACTCTCAGAGATTTATGAATGATGAAGAGAGTGCCATTGTGTCACCATTTCTAGTGAACGGACTTCGGTCTTTTGGATGTGCCTCGGGCCAATTACATCGCCAAGTGCCCTGATTGCCGTCGCGGGGTAAAGGCGCGGACCGCGGGGTTCGCTGTTGCTTGGCCGCAGCAATCCGGGCCACGATTAGAATCGTGGTACTGTAGGGCGGGCGAACATCACAAAACATCGACGCTTAACAGCTGAGGCTCTGGTGGTAAGGACTCCAGAGCATGAAAACACCTCACCTGGTTCCCCATGGAGGTTTAGACCTTCTAAGGCCTTGTTCCGAGACTTCTTTCCAGTAGATCTGCGGAGGCGACCATGGCAATGAGTTTCGGGAAAGCTAGATGGTTCAAGCTGAACTACAGCGCATCATAGACGCAGCCTTTGGAAGCCTAGTTGGTTAAAAGCCAAGCGCCACGGGATTGGATGTCAGGTAGAGTAGCATCAGCACCTTCCCACCACCGTCGCCTAACATCCATCGGCCACGGATTCGATCTCTTGCGCATAGTCTCCCAGTCGTCTTTCGTTCGAGGAAACACGCCGGTGAGTGCCTTCTGGTGAAAGTTATAAAGCCCAGAACTAGCGGTGAGAGGGGAAATGAGGCCGCCACTAACATTATTAAGGTTTCTGAGCGAGCTAAAGTGCTCTGATGCTGTGCAACATCAGTTTCAGCGGCACTTAGTTCCGTTCCTATCAGGGGCTCAGAGTGCCGTCCCAGCTGACAACCCGAAGTCATCACGTCCGCTATCAGAAAGATTCCACACCCACTCTACTTCCAAAGACAGCAGCAATAGGCCTTCCGGTTGAACGCAACTCTAATCCTCGACGCAGCGCAACGGACTAATCCAGACACATTGTTTTCGGACAACACCTTAGTTTTCGATCCGCAGCTCACACCCCCCCTCCATTTAGTCTTTATGCACCAAAAGACGAGGTCATTCAGACCAAGCTTCCACTTTCGTATCCAAACTCTACCTCCCGCTAGCCAGCGAGAGGCGTATCGGTATTTTCTCCTCACTTACTTACCACGGGTGTTATGATGGGGACCAGGGCTGGGAATGATTCAACCCACAGCATGCAGTCGTGATGCATTGAGGAAATGGTGTTGATATGAAGCCCGACAAATACGGTGTCTTGGGCCGATGCAGTCGTGAAAGGGGTCAGTCCGGGATATAACCCGCACGACACATAGCAGGATCATCCGATTTCGAACCAAGCTTTTTTAGCACAATGTGGTCCACTCACAGTAGTGCACGACAGCCACCCTGAGACGGCCAAGCAGCCCTCGACCACACGACCCGACAGAACGCGGTCTTGAAGTCTATTTCCCAACACGCGCTTTATTTGATACCGATGGACGAAGGTAAGTCATTTAAACTTCTATCGTACCAGGCAGGCGGCACACCAAACTCTCAATTCGATAGATCTGGTCGCTCGACTAAAGCATACGGGTTGTGTGGCGTGCTGGATCTGAGTTCAGGGATAGGTGAGGGAAGGGCTGTTTCCTGGCCGGGGAAGAATGCTGTGGTTTCACAAAATCTCACCATCGAAAGAACGTGAAAAGCCCTCGGGAGCTTCAGGCATGGCACACGGCTGTTCCATCACGGCCATCGTGCCTTCCCCTTCTCGAAGGTTTCACCGCGCTCGAGGCCAATGACGAGCCCGAGAAACTCTAGCACGTTCCGTCATGAGTTTGGTTCGCTCTCCCTTTTCGTTTTAAGGTTTAGACGTGGAGCAAATGTTTGTCCTTGGCCGTTGCTTTTTGCGGGCAAGTGGCGGAAGCACTGCTGGAATGGTTGATCCCGTGGTCTTGGTCTTGGAACGGGGTGGTCTACACCGCAAGTTTCAGGGTTGGGCGAAGCAAGAGATGGGCGAAATGCCTCGCGGAGGACGAGTGAAGGGACGTCGACGAGGTTGGTGTTGAGCCCGCCGCCGACTGCCAGCGACGCCCGAGAAGCAGCACGGAAGGTGGGAAGAGAGAGGATGGCATGCTGCAAGACACACCTGCAGCGCGAGGGCTCTCAGACCGACGCTCTGATTCGAAGATTGTTGCACATCGCTCTTCTGCCGAGCCGCCAAACGGCAGCGGGGCCAGTGGCCATGGTGGCACGTCGGTAAAGTGCTTCTACACGACGGCGAGTTGAGACAGCAGTCAAGACACTAATCTTGTTTGCGTGTCACGTCACACCAACTCTGCCCGCATAGGTGCCTCCTTGTCCTTTCCAGCTGGTCTCTTCCACGACCTGAGAAAAGTTAAAAAACTGCGATATGCAACAAGACCGCCAGTTGCGCTGTCGACCTTTTACCCGTGGCTTGCTTTGGGGCCAACACGGCGGCCCCTTCCCCGGTCATCATTTCGTTGATTCCCCGCGAGACACCTTCTTACCACTCGGTACCCAGGAAAGGCAAACCCAAATTGTGCAGACGTGCAACGTTTCCCTCCTCCTTTCTTCTTGTGTTACCTCTGCGTCCGAGACGGGCAAAGCTTACGTGCACACCGCTGTTCCCACCCCGGGTTTCTGTTTCGATGCTCTTGGAATTATATAGGATCCTCGTTTCCGAATACTTCGGCCCGAGCTCGCGTTCCATCTCCTTCCTTCGCTTCCTTGGAGAAGACGAGGTCTGGTGCCCGTGACCATCCTCGTCTTGCCGTGTGCGATGGATGCTCAGTCGCCGGTGTATCGGCTTCAGAAAAGCCAGCTCGTTGTCCTTGCTTGACATGCTCCAGCGACATCAGGGTACGGAAAGTCCTCACTACTGCCTTGTTACTGGTTAGGTTCCGACTCTTGTTCACGTATCGGACTACAGTATTTCAGAACATATCCTTCGATCACTCTGGAACCGTAAGTTGTAGCCGGCCCAGTCCTGGAACTGATGCTTGGGTTGGATTAACTCAAATATTCTCCCGACGGTGCTTATAGTATACGTGGGCTCTGTTATCAATCCGAAGTGGAGAAACGGCCTTCACTGCGTTGAAGTCCTGCGACTAGGACGAGTCTTCCGATCGCGCTTGATACTTCCTTCTCGTCTTCTACTTTGGGACGGCAACCTGTAGCTATATCGTCTGCTCATTGAACCATCTCTAAAATTGATCAGATGCTGTGCATACAGAAGATCCTTGGAGACTCGGATGTCACTATTGACCATTCCACGAAGCACGCGTCCAGCTAAGCAATGCCACCTAGATCCTATTGTTGTTTTGACTTTCCTTAGTACTATAACTTGGACATCAATGACCAAATAACGACTGTGGTTCACATCGGAGATAGTTCCGTGCATCCAAGACATCACCACTTTCTCATTAATCTTATTTTAGCTTTAAAACCAGAGTCATTTGATGCAATATTACTAAGTAGCATGACGTCAACTTACCTAAACCAATCAACATAAGTCTCAGGGTTATCGGCTTGATAGCACATTCTTTATATTCATTCTTCAAGTGATAGCGGCGAGAGAATGTACAATGGAGCAGAATATTAATTTTTAAGCATTGCACCATATGGCCGGGCTGCTAGAGAAACTATATGAGAACACCCCGATCGAATGGCACACGATCATTATGAACACAGAGATAGGTTATGCATAGATTCGCATTCGATAAATGGAATAAGCAATGTAGCTGAAACATGAAATATAAATGCAGTAAAGCATTCAAATCCGCCCGCCTCTGAACTGTACAACTGTACTTACACTGTAAGCGGGTTATCTATAACTAATTACGGAAATTTTTCTTCACGAAAATGACTACGATTTCCAGTATAGTGGCAATGCACATCTTGACTTGGGAGGCTGTATCTGGTTTTGACTCTTACATCAGTGAACAAGAAACGGTCAGAAGCGAGCAAGGCGATTTTATCACTTTTGCGGGCTGAAAAGGGACATATGGACCAGTTTTTGAGCTCGAGCACCTTGCATACAAACTTTGTGAATGAGACAAGAAGTAGAAGCAGAGATTGTCACGTGTAGCTACCTTTTTCGTCCCCTCTGTGGAGAAGTTCCCACACAGCAGCGTCATGGGAAGCTTTATGGGTGGGGAAGGCTCTTCCCCGGTCTGAAGCCCCATCTCGATCATGGTCGACAGTAATCTCCGGTCGGGATTAGCTGCACTTCTGCCAGGTCTGTAAGCCTGTAGCCGCCGTGGAATTTGTACGCGCGGCCGGAGGAAGTGCTGCAGGCTCCGGACAAGGACATTATCAAGGAGTGGCAGATGTCGAAACAAACCGGTAGAAGGAGCGGCAACGCACATCATCCAGCCCGAAACAGTTATATTTATCCGTGAGGTCCTGCACGACCAACAGCTAACCCCCCCCCTCCCCCCACACTGCCTGTCTCATCCGGATGTAGTCGGGTTTGCCGACACGGCAGTCAACAACTCTAGCGACGCAAGGTACATACATTATCGGCACGGGACTGATCAGCCAGGCCACGACGAGGGAGTGCCAACATCTACCACGTCATGACCATATATTAGCTGTCGATCCGGTGATCTTTACAGCAACTTCCCAGTCCTTGAACTCACTGCGATGTTTGCTCAATGTCTTTGGCCCGTATTACAGGCACTAGTGGCTCGCAGCTTTCGATCAGCATACTACAGTTTCTAACCGCGGAAAAAAGGATGCGTTCAACCTCCTAGGCCTCTTGTTAGCTCTCGTCAATAACGGCACTGTCATCTAGTAGCGCGTCTAAAATTAAGAGACGGAGCGTGCTTCAATATACCGAAAATGTATCATATAGACATCTATCGCATCACCCCCCCCCACCACTCGTCTAGCCTTCCGTATCAGATGGATGCAAGTATCCTAACAATGAGACCTGCTAAGCCAAGTCACATTAGCGGTCATGTCGATGGGCTAGACATGCCTGATCCCGAGGCTGGAGGTGCTCGGCGATTGACGACAAAGACGCTAGTCTTCAGAGAGAGTATATAGACCGAAAACCCCGTCTCGCACTCAGGCATCTATAACAAGTGTTAAGCGTCGTTGGAGCTCGAGGCTTCGGTGTTCTCTGCTTCTGACACCTGCTGGAAGTGAAACGGAAACAGCTCAGAAGATTGGATGTTTATCCAGCGACTTACTTCGACATTCGACGGGAACGTGGCAAAGCAAAGCAAGGGAGACGAATCATCGCTCAAGAGGTCTCTTCCCTCCATAGCCATGGAACTAAAGAGGATCTTGACTGCCGGATTGAGCTGTTTCGAGCCGTTTCAATCAAAACCTCCAGCTTCTCAAACAAGTTCGTGTCTGGGATCATACAACTGACTACAAAGCGAAATCGAAAGGAGACTGAGTCGAGGCAACCAGTTTTCTAGGCACTGTTGCTATTGCTAGCTAAATCTGTAGACTGACCAAATTCAGAAATAGTGCTGGCCTGAGAAATATTCAATGTACAGAAAATATTCTATTTTGGAGTCCTCTAATTCTTTTTATATTTTCTTTTTGGATCGGACTACGACTTACAAAATCTTCTTCAGAACAACCTCATCAGCCTTGAATTGATTCGGCGGCAAACCAGCAACGCCAACATCAACCTTGAACAACCCGCCACTCAACTCCTCTCCCTCCTCAGCCGCAGTGGTAATCCACAACTCGGTGCCCATGAATGCCGGACAGGTGATGTTGCTACACGGCATCTTAATCTCTCCCGTGACCTCACCCTTCGGGTTGATCCTCAGCACTTTGCCCTCGCCATACACGCACTGCCAGAGATTCCCCTCGACATCGATGGCGAATCCGTCAGGCTCGCCTTTGGTCGGGTGCTTGTAGAACACACGCTCGTTGCTGATATCTCCGGTGCTAGGGGCATAGTCGAAGGCGTAGATCTGATGCTCGGCCGAGTGCGTGAAGTACAGTGTCTTCTCGTCGAGTGACCAGCCAATGCCGTTCGGGATGATGAGTCCTGAGCGGAGCTCGCTGCGTGCGAGGTCGCTGCTGAAGCGGAAGAGGTTTCCTGGGATTGTGTTAGTTGCTGATCCCTTTTTCAATATTCTCATGGTTTATGAATCCATGCATCATCAATGGGATGATCATTGGAATTTCTCCACATGACTGAGATGTCTCATTTGCGACTCTCGTCTGGACAGGAGAGAGACCCCCACAAGTATATACTTATAGCTTGCTTGGATGGACAATCTCACAGGGAAACGGGCCAGCCGAAACCATGTGATCCAGTAATCAAAGAGAACTGTAGCCACTCACCCTCAGCCTGGGGTGCGCCAACCCAGAAATCATTCATCGTGCCAATCCAGAAGCGCCCCTGAGCGTCCACGGTTCCGTCATTACTCCTCAGTCTCTCGTCATTCGCTTCGCTATCATAGAATCTCTTCAACAGCTCATACTGGCCCGTCTTGCGATCTAGGACGGCAACGCCGCGCTTGTACCCGACTAGAATCTTCTGGCTGGGGTCCACGCCCTCAATATCGGCGGTCACACCAACGGGGGTGTCCAGCTCAAGCGTGTGGAGGGCATCGCCGGGGTTTTCTGGGTCCGCGATAGGGGCGGAGAGTGAGAGGGTGTGAAGTCGCTTCTTCTTGATGTCTACAAACCGCAGCGTGTTGGTGCTGGGTTCATAGTATGGTGCTTCTCCCAACGCGCAGTGAAGGTTGATGTAAGGTTTGGTGACGGTCCAAGTCTTGAATTCGGCCATTGTGTTCGTGTCTGTTTGATTTCGGTCTTTGATGTTGTCTTGGCTCCTTCCTGTCTTTGCTTCCGCTCTCAATTCCTCGTGTCTTGCTTGCTGTTATGGTTGCTTTTTCCCTCCGTGATGGTATGTTCTCTGGCCTTTTTCTACTCCTTTGGGAAGGTGGGATGTCTGAAGTGGGGTTGCTTTGGCTGAAACGCCGCGCGCGGAGGAATCCCGCGCGGGTCTTGACGTGTGAATTTGAGATGTTGAATTTCAAGGTCGGAAGAGGAAGAAGAGGAGGGTGTAGATATATTATTGATTTGAAGAGCGCCGTACTTCATTCTTAAGAATCTAGAAGGCAATCAAATAGCCTGAATACAATTGCTAGGTTAACATAAGCATATTGTTGATTATCTTGATCACCCACACACTCTCATGGTCTCGGTTCAACCGGGCCTGTTGTCCGCGATGGCACAACACCAGATAGCTCTATGCTGCAGGTTCAACAAAGTAGAGGTCTTTTATTAAAGTAAATGATTTAAGTGCTTCTTTTTTATCTGCTTTAAATTTTTTTTTTGGGAATGAGCAAGGCGTCGTCGCTTCTCTCTCGCAATACCGCAATGGCACAGGTGGGCCTCGAAGTAAAGAAGTCGCATGTCTTTGTGGCATTATGCTCACTACCATGGTCTAGAAGGTCACCAAGGTAGGCTCGCCAACACGCGAGAGACGACATTGCAAGGCTGAGCAGGTCGAAGACAGTACCATAGCTACGGCCGAAAAAAGGACGTCAGAGCTGAGCAAGGATCTTCAGTCAATAGAAGTCTGACTGCCAAAACCCAAAGGAATCGAGAAAGTAAGAAGAGAAGTCAAAAGATATGTCAGTTTCCCGCAACAAGCAAGCCACAATGCTCGCACTGACTCCTATCAACCTGAAGTTACCACACCAAACCCGAATAGTTAAAATGATATTTTGGTTCTAGTTAACCTTCGTTGGATGTCAGGGCCCAGTTGAGGATTGCTGTCTGCACGCGAGTAAGTACGTCTTACCACTGCCAACGTAGGTGGCTGTGTAAAGCGGAGCTCTCGAGGAATACAATACAGTTGGGAGAAACAAACCCATGCCCTATAGTCCAACCGAGTACGATACTCCTCAACTTATTGGCCCATTTCCCTTGGAGCGAAAGACCAAGCAGGGGTTTGTTTATCCTGAGAGGATTGTAGATGCCTGCTGTAAGGAGCATGAGAGCATTTCTGGGATCCAACAAGCAACATAGCCTCTTAATTGACGAGAGAAGAGCCTAGGCCTAGATTGTAATACACGATACTTCCTTGCGAGCGTAATCTGATGCCTATTTCTGTTAACCTTGTTTTGCTGCACAATCGTCTAAATTTGCCGTATTAAATATATGCGTATGGCACTGTCAAGACACTTTGCGCGATAGTTACAGAACTGTGGATGAGGCCCAGTTAAGCTTTATGCAACCGTGCGAAACAATAACCCGTTGGTCGTATAGTCTCTAGCAAGGTTCGAAAATCAAGCCTTAGCATTGAGCATTGGTCAAAACGACCAAGCGGGCACCTTTGACGAACCACAAGAATCGAAGGACTATTTCGTCATCTGTGAGCGCCAACGTCAGCGAAGGTTTACTAGGAATATTGAATGACTGCTCCAGCCTTTTACCCAAAGTTACTGTACGTCAAACTTTGTAATGAAGACAGGGCCAACTCGAAAGTTCTGCCCACCACGATGCCTTGTAACGCTTCGACACATCCTTGTGAAGAGTTTCCCTCAGCTACAGCTTTTACAAAAAGAGACTTTCATTCTCTTGCCACTTCGAATAGAATTCCGGGTTTCAACCTGACAACAGAAACGTTAATTCCAAGACTGATGGAGGCAAGGGTGTAGACTATGGGAGTTCAAATATTAGTTTAAATATTGACCTCTTCTTGAATTGGTCTAGGTCAGAGCAGCAACTAGGGTTTTTGCTGCTGCTCAATACATACCGACCCATGAAGCATAACATAGATACCCCTGTGAGTTCGAGAAGACTATATTGACGGAAAGCCTTTCCGGAAACTCTACTCGCCGATCAGAACAAATGTCAGCTCATTAAGGTGGAATCAAAAGTGCGAATAACGTGGTGTGGTAGTGATCCCAGTATTTCGGGAGGTGACATGCTCCGACAAAAGCTGAAGCCAACAGTTAGGCAAGCTTGCATAAACCATACAGCCCAAGTGTGGAGAGGGCTATTCCAACATGCCAAAGACATCTCTTATGTCAACAGCCGTCAGGAGCAGAGATAGAATAAGTCAGGCGCTGAGACCGCAGCCGGCCGAGCCGGTTGCCAACCTCCTTTAGGCCGTATCGACATCTCATGCTAGCTAGCATGAACAGGCGAACGCTGTACTTCAACTCCGCGCCTCTTCGATGTGATGGGCCCATGGTTCGCTCTATCCTGGAAGGGGAAAGGTCGCGAATTCTTTCAAGTACGGGCGGGGTACGGACGTCCGAGCCATCAACGCGAGCATTGTACGCGGCAAGTGAAAACATCCAAGGATATTTCACTGAGGGATTCTTGTAAACTTACTATTCACTTTCGAAGCTTCTCCAGCTGTATCATTCACTTTCTGAATAGACGATGTGCCCTGCAGCCTGATACGTTTGCCACGAAGAGAATCAGCCTTGAACTCTGATGATCCGACATCTCAGGGTTCATGGCCTGAGGGAGTTTTGGAGTGGAAGTCAAAGTTTGTATCCTGGCCTTGTGTAGCCAGGATAGGATGGCTTATTCCGGCTGACACCTCCGATATAGAATAGTGAACTCTTCTGCTGCTTCAGGTTCTACTCAGCTGCCAGAACCCCTCTCTAATTTCAGACGGAGACATGTACGCAATCGCTCGCAATAGTAGACACGATGGATCAGAACCGGCGCACAAAAGATTGTCGAAAAGAACGGCTGCTGGGTTCCTAATCGTCAGACTACCGGGGCCACCCAGGGGTCACTCAGGAACTATATTTTCGTTTCGATCGAGCTTGCTCATGGCAAAGCTTGGTCGGCTTATGCGGTCATGGATGCGGACAGCGCGAAGTGCTATTCAGACCGCCACACTGAAACTCTTTGGCTCAGCAACCTTGCTGCAAAGTTCACCAAGGCCACCCTTTCACCGCTAATCAGAAGTGCCTTTTTGACCTTTCTTTACCCGACCCTGGAAAGCGCGTACAGGTTCTTGGATCGACGCTGCACCTTGACCTCGTGTAACTGAAGGCTCGCCCCTTGGTACAACAGACTGCTGGTACAATACTCTCAGGATAAATAAACCCCTACCTGGTCTTTCGCCTCAGGGGAGTTGGGCCAATAACTTGATGAAAATCGGCATAGGCGGGACTACAGGGCATGAGTTTGTTTATCCCAAGAGTATTATTGTACAACAAGTCCTGCAGATGGACAGCTAGTCAGCAGCGGCCTGATCGGTTACATTTAGCTAAGCGCCAGTGCCGTCGCCTTCGTACAGTATCAAGATCCGTCACGGAATATGCATAAAGGCACCAGCGGCAGAAAAAGCCAGAGGTGGGCCATTCCAGTGCAAGGTATACAGTTGACATGCGCAAGGCGGTGATGTGCATAGTCTTTATTGGTTCCGCGGATGACGCATCATAAAAGCCGCTGAACCATCTTCTTGACCGCTGGTCACGGACTGGACGACGTGGATATGGATTAGAGCGGTGCAGCAGGCCCGAGGAGGGCCACCTTCTTCGAAGCATCTTGGCTTTCTTTCTGGCTCGGTAACTGACGTCTGCAATGCTGCAGGCTCTAATGCAGGTGTCACACGTGAGAAGCGGAAGGATGATCCTCGTGGAATTACAGCCAAGAAATATGAACCAGGAACAGGCCAAGAAAGATACTATACAGTGCAGTGCAGTGCAGTACAGTACAGTACAGTACAGTGGTACAGTACAGACAGTACAATCTGTAGCGTACGGAAGTGGGTGAATATGGTGGGTAGTGGAGAAAATCCGGAAGCATAGAGCACTGATCAAGGGAAGAGCCGAGGCCAATAGGCACACAGCTTGCAGTCTCTACGGAGTGCCTTCCGAACAGCAGGGAATGGCCACCCGGAAGATTGCGCAGCAACAGTGGAGTAATCGTCGTAAGAAGAATCTTGCTACTGCTTAGGGGGCTGAAAGCTAGCCGGACTCAGAACTATCGACGTCAATCAGAATGATTCTGGAAATGAAACGAGAGGGACGGAAAGGAAGGGAAGAGGAGGAAAGGAGGCAAAGTTTATTCGGTGCGTGAGTGGAAGAATTGTACGTATTGACGAGTGAGAACTATTGATTGATCCTGGGGAAGTGCCCGATTTTTTCATCACATTTCTGGCAGGTGGTCCCGAGTTCGTGGACGCCTCCCCGACGCCAATCGCTGCGGGATGAGCGAGCTACAGTGCGAAGTCCCCCTCTCTTCAAGCCAGGCCTGGCCTGCAAGTTGGACCGCTTTGGTGATCTGGGTTTGAAACAATGTGGCACAAAACGGAAGTCCCCCCTTCTGCTGATATGCACTGCCAGCCTGCACTTGTACAGCCTAAAGCTTCCACGCATGGCCAACCTCAAGCAACACCTACACTGCTTCGCCTGGCCCCAATTGCCAGCGCCGGAATGTGGCTCGATTGGCTGGGAGAAGTGCTCTTAAACGTCGGCATGGGGTCGCCCGGTTGGGCATCAGTCTGGATGGTTCGGTAGAGCTGCGATCATGCGTCTGCGATCACGGCGACCTAGACTTTTCCCGGTCTTTTCACCTCTCGAGCAGCTCGGGGCGAAAAGAAGATCGACCTTGCCTGCATTGACGGCTGGTTTCGGCCCCCGGCTGGTGCTCTGGTTCGCTAGGTTGATGATGGAGCCCAAGGACAGTCTTATTAGCGGGACCGCACGATGTGCAGCTCCAACGGACGCGGAGCTAATGAGTTGCACGGGAGCACCGTTCTACCGTTCGAGGTTGTATTATCGCGTCATATGGTGCCGCAAAGATGGTTGTGTCCAAAGGCTTTCCTCTTCCCATTCTGTCTCATCAAGATCGGGCTGTGGATCAACCAATAATCAACTCGATCTCCCTGGATCCTGGCTGCGCTGATACCGCTTTCACTCATTTGTGCCAGATTGGGGGTGGTGCTCGTTTGGCGACAGGTGAAGGGATACGATCCAGCGTTCTGGTGACCTGTCCCGCCGCGCTAGAGCCCGGCCGCTTGGGTTTGGGATTGGCACTGAACTTACGAATGCCACACCCTTCACTTTCAGCTAGATGGGTAAGACAACTGGTAGGTCGAGGCAACATGCTCCCCCTACCTGTTGCAAAGATAGCTCAGGACAGTCAGAAAAGCAGTTCGGTGCGACGGACAAACATACGGTCATTGGTCGTACGTACTTTACGTAGGCACAGGTGATCTTACCCTGAATACCACCTATCCAGAATGTTCTCCTACTAGGGAGCCAGATTCCCCTGCCAATGTTCATATATCTATACTATATTGATTGAGCGATTGCGGCGCAGTCTTATACAGTTTGTGTCAACGGCCTTGCCCAGTCGATGTTAATTGCGCTTGCGTATCCGTATTAACGTAGTTCCTACTGTCCTGGTGTTTTCTGATAGGGCCTCTGAAGGCCACATTGTCCGGAAATTCTTCCAGATTTATTAGGGTTAAAACACCACCACCCTACCTGCTTAAACCATCAGCGAACAGTGTGCAGGTCAAGCTGCCATGGAGGTTCTACCGCTATGCAACAGATCTGTGTCAAGGATGACGGGTGGAAGGAATACCCCTATGCGGACGTTACAAGCCACGTTGGGTTCCGCGGGATCTGTTAAAGGATTCGAAAGATCAGAAGACTTTCCAGGATCGACTTGTATCCTGAAGTAACGTTCCTAGGATTAGGTGCGGCATTCGACCAGGCGAGTTCCCCGGTGCGTCAAGCATAGTCCCCGGGAACCTTGCATAGCAATATAGCATCTCAACTGGCGTGGCACGATGATATGATGTGCTGCTGGTCCATGCCCTTTAGTGGCTGGATCCTTTGGGAGACAATCTTCACCGTTGCTGAAGGCAAGCATTGTATCCCTTGGCGGTTGCGTTACCATAGAGTGATCTTTCTAGGAGGAAATCTCGACTCGCAGTGACAACTTTCCTAGACGATGCTCCCTGGTCCATCTTTCGTCGCTTCTTGGGGCCTGTAAACCAGGATTCTCCCGAGTCGACAATGGGGCGTAGTTGCATCACCCTCAGCTGGCTGCATGTGTGTTCGCTGGGAATCAGCTAGATAGCTCCCTTCTGAATGATCTTCTCACGCTCAGACGCTCAGGTATGATATACTTTCCTGGCAGCCACGCACATCATTGTTATTTCCTACGTACTGTACCATGACTGGCTAGGATCAGGATCCCTGATAATTACCATTCTCTGAGGAGACACGTCCAAAGCTCAAGCGTTGTCGTCAGTACTGTACTGGGCAGCACGGGACGCTGGCCACCTTGCCCGTTGTAGCACCACTTTCACTTGCTTCCTTGGCCGCTAATTTGCCTCTTGAAGTGGTAGGAGTGAAGCCTAATCAAAGCGGACGAGCGACCCATATCGCAGGATATTCTCCAGTGGCGCCGGGAGGTCATTTGGCACCCTGACACTTATGAAGCTACCTGCTCCATGGAATTTCCCATGTCATGCGCTGCCATGCGAGAAAATCCTTATGTCGACATTCGATCATCGGGGTCGTTCCACGGCACCAGCAACCCGAGAGACAACGCACTGACGTGGTCGGCAAGCATTGAAAAGTCAATAAATTGCCTGAACGGGACAGAGCTGGAGCGCGGCAGCAGGGCAGAGCGGTATTGGGACCAGAAAGCAAAATAAATTAGTCAAGCCCCGTTGGCGGCTTTCTCAAAATCGGTCCATGATCAGTGCGCTACGACCCCCGGAGAACGAACTACTGCAACTCATCTTACTTGCCGCTCACCAGCACCGTGGGTTCAAGGATACGAGCCAGCGTGGGCGCGGGACCAATTTCCTCGACCAGGGCGCAAATTGGTCGCCTCTCGGTTGCCATGTCTCGTTGTGTATCTTGTTGGACACAGTGGCTGCGAGGCACCTCCTGCAAGATCAGGTCCTTTTTCCGACGGTGAACCCAGCAAGTGGGACACTGGGAAAAGTATGGCCTCGTGGCCTTCTGAAGGATCATTAAGAATGCTAATGCAAGCCAAGAATATGATTAAATCAGACCTGCCGTTCTTTTGGCAATCACAGGATGATGTTCCCGTCGTCCATCGCTGCGCACCAACGGCGGCCATCCGCAACCGTCGTTTAATTACCCAGGGTGTAACCTGGGGTTGCTCGTGGGCTCAAGGATCTGGCGACCTGTTACCAGAGAATGCAGAACCACGCAACCCTGCCAGACTTTGGAGGAGGTGGTCTCCTCAAACCGACCAGGATGGCAGGGTGCCGGAAAGACTGCACGCAGAAAGCAGTATCTTGCTTTTTTGGCTTGGTTGCAACTGGCAGGGTTGCTGCTGTCCACGGGAAGCATGCGCCTTGATTTTGGATCGTCGCGTAGTTACTGGTACTCTGTACCGTGCGGAGTACAAACTCATTACGGATACGGTGGACATCATATGCACCATACTGTACATAACCGCTGAAAGCGGAGGAGGCGAAGGAGACGGAGACGACAGAAGAGAAGACGGAAAGAAGAAAAGAAGAAAAGCAACAAAGAAGGAAACGCAGAGGAAAAAGAAAGGACACAAGGGAACCATGGTGTCTGGGTGAAGATGTACTCTGCAATGACACCTTGAAGAGCACTGTTTTCCCCACGAAGAAGAAACAAAGCACCGCGATCATGTGTTTGCACGATTGGCCGTTCGCAGACTCGATCGCTGTGAACAAGCACCTCGGACAAGCAGAAAAAGCAAGAGGTCTTGCGCATTCCTTTTTGCCGCAACAGAAGGAAGGCCGCGCTTTCATCGCAGCGTGGACTGACGGTCTCGTCGCTCTCCGTAGGAAAGCCATTGCACCTCGGCACATGGAGGAGCACTAGTCTTCTCCCGCGCGGAGGCTAAAGGCGAGGCAAGGCCAGGCCAGGCCGAGTCACAAGAGCAGTTAAGGACCCGACAACTCCAACACCGTTTTCTGTTGCATCAGTAGGTCTAAGGGACGATTCTGCAGAGCCTCGTCAGGGCCAGCCAACCAGAGCGGAAGGGCGAGATTGGGCTGCGCCGTTGGGGCATCCTTCCGCAGGCCCTTTCCCCTTGCGGAGCCGTGCTGAGACCAAAAGGCGTCGACCACGCAGCACAGCACGTCCGCCACCCCTTCCGTGTGGGTGTTTCCTGCAAAACATCGCATGCGGGAAAACGTGAGGCACGACGACGTTTGCTCAGCGACTCGCCCCGGCCCACCCCTTCTCTTCGTACAAGCGCTTCGACTCGTCCACTTCGCCTTCGCCATCTTGCAGTGCGTGTCCGGGGACTCCCAAAAATCCTGGCATCGACTCTCTGTCCTTCATTCGTGCACTGTCTCCGGCATCACGACGGAGCAAACGGTTAAAAGCAACGCTGGAGCATCAAACAGTGACATGCAAGCACGGCGCATTATCACGCTACACGCTCAAGTCGATCGCTCGGGCACAGTGCAGCATACTGTATACTGCACAGCATGCCTTAATCACGAGTGCGGCTACGGTGATGCAGAATTCTATCACCATCGACACTTGGTCACTAATCTCTCCCGCCCAGAGACTGGTCGGTATCGCCCGCCGACCCGAATTACAGCTGGCGCGAACCATAAAGGGCGCGTGCTGTACTAATGCAGGGCAGGGCGCTCAGCGATATTGCTCGCTGTCAGCTCGCGCTGACGACGCCAACGCCCATACCATCGTTAGAGTTGAAGCTTGGTAGCGACAATCAAGTCGCTCGCTACCAAGGGGATTGTCAGGGAGGAAATAGAGTGGTCCCAGGGGACAGCCTCATGGTCTTGGACGCTACGGCTAAGGGTAAACACGCGATATGACGGGCACTTGGGACAGGATGTTGTTCATGTCGCTTCACCTCGTGGCATGGTGGTTGGCTTGCTGTTTGGGCAACTCTCATTTACCTCACCCTGATGGCCTGGGATCCGTTGCTCGCAAGCCAAGCAAAGGATCAAGTCTGTCGCAAAGTAGCATAGTATGGTCATTCATCTCGTCCTTTGAACCTGTCCCGATGAGAACGTGTTGTGGCTCATGACGCGCTCAGTGCCTTCTGAATCCTGGGCGCGCGATGCCCTGGCTATGGGTCCGGAGAAGGCCATCATCGGAGACTCCCATATCAGGTACCGTCTCCCTTGGACGCTGGCTCCTAGTCACTCGTTGCGCAACCCGGCCGTGGTTGGTGGCATCATCATCGCCGACCAACATTCCAACTGCCTGCCCGCGGGTGCAGCGCAGTCCTGATTTTGGGCAGAGGCACAGTGGGAGCGTATGACTGGCTTGGAGCTGACCACCGGGCTATTGGAATTGCAATCCA
Organism: Coleophoma crateriformis; assembly: GCA_003369635.1. Lineage (NCBI taxonomy): Eukaryota > Fungi > Ascomycota > Leotiomycetes > Helotiales > Dermateaceae > Coleophoma > Coleophoma crateriformis. Next base: position 287,830 of record PDLN01000004.1, read on the forward strand.
TCATGCTGACGAACGGGGGCACGCCCATGGTCGATACCCACCATAGGAACGATATTCTACACATCGAGCACCGACCAAGGGCCTCCGCCAAATCAACAGCCAGCCTTGGCCGAGCTGCCCACTGCCCGCCCACCAGCAACAGGGGTCTGGGGACCGCCTCCAACGCTTGGTCTCCCGCCTTCCGCGCCTGCATTCCCCGGCAGCGTGCGAGACCAGCGTTTCCTGGGAACTTCTGGGAATCTCGACGAGCGGGGCTAATCCTCCTCGAGCGTAGTCCTGCCAGGCATTATGTCACTGCAGCCCCTGGCCCTGGTCTCTTGGCAAACCCTCGACGAGCCGGCCAGCTGTGCAGCAGCTCCAGCTCCCACCGTAAAGGTTCGCCAGCATGTAGGGCCCGCTCTGCTCCCATCCTGGCCGATGTGATCTCTGGCGCAGGGCAGGGAAGGGAGGCATGGGACAAAAGTGTCTGATGTAGGTGCAACTATGACTAGGTAGCTAGCTACCGACCTGTCCTGTCCTGCTACGAAACCCAGTCAGGCAGGGCAGCACAGCACAGTAGACGCGGTGAAGAGCCAGAAAGGTCTGTGGGCAAGTAATAACGGTGTGCGGTGCGCGCGTGGGACGGAGACGGGGACTAGGACGGGGACGACTCTTCAAAGCTTGGGGGTCATCCACCTTGCCAGCCGTCGACGTCTTTGTTCTCATCCACTGCTACTACAATGACACTGATCTTGCGAGTAACCACCGAATCCCTTACACCTGTGTCACACCGTCGTCGGATCGATCCATAGACCTGACAAGAACCAAACGCCTAGCCTTGAACCATCTCGCAACCTAACCAGATTGCCCAAGTCGGCAGTACATACGAAAAACAAAGTTCCTGGAGCTCAGCTACCTTTCCGCACAGTCTCCCGTCGAGTTTCGTCCACCAGTCGCATAGCATCAGCCTGCCGGAAGAGCCTCGAGTCCCGAAGATTCTCGAATACACATTTCGGAGGTGTCAATCATTCTGTATGTTGTTCCCTCCTTGACGGTCGCTAGTCCGTCCTTTCAGATATACTTCGCAGTTCCGGTGTTTGGAGCTCAAGTAACAACTACCAGATCCTGACTAGTGCAGTAGCTCGTTCGCATCGAGATTTACCAAAAAGAGAAGCATACCAGCCTGCTACCAGGTCCTTGGTCCATCATTGTCGCCTTGGTATCCCTGTCGGAGCAGTTCGTCACATCTCCCAGGCACGCAATACCTATATATCAGATATCGCTCCGCCGTCTTGGGTCAGAACATCCTCGAGAAAGTCCTCGTGCTACTCATCTTTGCTTGATGGCAAGACGACCAGACTTGGTTTCGGTTTCCACGCTTCAATAACATCAAATTCTCTCCGCTATCCTCGACTGCTACCTGGGAAGCCTCATTGGCCGTCCCATCTTATCTATTCGTCCTGGCTGTACAAGGAACGCAGCGCCCATTGCGCGACCACAAATCCAGCGTGATTCCTTACCAAGAAGTTGAGCAAAGCAGCAACCCAACAAATTACGGGACGGGGCAATCGAGGTCACCGGAAGTCTTGGAGAAGAGACTTGAAGAATTCGTCAACAAGCTCCATAGCTACCAGCAAAGTTGGGAAGGGAGTGGGCAAGGTCAATGTTCCGTCCTTCGGGACAACAAGGAGTTGGAGGATCAGGACTCGATGTCGCAGCCGCCTTCTGCGTCTCGTCCTGCATCTCGATCATCTACAGATGGGCAGAGAGTAACTCTACCGCCTGTAAAGCTTCGAGATGACTTACAGCAGACCGGACAACCAATTGACTGGCGATCAGAACAAAGACAAGGCTTGCGCTCAGGACACAATACGCTGCCTTCCCCTCAGGCTCGGGCTCCAGCTCAAGCCGTCCCAACCAGCAGAGATTTGGGGGTGTTATCCATCTTAAACCCAGCCGAGCCAGAAAGTGCTGGATCGGGATCCTCAGGCCGTCGACCTAGTGCAGGATCTCCTCATTCTTCAATCCACTCATCTTTTGGACAAGGCTCACAAGTCGGGGCGAGCCCTTCTTCAACAGGCCCCAGCCAAGGATATTCTGGGAGCTCCCAAGATACTCTTCCTCGAGGACGGCGAATCTTGACTCCAAGATCTCCGCGGACGGTTAGTGCTGGGATGGGTACTATTACTGGCACAAGAGACGCACAACGATCACCATTCATCGGATCCAGAAGTCGAGCTTTTGCAACCGAATCTGGTCCGACAGCTAGCTCTGAGTCGGCAGCTATGCCTACTCTGCATACTCAGCAACACCAACAACATCAGCACTATGGCTTTCCTCCGGCACCCACTCCACTTGAAAGGCGCCAAAGTGGAGCCTATTCGGGTTCTACACAGCCTCCTCACTCTCAAAGTGTTAGTCCCAGCATGTCGGCCTCATCACATATTCCTTCAACCCAGACTTCGCCAGCAACGTATCATCCGTCAAGCGGGTTACCTCCCCCCAGTCAGAACTATTTCCCCGGATCGTCGTTGCAGCAGGCTGGCGGAATGGCATTCGGTGGTGGTCCAGAAGGTAAGCACAAATAATTCACTAGTCCTTCCGGCGTTTTTTAACCCTTCATCGATCCGAGAGACAATTCTCCATCTTATTCTGATCATCCTGTTCAAATTCTGACTATAACCACGTCTCAAGGCTTGTACCATGTACCAGTAGATGTACACCAAGCGTCCCGGTTAGCTGACGAGAAACGTGCGCGCAATGCAGGAGCCTCAGCGCGATTCCGTCAACGTAGGAAAGAAAAGGAGAGAGAGGCTTCCAGTAACATCGAAAGACTACAGCAAGCGCAGCGAGATTTGGAACGGAGAGTACGAGAAGTCGAACAAGAGAGGGACTTTTACCGAAATGAAAGAGACCGGTTCCGAGATGTGATTTTCAGGACGCCTGGTTTGCGAGAGACGGCTTTGCAAGGCCCGCCGAGCCCACGAGCTATCCGAACTGGCTCTTCCAGCTTTCCACCACCGCCCCCACCCGGTCCACCATCCGGGGCATCTGCCGCACAGGCACCTCCCCCGAACTATGAGAGTGGTCCAGAGCGAGCGTCTCGACGACAGAGAACCAATGCTCAGGGAGACTTCGCCCCTGTACCATATCAACTGCCGCCAGCAACGACGTTGCCACCGGTCCAGAGTGCTGGGTTTATAGGACAACCCATACTGCCACCTCTGAGGATCGATAACCCTACCGCAATTTCGAGTGCTCCGAACCTGCCACCCACTCCCACCGCGGCTCCTCAGCCCCCCTATGATCCATATGCTCGACCGCCCTTTGATCGTCGATGGTCTGGCGATACCAGCGGACGTCGATAGTCAGCGTCGCTGATGGATCGTCCAGCACCGTGACCGGAGGGATGCGCGAGTTGGGTACGAGGTATTCATCCGTACCGTTGTATATTTATACGGATAATTTCCCTTCTAGTCCCTAGCATCTAGGTGAACATAATGATTAGCATTGAAGATTGCACGGGTTGTACATTTGCATCGGGCAACCGACTATTTCCATTGATGAAGCCCTCCTCGCTTCGCTTGTTTTTTGTTTCTGCTACGCGTTTTATACCCTTTCTTCCGTTTCTGATGCGCTCATTTTCTGCTTTGGTCCTCTATCCTTCACCAATATCTCGATTCGCCTTCGCCGTCGGTTCTCATTGCGACAGTCAGGTGCTCTGGGGTATATTTATATATATAAACATCCTTCCATTGGGATGGGGTTTGCGACCCGGGGTGTTATATCTGGGAAAGATTGGAAGTGGAAAATTTTATAGTTGTGGTTTCTTCCTCGGGGTAGAAGGAAAGATGGGCTGTATGTGACTTCTTGCTGTGCGGGTAGATATTGCTCTGAGGGGCTTTTGTGTATAGGGGGCTTTGGCAGCATGGCTGGTATATAAAGGAAGAAAAAGTAGGAAGTGTGTTTTATCTCTGTTGAGTCACAACATTCTTCGTCGTGCGTTCATTGCAAGGCTGTGTTATGTGTATGTCTCACTTATATATGCATGGCGATGCACTCATCCATGCAAGGTGGTCGTGTAAGTACGAAGCAAGGAACTCCAAACTCTTTCCCCCGGCGGAGCATATGCTCTTGGCAGAGATCCTGCTGGATCAGGAATGCCGAATAGATCGTCGATTGGCGTCGGTCTGGTCAAGCAATGGTGAAGAGGGCCAAGCAGCGCAGCCTTCGATTTCATGAAGGCATGGGGCGTAGCATGGTAGCATTTCGTGTTCTCGCCCCTTGAGCCGTCATGGTGTCGACGTAGAAAGCATGAAGATGAATGGACTCCAATGATTGGACACCTATCCTCCCTTGCGCTCACATTGTATGTTTTTGTGTTTTGTGCTTTTGCGTTTAGCGATGCATGTACCAAATAGCCTTGTGCTGGACAAGCGACGCCTTACGGATCGGGGCGCTTTAGTAGCTGCTGCTGCTAGTGGTGGGGTAGCAGCGTCATGGTCGGTCCATATGCAGACCAAGCTAAAGAAAGGGAGCAAGTAGTGGGTCTATGGCTTAGATCTCTGATACGAGCGACTGCTGCTGGTATTGGCTTTATTTATCTCTTTGGCTTAGGTTGCCGGCACATCAAATGGACACATTGAAGACTGGGTTGGTGGGCGCTGCTGAGGTACTTAGTCGACTTTGGAGACACGAGGGTCCTGTAGCTTAGCATGGAAAGGCCCAAGATACGCGGAACGGGGGAGCGTGGCCATGCTTGCTCAGACATCATCCAGGGCCTTCCCTCCCGGTGGAGCTCCCTCGGCCATGTGTGTCATGTCTGACGGGTGCTTGTCAAGGCCATTATTCACCATCGGGATGCGTGGGCTGTGGCCCGAATACCTTCCCAATCCTGCAGTCCCGTCGTCCGGGCATCGCGGGGCAGAACAGGCGGGCTAGCCGCTTTAGGCATGCATATCCTGCTCCCTCCGCCTTATCGGCTGGGATAAGAGAATGGCTGCCTCGGTACTGTACCATAGCTCCTTTGGCCCTTTCCTTACCCAAATCGTCCATCCCGACAGCCTTATACACCACCACTCTTGCAGCGCGTGGTCATGAGAAGTACCTCTACGCGCGCAACCCCAGCCTGGAGCGTACTAATCCCACCTTGTCCCGTTTATCAGTCTGTGGGAGCTTTAAAGCTTCACCCCGCTCCTTCCCCTCCCCTTCTCTCCCTTTCCTCATGTCCAGACCTCTTCTCTTGCTGCACCACTTGCCAAGAATCCTGCCCGCACGCTCGCCATTCTTCTGCTTCTCGTCTTCTCGAAGCTGCTCTCTCTCCTTCTCTACCCATCCAACCCCCCATCGAGCTCTCAGCAGCTCCGCTCGCAAGATGTCCGACCTCTCAATCGAGCTCACTGCTCCCAATGGGCACAAGTATACCCAACCACTTGGTCTCTTTATTGGCGGCGAGTTCGTAAAGAGCAGCAATGGCCAAAAGTTGACCACGATCAACCCCACGTAAGTTTTCTGGGACCATGGGCTGCGGATAAACTCTGACGTTGCCGTGCGGGATAGTGATGAGAGCGAGATCACCTCGGTTTATGCCGCAACCGCAGATGATGTTGATGCTGCCGTCAAGGCCGCGCGGAAAGCATTCAAAGACCCTTCATGGCGGGACATGGCTCCTACCGACCGTGGGAACCTGATGATCAAGCTCTCCGACTTAGTCGCGGCACACGCCGAGACCCTAGCCACCATTGAGACCTGGGACAACGGAAAGCCCTACAGCGTCGCTTTTTCCGAGGATGTAGGCGAAGTCAAGAACACCCTGAGATATTATGGCGGTTATGCGGATAAAATTCATGGCCAGGTCATCGATACGGGCGCCGCCAAGTTTGCCTATACGATCAAGGAGCCATTGGGTGTGTGCGGACAGATCATCCCATGGAACTATCCCCTTGCGATGGCTGCGTGGAAGTTGGGTCCAGCTCTAGCTTGTGGAAACACCGTCGTGATTAAGGCTGCCGAGCAGACACCTTTGAGTATTTTGTACTTGGCTACTCTGATCAAGGAAGCTGGCTTCCCACCGGGAGTGGTCAACATCTTGAACGGTTACGGACGCGAAGCCGGTGCTGCCATTGCGTCTCACTTGGATATTGATAAGATTGCTTTCACTGGTAGCACTAGCACCGGAAAGGAGATCATGAAGTCAGCTGCCATTAACATGAAGAACATTACTCTGGAGACGGGTGGAAAGTCCCCGCTTTTGGTCTTTGAGGACGCCGATCTGGATCAGGCTGTTAAGTGGGCTCATATTGGTAGGCTGGCTCTTCGCCGATGGATGGCAAATTACTAACTGTAGTCAGGTATTATGTCCAACCAAGGCCAGATCTGTACCGCAACATCCAGAATCTTGGTCCAAGAGTCTGTCTACAGTAGCTTTATTGCTGATTTCAAGAAGCACGTAAAGGAGGTCTCCATTGTGGGTGACCCCTTTGCGGAGTCAACCTTCCAAGGCCCCCAAGTAACCAAAGCACAATATGAGCGCGTTCTCTCCTATGTGCAAGCCGGCAAAGACGAGGGAGCCACCTTGGCCTCCGGCGGCGAAGCCTTCACCTCCGTTGGCCCATCCGGCAAGGGATTCTTCATCACCCCCACCGTCTTCACCGACGTCAAGCCAAGCATGAAGATCTACCAAGAAGAGGTTTTTGGGCCTTTTGTTGTCATCGCCTCCTTCAAGACCGAAGAGGAGGCCCTCGAGATGGCGAACGATACCACCTACGGTCTCGGCAGTGCCATCTTCACCCAGGACATCACACGCGCACACCGTGTTGCGAAGCGTATCGAGGCCGGTATGGTCTGGATCAACAGCAGCAACGACTCGGATTTCAGAATCCCCTTTGGTGGCGTCAAGCAAAGCGGTATTGGACGCGAGCTGGGTGAGGCTGGCTTGGCGGGATATTGCAATATCAAATCTGTGCACGTTAATATGGGAACCAGGCTCTAGAGATACCTTTCTTTTACGTCCCGGGTTATACGGAAGGTCATGGATGTGAAATTGTGATTAAACATCATTTTGGATCTGCTTGGATGACCAAGTTGTGGAACCGGGCATGTGGATATGCCCGGTTGACGTGGAAGCGTGATACCAACTCTATCATAAAAAAGTTATCATAAAATCTACTGTACTCATTTGACCCTGTTTGGAAGTCGGGTTGGCTGCTGTGTCAATGGGCAAACACAGTCTGACTGCCCTCATATCCCTAAATCCATATATACATAGCCTATGAGTCACAAAAACAAGATAAATACCAACAATTTTTGCACTGCAGCCATGCCAAAAGAGAACCAAAACGGATGGAATAGATTCTCTTTGCCAATCGGATGGGACTTTCTGTAGGGAAGAATCAGCTCGACTGCTTCGCTATCCGCTCGCTCCTTATGTATTTAGGGACCTCGTCCTTTATGATCCGGATTTCTCTCTCCCGGGCGTGACCCACATGGTTGGCCTTCAGTGGAGATATCTAAAAGTCTCAATGGCACGGAGAAAGAGCTAGCTAGATTGTATAATTGTATCAGTAGTAGTGCCCCCCCTTTTCCAAGAAGGTGGGGCTTCAAACCTCGACTGGTCTTTTGGATATGAGGATTTGATACCTAATGAATTATTCTTCATATGTTTATTAATGTACGCTTTTATTTGACGCTATCTATATTCAATTGGTGGTTCGAGAGCAGTATGTACATGTGTGAGCAAATGCGTGGGGATATTACATGTCAGACCGAGGATGGGAGCACGTAGCGTGAGAGACATGATTCTCATAATCGTGGACGAGGTGATATAGACCAAGGAGGAGAAAAACAAGGGAGAGGAAGGAAAAGAGCAGATTGAGCACATAATAGACTGACTCTACTGCCAGGCTCGTAGCAGTGCAACCATTTTACTAAGCTTCGCAGATGCCCTGAGTTTGGACAACAGGCATTCATTGACACTGTGAATACCAGACTCCATACGTCACACAAGTCAAGCCGACCTGGCATGTTGTGGGTCCAGTATACCCCTGACCGCCGCATTGCATCCAGGCAGCCAGACCTGCAGACGTGTTGGCGTTGGTGGAGACTTTCTCACACTGTGAGTACCAGACGCTATATGGCACGCATGTCAAGCCTGAGCTGCATTGGGTGTTGCCGGAGTAGTCTTGCCCGCCGCATTGGTTCCATTCGGCAACTGTTCCGGCTGTACCAGAGGCAGTGACGCCAATTGAGACCGAGGCCTTTGGAGTTACGCTGGCCTTAGAAGATGTGGCCGTCTTCGCACTCGTTGTTACTTTGAGCGTTGTAGAGGAGGATTTTGAAGTAGTAGTAGGTTTTGGTGTAGTACTAGGTTTTGATGTAGAGGCAGCTTTTGCTGTCGTACTAATTGAAGCTGCGGATGTTCCAAGGGCTGCTGCTACACCACTCAGAAACCCAGAGTTCGCGAAGGCCTGGCTCATGTCCCACATCATCACCCCTCCAAAAGAGGAAAAGGTCTTGCAGTACTTGATGATAGGTGCGAGAGCAGCCGCGGACAGGTACCCTGATCCTGCAGCTGTTGATGAAGCCGGGACACCTAGAAAAACCTTCACGTTAGGGTTTAAGGAAACGGTCTTGGCCCAATTTTGCCAGGTGGCAAAATTAAAGTTATTTTGTACAGTTGTGCCTGGGGTGTAAGATTGAAGCCCACAGTAGTTGTTGTAAAATTGAACCCATATGGCGTCAAAGTAAACCGCGCCCGCCAACATGTCTTTGTCAGCTGCGTCAGGGTAAGGGCATTGAGGTGCAGCCGTGAGGTAGTATCTCTTGCCTCCCGCTGTAGTTACTGCATCCATGAGCGATCTGAGTTGCTTCGCAAAAGGTACCATATTCGAAACAGTGCTTTCGAAATCGAAATCGAAGCCATCAATGACCGAGGTTCCAAACGGGCGGGCTACGGTAGAACCGGATTTTACAGGTCCAAATATCGCCCAGATATTATTAGCTGCAGCTGTTGCGGCAGCTGCGCTAGAGAAGCCACCCTCTGTATAAGTGGCTCCGCCAACAGAAAGCAGAATGGTCTTTCCATATACATTTTGGCATGTCGATATATCAGCCCTAGAAGATCATTAGCACGGCTGTTCTAATGGACACGAGATTATCAATATATACGCAAGTTGCGGACAGCTCAACAACGTTGAGTCTGCGATTGCAGTACAATTATTCCCAGCGTTTGCAAAGTTGATAGTTGGTTGCGTTATCGAGAGCAAGAATGCTAAGGGAATTATCTGCGATACTGTCAGAGATGCAACTATGCCGAAGATTCAGTCATTACATTAAAGTTGGTATCTGTTGAGAGTTAGTGATTTGAAGTTTGCAGTTGGTAAGTGTGACTGACTTGAACAATATGCCGAAAGTCGTTGCTGGGCAAGAGGGCCGGAGCCAGCACCGTAAGAATTCTGACCTAATAGCATGTTTAAAAGGGGCCTTTGATCTGGAATACATGAGGTCGTCTTACCATAGTATACCGCTACATTGCTAGATGAAGATGTACTGAATCCAGCCAGAGCAGCTGGTATAGTAGCCAATACATGAAGAGATAAAACGAGTGTGTTGACAGAGAAGATCATCATAAAGGCCGTGAAAGGAAACTGGTAATAATAGTATGAAGTGAGGATCTAAGCAGGGAAATTTTGCAAAAGAGTGGTTTATGAAGTCTTGTGGCAATCATATCCCTTGGATACTACATTCTCGCCTTTCCCCAAGGTTTTCCGCACCCCTGTTTTGCGGCCACAACTGCCCTACGTGAGTAACTATTGATCTCACAATCCACGGGAGTTGATCAATAATGAGCCAAATGGCAGGAATGTCAGGAATGTCCTGCCATTTTGAGCCGACATCTCGTTGTTGGCTGGTACAAAAGTGGCATTGCGTAGAGCACTTGAGATCGCAAATGGAGCTGTTTGGGCCTGCGACGAAAATAGCCCACCCCAGCCATATCGACAAAATGACTTCTGCACCGGATGACTCGGAGAAATAGTTGAAGGTATGTGCTAGGAAGTTCGGAACAATCCCTTGCTTAAGAGAGAGAAAAACGAGCCTCAACTGCATGCGCGCTTTCCAGTTCCGGCTGCACTTGGAATGCATGGCGCACTTGGAAGTCGTGTCCTGGCCACATCCCCTGAAGATCACCAATGATGGGATCCAAATGTTCTCCGGATCCCCATCCCCAGGCACATGCATGTAGCAGCCATTCCAATGGATATTGAGGCGCATGATCACTAGCTTTGGCCTTCTGGCACATCGTGCCAAGCAGACGAGAAGGCTGGTGTACTCGGTACAGAAGTGCAGTAGTCGCCTGCAGTAGTGAGAAAAGAAATATGTTGGTCCCCTGAAGAGAATGAAGATGATGTCATACGATGAAGATGCTCAGAAATGGGATGAACAAGATGAGGGCAATAGCTTAAGAGGATATACTCGCTGCGCTAGTCCTAGCTAGGGATACTGGCGCACTCTGGACAACCGCAATTTCTTCACACACGGAATATCGTCTTCTCGAACCAAATCAACCTTTCATGGAGCATGTGAACGAGAATTCTTACTTTCCATCTCGAGCTAAGTCTCCCCACACTCTGGGGCATCTTTGGTAGGATCCTTGATGCTCTCTACCAATCCTGCAAGGAGCATCAATCTGAATATACAACCCTTCAAGCTAGCTACCACCCAGGTATCTTTGACGGGGACGATAGTATCACTGTTATAATGATCTTTCTGTTATACTTTATACAAGTATTGTAGATGAAGCTGGAGCTGGAGTTGGAGCTGGAGCTCGTTTTGCTTGTAGGATGTAAGCTGTCAAAGAATGCAGGCTGGCTTCATGAAGGCTTTCTATCAATTGTATTGCCAAGAACTTCGTAGAATCTTTGGTTGTTTGACATTACCACAAGATGATATGAAATACCACGTGTGTGCTTGTTTCTCAACTGCCAACGGATCTTTAAATGGTGAGCTGTGCGTTCAATTCTCAACGGAATCTCTTAGTTGCACAAAGGCCATTGTATGTTCGTTCATTTAGTATATGGTCCATAAACTTACAGGCTTTCCTCTAAGTACTTTGACTTTTTACTGTGTAGAATCTGAAATAGAGAGGCTTGCTGCTACCACTGGTTTTAATTGAGCGGATGGCAGTGCGAGGGCCACCCTGCTCTCAGACTTCACTTATAGAACTTATTCAATTTGAGTGGCTGATACTGGCGTCCTCAATAACCACCAGCTTGGTGCCAGATTAGCTGAGAGCCGGTTCCGGTGACATGACAATGGAAGATAAATCTTCTGCAAGAGATGGAAGCATAAACTCGGAAGCTGGTGGGCATATTGTCCATCGCTTTCTATTCGTAACGCTTCACAAAATGCACCATAAAGTGAGCTTACATTACAAGTTTAGTCTATGTGAAGAAGTAAGGATGATATCCAATTCTGATGCCTTCGACTGTGGAAATAAGAAGACTTCCAAGTCGTCCTACTATGAATTTAGTCCCAGCTCATATTATAGTTTTTGCTTCGTTCCACGGTCCGCAACACTCCATCCCCCACTCATCAAAACAATTGCACTGGCTCATAAGCCGCCCTCAACTAACTCTGCAGGTATATTCTAACTTGCACAAGGCCCTTTATGTTATAACATTTCCAGGCACCAAAGATTCGACGAGCGGTTTCCCAAGCCATGTGTCTGCACTGAAAAAAGAAGCCTCCAAGCCAAGCATCTCAGCATGACAGATTGGAAATCTAGCAATGGAATACTTGTAGAATTTCCTAGGGCGAGCATGAACAACCCAGTTCCTCCCAAAAACACTGAAGACTCTTTATAAGTGGGATCCTGGGCCGGCAGATTGTTTGACTTCTAAGTAAGGCTATTTTGGCACAAATATGAGATGATATTTGAGACGAACGACGTGAAAAGCACGAGTATAATCTTCTAGGCATCCCAAACCAAAGAACCAGTTGCCCATCTTATCATAGAGTCGGAATTAACTTGCAGAGAGCGTAAACTTACAAATAAGAGAGCCTAAGTCAGTGCCTAGAATTACGGCAGCAAACTTTAGCGTTGCGATAATCTACTTAAGATACAGATGCATGAATGAAGAGAGTATCTTCCACTGAAAGTAGGGACGCGGGTCTAGTGCTGCATTTACTGTTGAAGAAAGCGAGTTTTGTTTGCCTGTGTTGCTTTCGAACTGAAAGTGGATAGTTTAAATGACAGGGTCTCATCATGTATTACAATCTGACGGGCATGATGCTAAGCCAAGAGCGCGAAAATAGTTTTGCAGGAGGCGTTAGGCGTATTGGAGAAGCAAAAAAGGCTCTGATTGCCATCAAGGATCTTATACGACGTATCCAGGTGTTAGCACTCTTATCATAAGTCATTATAATCTTCGTTATGAAAGTCGCTAGCGCGAATTTGGTTGAGACTTGAGACCGATCTATTAACGCAGCTATTCGGCTATAGCAGTGACCAGCTCAAGTGTTGTATTGTCAGTTATTAATATGGTCATATAAGGCATAGAACCAGGAGCTGCAACATGGTATTATTCCTCCATCGGTATGCAAGAACGGCAAGGCAGCTGCGGACGCAATTCATTTTGACGAGGATGCAATACATTTTCTAGAATCATAGAATGCTTGATCACGAGGCACTGGGTCCCTTTTTGGAGAATCCTCCAGGCCAGGACTTGAAGAAGTAGCTGTAAAGTCCTGAAGCTGCTATTCCCGTATGAGGTGTGAAAGAGCTACCCTTCAAAGTAGAGGCAGAGGCAGAAGACCGATAAGGCTCGATGCCCCCCGGTAAAGCCTAACCCGAACGGCAGGGCTCTCCCTAGTCTCGGATATGAAATGCCCACTGTCGTCATTTAGTGCCGTTCTCCATCTATTCGCAAAGACAACCGCATCGGAGAAGAAGGCAGATAACGCACCACACGGAGTTCGATAACGCACGTCGTTCTAGAAAGCTTCGGGTCACCGTCCTTGCAATCTCGATGTGACTGATCCTCGAGAGCTTGCAGTCAGCTTCATTAGTATCACCCACAGGCCGGCTGCGCGGCCCAAGAGCCAGAACTTTGGAGTGGGACCCATGGATATCCAGCATATACACGATAATAGATGGGTACTGATTATTGTTTGTCTTGTAGAAGCATCGAGCTCGCCCACGAGCCAGCAACGGAAATAGTACCGAAGGTGACAAAGCCGAAAGTCAGCGTGGGGGACTATATTCACTGAGCCATTCTTATGCGGGAGCATGTTCATCATCTGGGGGTCGGATTGGGCAGTCCTTGCGGATACTAGGTACAATGATCGATCGACAGGAAGTGGAAGGTACTAGATCGGACAACGACAAAAGCCCATCACTCGAGGCTTTCAACCAGCCCCTTGTCAACGCCATAGGGCGAACTCCTATCTAAACTCCGGTCAGGTGAGAGTTGACATTATTTGGAACACTTGACCCCCGTCTGTTCGCTCCAAGCCTCCTTTTCATGCAGGATAAGACTCTTGAACTACGAGCTTGGCAAGAACCTAAGGAGTAATAATGATGCAGGGTGAATCACAATTTTGGTGGCTTGTGAGTACCAGACATGGAGGACAATACTTCTAATCCACCTGCCGGTGCTTCTATGCAGTCTATGTCAAAGCTCCTGCAGACCCTGACAGGATGTAAATGCCGAGACATTGAAAAGGAAGCTCTGAAGAAGCTCTCGTGCTTCGAAGCACGCTTCTAGCGTGCAATTTCACTGCATTGACAGAACGGCACGACCCTTGATCAACAGCATAACGCATTTAGAAATCTTATTGCTTTCACATGTCCTTCTTTAACAGGCCAGTCCCTCAATCGCGCCATAACGCCAGCTCCCCAATATGCGGCACCAACGTAGATTTGTTCCAGGTCGGCTTAAGCATCCACGGCCGACCCTCCCTTCGCTCTCCATTTGGCGACTCTCCGTTTGATATCTGCCTCGGTCTGCTGCATGGGGTTGAGCTTTCTATCCCGAAACATCCTTCCATAATCGTCACCATGCGTGCGTACTAAGCGCTCAATCCACTCCCGCTCGCGGTCACTCTGGGTCCTCTCTTTCTTGGGCGCCTCTCGGGATGCTAGCTCCTCTAACCGCTTGACGATCTCGTTCTCTTTTGGCTTCTCCTCTCCCTCGAAGCCATCAAAGTCCTCGTATTCTTTATCCTCCTCTTCGGAGTCGGAGTTCAAAGGATCATTCAACGGATTGGGTCGACTCTTGGAGTGGATAACACGCAGAATCTTTCCAGTCTCCGGATCGCGCTCAACCTTGGCTTCGGTGGGGGCGATGGTCGTGGGGAAGGCATTCTCGATTGCCAACTTGTTAATGGTTGATGATTTTGTGTGAGCGTCCTTTCCGGAAGGTAGTTTCTCGATACCTCCCGTTGCAGCATTCAATCGGCTGGTAAGGCCCAACCGCCGATAGTTCTGGGTGAGGGTCTCATCTTGGTTCCTAAGGTAGCAGTTAGGATCAGTGCAGTGGAAGGAGGACGACCACCAGCTGCATAAACTTACCAGTTGGCTGCGATGATTGGGTTTCCAAGAGGATTGACACGCTTGGACTTTGGCTTCATGCGGACCTTCGCAATGGAAGATCGGTTCTTCTTCTTCTGTAGTTCACGTCCCATGGTTGCGTTGTCTTGATTGTTGGGCTTGGATGCTATTGCTCCGGCTGAAATTTGGAAATCTTCGATAACATTTTTGATAGCACGGCCGCTTGTTTCCGAGCTACCAGGGCCACCGGACTAACTATTTGCGGTATCACGTGATAATTCCCTTGGCATTTCAATGCTTTTGGTTTTGCTTACTATGCGCGCTTCCATTTGTCGAAGCTTTCGCCATATCTACGACCTGGACACGGCAAGTTCTGGAGACCCCTCATCTGATCTTCTCCCCCCACCACCATCGTGTTTGTGCAGGCTCAATTGCGCAGTACTTGACCCGGATCATCCCCCCCTTTGCTCGTCCTGACCGACGTCACGTTCTGGTATCGAGATCGCGCATATCTGCCTCCACTTACCATGTCCATATGTCTGATGATGGAGTCTTAGCGTTACCCTGCTAGATACAAGGTAGGGTCGAGGCAAAGCAATACATAGTGAACGCCGTCACTTTGCTCGCAGTCAGCGTCTTGAGCTCTAGTGAGGGCGGGAACGGGTGCATCAATTCTCACCTCAGATGTCTAAATTCTGAATCCATCCATACTTAGCGTCTGGCACTCCAGCAAGATGGTGTGTCTTGAAGACGTCAGCCTTCAGTTGTGGACCACCACGGATGTCGATCCCATTTAGGAAGGTAACGTTCCATCCAGCCTAGGACTCGCGATCCTTAGCCACAGAGACGAGTGCAGTCCAGCCGGTCATCGAATCAGCGGTGAACACTACCGGGCCTAAATCAACCCGCCTGCGCGGCTACGAAGTGATGTATTTTCGGAGGGCAAGACCCTTCTGCTTTGGCCTCCTATTTACAGCATCAGGTTAAGAGGTCATCGGCTGGGCGCATCCTGGTTTTACATGTGATCGAGCTGTAACCGCCCAACCAGCGTCGGGGAAGCGTATGCAATATCGTCGTCGCAGCCTCAAGCAGCGGTGCGTTGGGGCGCGGGTGTTCCTGGCCTACAGTTGCTTGGTGACGGAGAGGCAGGTCTCATTGCTTTGCCTCGGCTGATGGAATGGTTGGCTCAGAGCCCGCTCGACGCATCACGTAAGGCTCGATGCTCCAACTTACACTTTTCCTTCAGCCTCGGGGTGGCCGGGTCTTCATCCACGCCTCTGGTTGGTAGATCTGGGCGCAACAAGCGAGCACGGCATTTCGCAGATGTCTTTCATCTCATTTCACCGAGAAGGATGAGATCATGTCGGGGCTGGCTACGCGTTGAACCTAAACTTTTGGCAATGGCGTGAACTCAAACCTCCAATCCCGCCATCGGGGGGATGATGGCGCCGGAGGAGACCAAGCAACTGACTTCCGGGCCCAGCTCCGGCCGACCCTCCGTCGTGCTGTTGGTATAAGT
The DNA here is from genome assembly GCA_003369635.1 of Coleophoma crateriformis. NCBI lineage: Eukaryota > Fungi > Ascomycota > Leotiomycetes > Helotiales > Dermateaceae > Coleophoma > Coleophoma crateriformis. The sequence goes on from PDLN01000004.1 coordinate 303,876, forward strand.
GACGACCTATGTTTTGCTTGGTTGCCCGAGCATAACAACGTGCGCTATGGGCCAGGATGCAGCACGAAGCTGGTCCTCCAAGTGGCGGCACGGTGAACGCTCCCTTGCCGCAAGCCCAGAATCGATAAAGCTTCCATGGACGTACTGTAGAAGCTTTCTAGCGTGCCGTGGTGAGCGTTGATTCAGACAGAGATGTGCTGGAGGTTGTCCAAGCCACCCATGCTACGCCGCTGGTAGGGGAATAAAGATACGGCGTGACCATTTGCTGGGTGAAAGGGGACATGGCCGGTGCTAACGCAGCCGCAGGGATGCACCCGCTCTTCGTCGTGCAGCAAACCATGGTCATCCACAACGCACCCGGTGAGGACGGAGAGGGGCATCCTGGCGAGGCGAGGTTGTGCAATTCGTTGTTGTCTTGCGACTTCGACGGAGTATGGATTCTGGCCATCGAAGCCATCGTGCTGCAAATGTCCTCTATATCAGCCCGCAGCCAATCATGCGCTGGGTTGGGGGAACCTGGGAGCTCTCCCCAATCTGGGGTCCTCAGATCATTACACCAGGCGGGCAGCAAGAGGGCGAAAGCCTTCAGAGCGCGAAGACGGGTGGCCGGCGTGATTCCCCTCATTTCTTGCCCATACTAACGATAAGCCCACGACCATCAGTCTCCGCGCAAGTCTAGGGGGGCAAGCCATCTGCTGTCATAACGAACGAGCACATTCGAGTACGAAAAAACGAACTCCGTACTCCGTGCTGCACAGGCAAGCTTGGTCCCTCGCAGCCAGTGGGAGAATACCCTGCCTTGGAGTAATCCCCACCTGCTGCTGCACCGCACCCATCGATGCCCCTGCACATCGTCGTACCCGCACCTTTCTTATCTTTACGACCAGGCAGTTCTTATCGTAGCAGCTGAGCTCAGGTCCTGCCTGGCTCATTGTGCCTTATACACGCATCGCACAGTTGGGTTGGGAGCATGCATCGGACCAGTGCACATTCCGTCATTGTCCCTCCTTTCCAGAATCGACACTGGACATTCTGTGCGCCATTTCCCCGAATACCAAGAGATAGACAACGCCTTCAGCATCATCGTCACCACCATTACCACCGCCGCCGATGCTAACCTGCGTTGGGTTGTCCAACGGCTGCACACTTAGTTTGTCCGGCAAGCGGGGTGGCGCATCTGCAAGTCAAGTCCAGTCAAGCAATCTCCCAAGCCCTTTGGCGCAAGGTTTGAAGGAAGAGAGTCAAATCCAGGGTGAGTGGTGGTTTGGATAGCCTTGTCCAGCCACGCTTCCGGTGCCGTGAAGGATTAAATAAGCCCATCGGTGGTCCTGATCGCAACGAGCCTGAACCCTAGAGCCGTTGCTAGGCACACTGCTCGCTTCGAGGGGGTCTCTCCTCGTACCGAGCGGCAGTGTGATGAGATTTCTCTCATCTCCGCCGCTGCACCGTGCAGACGCTCCGTCCAAACCATGCTAAACAAATCATCCCACCACCACCACCACCAACGCAACGGCGCGCCGTCTAGCCTTCCTGGCTGGGAGGCTCCTATTCTTGGGCGTCGAGTGGCTCGACGGATGGCCCTAAGTGCTAGCCGCAACGCCGTTGCAAATGCGAGCTGAAGCAGCAAGTACATGCGCACGAAGGCGAATCTGAGCATCTGCAAACATCCGGTGTCTATTTGACAGAATCCGAGATGCTAGCCGCATTGCGGGCTCGACGCGTCGTCTGCCCCGACGCAGTTGTATGGAAGGAGAGACATAAGTCAGCACTTAAGGTTATCCTGCATTTCACCCATCTCTTCAGGTCGCGCAAAGACATCGAGGCAGCCACGGAGTTCGGAGAAAGACGAGCGGTGGCTCCCCGTAGAGATTGGCTTGCTGCACTTGCACTGACTGGTAAAGGTGATCCTCAATTCATCTATTTCGTCCGCCCACGGCCTGAACCTGGATATGCGCGACATCGATTGGGGAGACTGGTCCGCCATGATCCTGAGGAGATAGCAGGCGCCAGACGGGAGCTTTGGCGACTGCAAAGAAGCGCTCGAGAAGGTCCCTCGATGCCTGCATAGAAGGATGCGATGTGCTTCCGCTGCAGCGCATATCCTGGATGGCGGCGTCTGATTTGTCGAGAGGAGGCGGATGGCAGTTGAATTGGTCCTCGGCCCTTACAGCCTCGACGACCCCTGGTTGGACCCATGCGATGCCCGCAGTGTTGATCTCTGGATTGCAGAACACGCCCCATGTCTGGCCTAGCAGGCATTAGCAGCAAAGTGCAGTACAGTAATACCAGCATTTGGCGACCAGCATCCAGCAGTCTAGCAGAAAGTCCCATGGCCGCCTCCTCAAATGATACGAATAGCCCACCACCAGCGAGCCAGCACTCGAGCAGTGCCACCATACCTCGCCCTACTTACCCTGACCATCCACCACCTCCCCATACCACAACGTCCTCTCATGATTTACTCGCTCCCTTCCCATATCTACTTAGAACTCCAATGTGCACCGCTTCTTAGCATCCTTCTGCTGCCATCCGATCCTTTTCATTCTCGCCCATCATGACCTTACCCGTCGCATGCCCTCCTGCCAACTCGGAACTGCCGACAGTGCCACAGCGGAAGCGGCGCAGGAGAGCTCCAGCTAGTGGTGCCAGTGATGATTGCTTCACCTGCAACAAGCGCAACACCAAGTGCGATCGCCGAAGACCGTATTGTTCACAATGTTTAGAAATAGGCAAAGAGTGTTCGGGGTACAAAACCCAATTGACTTGGGGCGTTGGCGTGGCTAGCCGTGGAAAGTTGCGAGGACTCTCGCTGCCTGTCGCAAGATCGGCCCCCGCACATAGAAGTCCTCCTCCTCCTACCAGTCGACCGCGTTCTACTTCCACCATTACCAAACTACAGCTCCAGGATCGAGACGATGTTAAGATCAAGACTGAACCTTCGAACGCCGTTTCCTCCATCAGCGCATTCACCAACTATGACTTTGTCAACATGGCCCCGAACGGACCCAACCCTCCGATGCCCATGCAGGACTGGAATATGTCCATTGCCAATGAGTACTCAACGAATTCCGATTTTCGTCATGAATCAGGCATTGCTCAGCAAAGACAACTTCCGCAACTGCAACGCTTACACACCATAAGTCTGTCCCGAGATGGGATTCCGGTTGGGCTGGGTCCACATTCTCCTGTTCATGATGCCATGAGTGTCTATGCGGAGAGTGATTATGCCCACTCCCCCATCAGTCAGTCATTCCCAAACGACGATGTGCCCTATCTCAACAGCCCGGTGCCAATGTACAATTTTTCCACCCCTAATTCGACCGCCGGACACAGCCCAGTTGTGGGACACATGGGTATGCTGGATTCACGTGGCCCGACTTCAATGCCAGAGCATTACTATGCCCAGTCCGATATGAGCTCAAGCTTGAGCTCGCATCAAACTATTTATGAGGTCGAAGAGACTCATCAACAGCAGCATTCTCCTCCAGGGGCCAGCAACCATTCTGACATATTCATCAGCGAAGATATCTTCGGTTAGTTTCGCGTGGCTTTGCTTTCTTGCCATAAACTGACGGATGACAAGGACCTTCCTCAAGGCACGACATAGATCTCTTTGGTACCAACTCCAGGTCAAAAAATTTCGGATCCAGCTGGTCGAACGTTCGAGACGAGGATACTATTTCCTTGGCAGCTTCAGATCTCGATGTCTACCATCTTAACGACCCTGTTTCTCCGGCATCCACCACCGATATATCTCCTCGGATTTCTTTCTTCTTAGACTTCTACGACAAAGTCATCTGCCCTTCAGTTGTTGTTGTGGATAGTCCCAGCAATCCTTATCGAGAGCACATATTGAGCCTGGCCTCTTCTAGCCGTAGCTTGCAGCATGCAATATGTGCACTATCTGCCTGCAATTTACGAATGAAGCGAAAACAATCACTTGGTCAAGAAACGTGGCGAAGACCATCAGAACTCGAACATCTCGACCAGATTAACAGCAGTGGCGGTTATACCCCTTCACAGCGCACAACACAACAAGCTGGCATGGACAAGCAAGCTACGGATTCATCGATGCAAGAGGAGTTTCGGCATAGAAGCCTGGCTGTTCAACTACTCAATGAACAACTTGGCGATCCATCGAAAGCTCGTCATGACAGCGTTCTTGCTACACTATTTATCCTCTGTCACTATCGCATGTGCGAATCTGGAATTGCACAGTTTCGCACGCAATTCGCAGGAGTCAAGAAGATTCTTGGAATGCGGGAATCTGGTCTTGAGACTGGTAACTGGGGATGGATGGAGACCCTGTTTACATATTTTGATGGAATCGCAGCGAGCATCAACGATCGTGAAACTCAACTCCGCGGAGGCTTCCTCGAAATGGTAGCTAATCCAGCCAATCCAAACCACGCCTTGGAGAATCTTGCTGGCTGCGACAGCATTCTTTTCAAGACCATCGCCAAACTCGGGCGACTCAACCTCCTGTCCCAGCACCGTCCTATCATGCCAGATTATCCTACAACTACACTTCTGTTGCGCACAGCACCACCTATGCCTCGGCCAAAACTTGCAGGCCAAGCTTTGGTGGATTTCTACAATCTGCATGCACATAATTTTGACGGGAACGGCTTCGCCTCCACTCTTGACGATGAGGCCTTCCCGCTAGGCTCCACCGGTCGACCCCACTCCCCGTCTAATGAAGATCTGAATACCTCGTTCTGGTCCGAGTGGAAGGCCTGTCGGTCTGCCCTCCAAGCCTGGGAATTTGATCCGAGTCGCCTTGTCTCGCAGCTGCAGCCCACACCGTCTCCAACGCAGCTTCGCGATTTCGGATACATTAGTGAGGCGTTCCGTTACTCCGCCCTCCTCTATACCGAGCGTCTAGCCTGCCCCAATCTACCGTCGAGCCATCTCAATTTTCAGAATCTCGTATCGCAAGTCCTGTACTATGTAACGAGCTTGGAACAGGGAAGCGGGGCGGAGAAATTCCTCCTTTGGCCACTCTTTATCAGTGGAAGCGAGTGCGTCAACGAACTGCAGCAGTCCATCGTACGCACCAAGTGCAGGGAAATCATGAGCCGCAGCGGCTACCTGAACAACCTTGCCGGTCTCGAGGTTCTGGAGAAGCTTTGGGCCGAGAAAGAAGATGGCCCAAATGAGCGTGTCAGCGGTGGTGCTGCTTTCCGATGGACCAAGCACATAGCCGGTGTCGAGGGCGAGTGGATTATGTTTTGATGAATAATGACCCATCACAGTTCTGATGCACGTCCTTGAAGTCTGTAAGCACGCAAGAGTGTTAAGACGCATGCATACATAAAGTGAAGCAAGCCATGCCAAGCTCTATAGGCGTTCAGGGTTTGCTTAAGAGGACGAGAGAAACACAAGATGATGACTGAAAGATGCAATACCAGGTGGTAGGAAAGGGTCTACCGACATGATATCCTTGCGGTATGACCATAGTCCCTACCACATTCACGACGCAACGCAGAATACGATATCGCAATCTCGCTTTAAATCGCAGCAATTTAGCAAGTCTACAGTTAGAAGCACCGAAAGGACGTAAATACGAATGAATGACGGATGGGAGGCAATTCAACGGATTGGGATATGGAAGGGAAGGAAGTAGGAAGGAATGGAAGGCTGGTTCTCTCCTCTCTTTCCGTTATTTGAATAGGTCACCTGTCTTTCCTGCTTGTTTCATCTCTATCTTTGTGCTGAGGAATAGCGGGAAAAGTAAAGGAAACATCTTTTTTAGGTTTGGATTATAGCGAGCGGGTTTGGGATTCGACTTCTGGGTAATGGATGGAGGGATGGATGGATTGCTTGGTCGATTTTCTGGTGTGAGGGAACGGTCTACAGGTATGGATAAACGTATTGGGATGAATGCAAGCACAACTCTTCCTTCTCAATCCATGGTTTGTGTGCCTGTTTTCTTAAGACGTAGTATTAAGTGGTGATTTTCAAGGATCGTGATTCTATTACGTTAGTAGATGCTCTCCGCCGTGCTCCGAATCCATCAAATGCCATCTATATTCTCCGTACACGCCGACCACTCTACCATTCCCAGTCCGCGGTCGTGAGACAACATGAAGGACATCAACCTGCGTGTACAACACACACACACACGCACATACATATGGGGGTATAAATCATAAACATATGCATGGATCTTCCACCAAAGGCATGCAAATCTCGCCTCCCCTTCCCTGAAGAGGGATCTTCAAGCGCCATCCGATCAGAGCAAACCCGCCACCTCCAGACGGACATCTATCCATCCTTAGCCGCAGTCCTTCCCCCATCCTTCCCCCCATCCAGAACCAAACCAAATCTGGCTTTCCTTGCCACTTGATACCGGCACCTTCCGGCGACGATCCTTGACTACTACCCCCCCCCCCCCTCAAAAGAACAAGCAAGTTGGGGCAAGACCGACTCCGTAAGAGAAGAAGACAGCTTGGTGTCTCTGTCTCTGGCTACCTCATGTTGTGATAGTTGGTTCTCCTGATACGTTAGAGTCGCTGTAGTATGTTCTTGCCAGGGGAAATACAGCTATTTGTCGTCTGGCTCGATGCGCTGCAGCAATAGCGAGCACCTTAGTTGGATGCGGTGGGACTTGTGCATCTCAGGAAGGCTTTCTATAGGCAAGTGTCCATGCTCTCCCGATATACAAGAGTTGTCGAGGATTGTAAGCTATACAAGCTATGAGGAATACAGAGAACAGGAACATCATGATATTACACTAATTGGGTCGAGAATCGGAAAATCCTTGAAAGTCTCTACTTTCTGACAAGATGCCCTAATATGCCTGGAGCTGAAAGAAGGGTATGTATGTATGGATTCCCATGCCCACTCAGTTGGCATTGCATTAACGTTGTCCCATAAACTTTAGATACAGGATACAACTGAAGTGAGTGACTAAATATCGTAGAAGGAAGGCAATCAAGATCTCCATTTTTAGACAGGACCCGTCTGACTATACACAGAGACTAGAACATATATACATCTTCGCCTAGACGAAACGAGACAGAGTTAGAACGAACAAAGGGAGAGCCTAGCCTTTTCACAAGATGTAACCCTCAAAGATATCCCATCCGCGCACTGCCCTTCCCTCCTCTAGCTCAACGCACCACCAGAGCACCTCTCGAGCTTTGTCCACCTGTCCTCCTTCTTCGTAAGCCCTGGCGAGGGCGAACCAGGCCTCAGAGCTGTTCCATCCCGAGCCTTGTTTCGTCAAGGACGAGAGTAAACCATATGCGCGATCGCGTGCAGCTAGCCGGTCGAGCTCGGCGGTTTCCGAGGCCATTGGCGACGCTAGTTGGGGTGGATTGGACATTGTAGGAGCTCCAAATGTTGCAATACCTAGCGGTCCTGGCCGCGATGGAAGAGTTGACGAGGGCAAGGAGATTGTGGATTTTGTACCGGTCAAAGTGTCAGACGTCGATAAGTTTGTATTCGTTGTACTTGCCGAATGGCCTACAGTGGAGCCTGGCACGTCCGCTGCCGGGACTACGGGAGCGGGAGGAAGAACTTGAGTATAGATATCAAGTAGAAGATTGGACAATCCTATTATGGCCGAAGGGTGATCGGCAGAATGTGTTAGTGCGGCCTCGAAGTTCTCAAGAGCTAGGTGGGGTGAGTTATCGGCGATTGCAAGATCACCACGCTGAGTACAATTAGCATCTCCGGTAAATAAGTGGTGTACGACAAAACTCACATCGGCAAGAACGTCGCCCCATAGTGCTGAGACACTCTTTCCACCTCCCCAACCTGCATGTGTGATTGAAACCTTGCCAGTAGTATCCTTCATGACATCGTTCTCCAGGGATCGAACAATCTGGACTGCTTCGTCAAGTGCGCCTCTAGCATCATCATACATGGAAGCACGACGATAGAATGCGCTGATAAGTAGCCAAACTTTGACAAGAATGCCGGACCGACGTCTTGATACCTGGGTCTTCGGAAAGCGTGTCACTGGGTTATTGGAAGAAGAATGTATTGGATTAGGTAATCGTGTATCTTGTTTCTGAGGAACTGATTGCATAGGTTTCTCTTTTTGCGACATATTCTGTGTTACTGGTGGTAGAGATTTGTTGGCATTGATTGTAATAGCTCCCCCCTCTGAAATATCTGAGTCTTCGGGAGAAATGGCCAGACCAACTTGACTAGCACGAGCATCGTCACCAACCCATTGTTGGTTATCATTGGCTGCCGGTGGAGTTGAAAGGGCTTCGCCGCTGACAGTAGTAGGTATAGGTCCACGAGAAGTAGCACGAGGTCTACTAGCACTTCGATCACGTCTTCTTTCTGTGCTCTTGTTTCTTGAAGTGCTGGCAGCTCGCTTTTCAAGTTTACCATGGTGCTGTGCTGGGTGGTCCTTTACTCCAAGATGGTGCTTTTTGGGCTTATCGCCATTTTCACCATTCTCATTTGTAACCGAGATTGTTGGAGCTTGACTGGCTATCGTTTGCATAGTTTGTGGTCGAGTTTGCGAAGCTGGCTGTTCGCCGATTGTGGAAGAAGGTAGTACAGATCGTCGAATTGATTTTCGGCTGGCTCGTCCGAAGATGCTTCCTTTAATACTTCTCATCGTTCCAGCTGAGCTCTGTGGTGGAGCTAAGATTTTTGGAGGAGCAGCAGTGGCGATGGCATTCTGAGGATCGCCAAAGAGTCGGCTATACAAGCTTAATAATTCATCACTAGCATTGACTGCAACCTCCGGCCCTTCAAGGACTTCGACAAGTGCCAACTGTGTCATTTTGACCTCGAGAACATTCTCTTTCTCGAAATCATTCATCTCGTCTACAATCCCCCGTACAGGAGAAAACTTCTCATTCAAATGGTCGCTTCGAAAGGATCCATTAATATCTGCATCTCCGAATAAATTTCTGGGGTCTTGGAATTGTTCGAAAGCGCCCTCACACGCTCGAGCTGCGGTTATAAACTCTTGCCTTGCACTAAGCAAAAGAGCCAAAAGATGCCACAGTGGAATAAGAGACCGCTCTCTCGCAAATCTCCCTCCATACGGGCCCTGAAATGGTGATTTATCTTTTGATTTGGGCGGTAAAAGGGCAGCTTTGACAGCATCAACTGCCGGTCCTAATTCGCGTCTCTCTGCCAACAGAATGGCAAGTGCAAACAAGGTTTCAACATCCGCTGAGCTCTTGTACTCTGGGGATAGTGCCCGTCGATAACATTTGATAGCTTGCAACTGTATGTCGCCTCTTGAGGAAGCATCGTAGGTCAATCGAGCCCAGTTGGCATGCCCAATGCCGATGCAGCGCCAAGCCATGGCAAACATTTGAGGAGTGATCTTTGTGCCGAGATCCAGGTTCGCTCCGTTTTCGAAATAATTGTCGCCATTTGTTTGTGCAGAGCCTTCCTCTGGATGATGTTTGTCGAGCCATTCCTCGAAGTAATGGGCAATATCTCGTGCTTTTTCCGCATCGTCTCGAGAACCGTATCGACATAAAGCCCTGATACATTCGGACGCTGTTTTGAGAACAGTCTCATCATCATCAAGGCCATGCTCAGGTTCACCAGTCTTTTCCACGCGGGCCTTACCCTTTTTGACTATCTCCAAATAGGTGTCAAAAGCCTTGAAAGCAAGGTCGAAATCGGCCACAGCAAGATGAACCGTGAATAGATCACGTAATATAGCGGTCGAATGAAAGGTTCGGGTTGCAGCGCGATACAAGACGTCCAAAACACCTCGGCTAACTGATTCTGATCCTCCTTCTCCCAGGTCTTGTTCTTGCCAGTCACTGCCGCACAGAACTTGCCAGTTTCGCATCACATGTTCAACGAATGACTCGACCTCATCGCTTGCCTGGTCTGCTTTGGGGAAAGACACCTCACGGAGTAGCAAGGTCTCATATCTTGCCTCGACACTCTTCAATTCTGCTTTCTGTTGTAGGCGCGTCGATGTATTGGTGTATGAAGGAGCGAGTGCGGTGGTAGGATAAGGAAGACCTTGCTGAAGCATTTCTGACATCGTAACATAATATTCTTTCCACACGTGTCGTCGATATACCTCAGCTTCTTCTGCTCGGCCTCCCATTAGCCCCGAACCTTGGCCTTCCCAAAATCTTGCCCAAGCTCTGAACGCCGAAAGACCCTCAGTCTCGTAGGTCGAAGTATGTCTTGATTTAATTGCATTCCTCGATGTTAAACAAAACGCTGTGAGAAGGTACTCGCTCCAAGATTTTATTTCTGAGCCATTTTTGGCAGGCACGGAAACGCCTGCGAGGATGGGTAAAGCGAGCTCGAAGGTCTCAATTGCTTCTGCAACTTGACCCATCCGGCTTTGTGCACTTCCTTTGATGTACGAGGCTTTCAATACGCACACCCTGGTCCATTGCGCCGATTCCTTGCCAGTGCCATCTAGTTGAGCGTACTCCTCATCAATGCTCCGAGGCAACTTCGAGGCAGCCAGCGTTTGCTCTCCCATAACCCAATGCAGCCATGCAAGGCAAACTTGAGCCTGGAACGCGTCTTCAACATGGCTTCGTTCCCTCTCTACCACTTCCGCCAACTGGGGAATATACGTCGAAAGCGCGTCGGATCTGGCATTATTCGTAGTCTGTGGTCTTGAATGGCTACTCATGGGTTTTGTTTTGGAAGTTTGTACAATTGTGTATTCACATTCGGCCGTCGTAGTTAAGCCTGCCAGAATTTAGCATGTCTCTTCACATGTAAAGTGATGCTGGAATGAGGCCACTCTTCCTCGTAAGTACATACATGTTCTACCCGGCGCATGCTTCCTGACCTTTCGGATCAGCTCTGGCACTGCTTCCCAATTTCCGTCATAGCGCGCCTCGTCCAGCAGGTGGATGTAGTGCGCTGCTTTGGTCGGATCGTGCTAGGGGTGCTTATGTGAATGGTTGTCCAGCTATCGGAATCTTGAAGCTAACCTACAGACATGTTTGGAAATTAATGGATGATTGTGATTCAGACTGAACAAAGAGTTGCGCTTCTTAGCATTTTTGAATAGCAGAGCTCATGATGGTGCAAAGAACGACATTAAAAACCGGTGCTTGCTAGGAAGTTAGGAAGCGTAGAGCAGCTCGATGTGCCCAGTCAAGAAACGTCGTCACAGCCAGACAAGCAAGACCCATCCAAATCAATTGATTTGGCCCGTGGCCTGTCCATGCCTCGGAGCACAGGTTCTGCCGCTCCGGCGCAAAACGTACGGAACAGCCAATCAGCGACCATCCTTTCGGTTCCCGTGAAATTTTCAGAGAATAATTGAAAGTCAGTCAGGGTCCACGATACTTACTCAGACTATCTACAAATCCAATAGACAGCTCACTTACTACTCGGATATAGTGTAAACTGGATTGATAGTCCAACTGAAAATCTAGCTCCATTTGCTACCTTTCTCTCCGCAGTAAAGCACACTGCTCACTGCCTGCGCTTCAGACGCAGTTAGAGGTGCTCAATGTCTCTCCCGCCTGAGTTGAGATTATTGTGCCTACAATTATCATCCACTCCAACAGAACAACTCCCACGCCTTACACCAGTACTCTTACGCCATGTGCTTCGTTGCCAAGGTCCTCTCTCCAGCTCGGGGAATAACACAGCCAAAGCTGATGCATCTGCTTCCAGTGTCTTGGTTCACAAGCTGAAGACGCAATTGTCTACACTCTTGAACGGGAGGAGCACCGAGGGACGATTTGCAGCCGTTGTTCTGATCAAAGGTGTCGTTGAAGTCGGAGGATGGGAGGTTCTTCGAGGTTCAGAGCCGTGGATTCGAGGGTTACTGTCCATTCTCAAGGTGAGAGTCTCATCAGCAGCCTTGCAGCTCACATGACATCCACAATACTGACCTCCGTGTAGAAACCAGACCCAGAAGCGACCAAGGAGCTATGCGTGGTAACTCTGACAAAGATTTATTGTATGACCCATCAGTATCAGACTTTGGTCAGAGAATTAACAACCCCGACGCTTCCCGCATTTATTACCGAGTGTGTGGCTCTTCTTCCAGCCAGAAGTTCAGGCAAGGCCCTTGATACCTCCCAATCTCTGATAGAAGCAATCTTTCGATCTTTTGCAGTATTGATTCCTCGTCATTCTACTATCTTTCGTTCGTTCGCTGGGGTGATTCGTTCAAGAGCTAAGCCGTTCCTTGCTCCCACATTTTCCGATGGCTACTTTGTGTCTTCATCTGTCGTTGAGAGTGCGCGTTGTGCTTCTGTTGCGTTACATCATACTGTCGCAAAGAACGCTGGCGGTGACGAGTGGGCGAGGTTCGTCCGTGAGTATGTGAAGCATGTCCATATAACGGCCGACCAAGTTTTCCGGGCTGTCATCGAAGATTGGGAATCGACCACTGGCTATATCAGCTCGTCCGTTGATGTCAATCAAGAACTGTTCGGAGGAAGTGAGCTAGATGACCCATCTCAATTTCCTCGTTGGGACGGTATAGATGCTGGAGTACAGCGGCTCATCGGTCTGCTTGGTTTATTGGAGGAGTACCTTAAAAGCGAAACTCCAGCACAGGTCTCCGTCCCTCTGGGCCTATTACTTGATATGACGACCAGAATGCTGTCAATTATCATTCCCACCACGACACCTACTGGAACCGAGCAAGGTGGCTCACGCTTACATCCTGCCATCGGGAGAGAGGAAAGGGATGGGTTGTGGAGTGGTTTACCTCAAGTGTATGTTGCTGCTCTGGGGTTGGTCTCAGCTATGTTGGATCGATTCGAGTCGAAATTTATGTCGCTGGCTAGTGGCTCCCTTGATCAATTGCTATGGATGTTCCCATCAGGCAGGGGCTACCCAGAATTCCGTGCGGCAGCATATTCTCTGATGACGAATTTACTTCCTCTAATAGGAGGAGGTCTTTCGAGGCCAACTGTTGTTAAGATGGCACCCGTCATGCGTCTCTGCTGCAAGGACTTGCAACCGGACAGTCAAAGCTCAAGCAATAACAATAATGGCAGTGAATCAAGCGGAGGAAAACCGAACATCGCTGGTATGAACATGAATGCTGATGCGTTGTTGCAAAATGGCGTCGGCAATGCTTCACAGCTCATACAAGATCCAGCGCTAGTAGCGGCAGCCAGTACACTGCTCCCTGTACTGCTCTCACACGTGCCTCAGCAAAATATCGACCTCTCACTGAGAGCACTCCTCGATCGAACAGCAATCCTGTCTCAGAATAAGGAAGCTATGCTGTCTAGTATAGTGCATCCATTCATTGGAAAGAACGGAAATGGTATTCCAAGTATACTGCCACACTTCGCAAGAGCATTTTCACATGACAACACTGTTGAAGTGCTGTTACGTCCACGGATGCCTGTCGTACCTTCCTCTAAAGTCGTCGAGCATTTGGATGAAACCGCTGAGTTCCGTGAAGAGGAGGAAGAAGCCGTGATGGACACCAGTGACAAGCCCGTCCACCAAGAGCTTCCCATGGTCTTCGAAACAGAGCGAAATGCTGAGAACAACACCACTACGGACACAACCACCGGCACTACAACATCCAAAAACATGGTGGAGAACCATTCATGGTTCGGTGGAGCCTCTTCTGGCGTTGCAACTACCATAACCCCTGCAGGTTCGGCCTTTACAGGCGTTACCGAAATGGTCGAACCTGTACAAGCCTCAGAAAAGGTTCCGGCTAGTGGTCCAAATGAAGATGTGAAAATGGGGGAGGATTCGGAGTCAGACTCGGATGACGAGAGCGTACATTTGACGATGCAGCTGGATGAAATGTCAGACAGCGAGTAAGAGTTGACTATTGACTGTTGACTGTTGATTTGTACATGATTATTGTTGATATTGGTCGTTGTGGGTTCGTTTCTTGTTCATGGTGAATGATGCTCATGTATAACAGAGGTATTTGGGAAAGGGGTGTCTGGGCACAGTGCTTCCAAAACGGATTAGGTAGTTACTGCGTCCATAGCACTAAGTCACAATGCGACTACTGAACACGAGAAGTTGGGTATCAAATTCACTATCACACATCCACCACTACCCCCAAGGTTAAGGATATGTCACAAAGCCCTTAACTATAACCAAGTGACATGATCGTTTACACCTTTTATACTCGCCTGGCATGTTCTGAGCCCTTATGATGTGTAGTAGCGGGTACTGTCAAGTACCGTATAGACACACCCCTGCCATCTACGTGACAGTGCTTCTCCTAGCTCACTTGCGAAAGGCCTAAAATGGAGCTTTGCTGGTATCTTTGGGTAACTTAAAGGACGAAACCTAGTTCTAAATCTGAGAATACCTGCACCTTTTCACGCCTTCCTCCAACAGTACTAACGATCTCCATCGCGCTGTGTTTCAAATAAGTTTAGTTGCTATCAGTCATTATAGTGACCAACTAAGGGTATAGCAGGTCATAGAGACATTTACTATGATGTTTAGTGCATCCTTGGTCTCTGTTTACCTGTCAACGCTAACGGTATCATTCTATTTCAATGTATGTCCGTCGCCCTAACGCTCTTCCACCTTCGCAAGTCTCCACTGTCCCATTCAAGATGAAATATCTCTGTTTATTTCTTTAAAGGTATACTTATTTTGTAAATCCAGCTATTATACTTAGCCTTTACCAAAGAGCATAGAGCCGCTATGAATAAAAGAGACCGTCTCAATCGGTCGCTCTTAAAATGTACTCGCCTGATGCTGCTCTGTTATTTAATCCTGGCTCTTCCTTCAGTAATCCTCTTTTCTCTCGCTCGTCCACACGTTCACATACTTTGACTACTATACTTTCACTTGACGATTCTTTCTTGCCTCACAGCCATTTGATTTACCCGTACAACCACAATACGCAGCAGATACTTCGGTGACTTGAAGACTGTTGCAACCCACCACAATCCGATTAACTCTCCTAAGCCTCTCAAACAACCAACATCCGAATTTTGAAAAGAAAGCCCAAAGAGCTTTCCTCGTTCCATTCACGACCACACCCCATACCAACCACCGTCAGTCAAAAATACAAAATGTCTGCTCCTCAACAGGACAACCTCAACACAGTCAATACCGAAAAGAAGGGTATGTACTTCTACTTTTTTCCTGCTTGACCACTCTCTTGCAAATTGTATCTGCATTAGCAGCAGCCTTGATTTATTTCCATTTTGGAAATAATTGTTTACTTTTCTTCTTGTTTTCTGAGCATGTTATCTTCATTTCTCATTTCAACAACCCGTTCCTGTCACATCCATCACATCTTCCTTGGTCAATTTGTCGGGGTTACAGCTATCTGTAATGCTTCGTCGCACAACTGTTTTATTCACTGCTCCACAAGACATCTCTTCTCTTTATATCTTATCTTGAGAAAGTTCTCAAGAAGTGACTTCCACTCTCGTGGGAGTCAATCGATAGCACAAATGCTCCATCCTGGACCAAGTCTGTCAAGTTTTGAAAGCCCAAGTGGTGCCAATCCTTGTCATACTCTAGGTGGAAGTTACCATTGGCCAACATTTTGGTTGTCACACCAACACACCGAACCTCAACTTTTCAAGCTTTACTCTTTTTCCGGGTGAGGTCGACCCAGAGATATTTTGAGGAGGCGCTAGCCTGCTCAATAGCAAGTGCGGAGCGAGCCTCCATACTACACGGGCACTATCAAGCGAGGACGCGCCACTGAACTGGCCTCTCAAGACCGTTGAAACTTGAAACAGTCTTGGTCTTTAGACTCCCCTAGTGCACCTCGTACTCACAATTCTTTCGAGTTGTTTGGTTTCGGCTTTTGTCGGTGTGACCGTGGTCTGCACGTGCTTGTGTTGTGCAACGGTTGAGGATTGTCCTCTTCTTGGCAGTTGTTTCATGCTTGAACGATGTGTTCTGCGTATTCATGTATCGTGAAGCATTGATTCAAGCTCCGTACGCTTATTCATCGTTTATTGATTTGCATATCGCATGTCGTCTTGTATTTGATGTTTCTTCTTTTCAATACAGTTGTAGCATGCTGTCGATTGAGCCACCATCTCTCATTGATGCTCGCTTAGTTGCTTCATCTACCTTCATCGAGTGTCAATGATACTTCGAGATCAACGCAATGGTTTCGTACTTATCAAGGTGTTGTATAGCCTTTGAGGCCTAGGTATTTCTTTTTTCTATTTCACCTGGTAATTTCTTGTTGACATTGATCATTCTCCCTCATTCTTTTCCAAGCTATATGTACAAGTCGATCTCGATAGCTTCATTTTTTTTCGCTTATTCTTCTTTTTGTTTCCTGAACACCTGGATCTTGATCATACGGTCCAAAAGTTGTGTCGAGATTTGAAATTGTTTCAATTCTCAACACCTCATGTCATTATCAAACAGGGCCATCTTGTCGGATAATGTATCCATCTCAAAGAATCAAGTATGATCCATTATTTGAGATTGATGATTGTGACAGTGATCAGTATCTAATATCCCCTGGTTTCAGTTCGTCAATCCAAGTTAATGATTGTGCAAACCTTCTGTCGTGGTTGGTTTGTTTGCATCTAAATTATCGTTTGCTGTTGTATTTCCTTCAGTAAAGCGAACTAACCAATTTATGTTTGTACCGAGCTGGGAACTAATCATTCCCAGAACTCAAATCCACCAACTACCAATTTGACAACAGGGAAGCTGCGAAGATTGTTTTCAGATGTCCCCAGCCCTTCAATCCTCAATTTCCTTCAGTGAATGCCTATCGCCAACTTCTCGTCGACTGGTACTTGCAGTTCGGTAAACGCCAATGGTTGCACATCAAGAACCAAGAACTCCACGACACAGTAATTACCGAACTTAGTAACCCAGGATCGACAATACCATGGCAATACGGCAATGACGATCACAAGGCCCAGTGGAAGAATTATGTCAAGACCGCTTACCGCTGGGAAATGACATGCCAAAATGTCCTTGGCCTTGTCACAACAGCAGAGTCCGCAAGAGCCAAGGAACTCGGACGACTACCGCGGCCACTGATGGCCTTGGAAAGTACTTACCTTGGTCTTTGCACGTACCACACCAATGGCCAGGGACACCATCTGGGCCGGGACGCGACTCTCAAAGCCCTCGACAATGCGCCCGGGGAGGATTGGGCCATCAAGAAGTCCTTGGTCGCGGCATTCATTCGAGAATGCCCCCAATGCTCCGGCAGACTACGCAAGAGGGCCACCAACGACGATAAAACGGCCGAAAATTCGACAACCCCCGGTGCTTCGGAGCCAAAGACAAACAAGAGAAGGGCACCAAGCTCCGAAGCAGGCCCAGCTCCGAAGAGGGCCAGAACCCAAATGGCCTCAGTTACACCTTCCACCAACAACGGGAGTGCGTTCGGCCAAGGGAGGCCATTGGCTACCAATGCCAACAACGACTTCGCAAACAACCTGCATGCTCCGCCCCAAAGCATGCAACAACTCGAAATGCCTGTGGCAAACACAGGCATCAACCATGGCATCAACTACATGCCATTCGAGCAGCCGGCCGCGGTCGACAATTACTGGAACCCGGTACCTCGACAACAGGCCGGGCCCTACCAGGCTGGAGCGTACCAAGCTCCATATCTTCAACAACATGCAGCTCCGGCTGCATCTCCCGACTACTACGCCGCAGCTTCGCAAGGAGCTGCAATCATACCATTCTATGCAGCACCGCCACAAGTTGCATATCCAATCGCCAATGCAGGTGCACAACTTGTAGAGGAGTATCCAACTCCACCTATATCTCGCCATGGTGGTAGTGGACCTTCTCGAAGATCCTTCACACAGCTTTTGGGGGATATGGAAGAGGTGGAAGGGGAGGAGGAGCAGGAGGAGGAGGAGGAGCGGGAGGAGGGAGAGAAGGGAGAGGAAGGGAGAAGTGGAGAGGGAGAAAGAGAGGACCAGGCTAGGGAAGAGGAGGATGGCATTGAGGCCTCTCTAGAAACATACCTCGATATGTTTCTCGGGGAGGAAAAGGCGAAAGAGGAGGATGGTATGGACCTCATTGACTGGTCCAAAACCACAGAATGAAGGAAGAAGGGAAGGGTGGATGGATGGAAGGGAGGATAATCGGCGTTGAAATTGGAAATACCCCTCATGTTTGGAGTTCGGAATAAGGGACGATGGTTTGCCGTCTGAATTTCTTGGAATTTTTAGGTTTGGATTTCTACCTTGGTGTCTGGTGTTCTCTTCACTAAGAAGGAGAGTGGGTTATCCTTCATCCATTAAAGGACAACCAGGGAAAGAGTATGTATACAAGTATTAAATACATGCTCAACAAAACATCGTATGGCTATTGCTGTGATTTCTTCGTGAAGAGCATCATTGCCTTGTCAATTCACCTCACCATCGCGGCTACCACGTATTCTTGCGTTGCGTGCAACCAGAATCACTTACCTTCTGCACCTGAGGCGTGTCTACTGTGATATCTTTTATGAGTACGATGAGAGCGTTGATTTGGGACCGAGGCTAAGGTTTATGAGAATACTGACCTACGTTGTTCGAACCTGCAATATTCGAGCTATGAACAGTAGCACACGTTTTCAATCTAGAAACAACTTGAAAGGAATATGTTCTATTCATATACCGTCCATGGGTAACTACAAAGTTCTCTAATCAAAGCCAATACCCAATCAAACCACATGGTATGTAAGAGGAAGTCGAAGCAACACTAAAAGAAAGAAGTGAAAAGGAACGTATGGCACAACTCCTCGCTTGCTTGTATAGAAAAAAGAAAAAGTGTAAAGAGACTTTTTTCGCCTTGTGCCCATGCCTTGTTTGTACCCATACCATGCTTATCTTATGAATCGAAGGAAGCCTCCATACCCATCGAACTTATAGGAGAGAATAAAAGTGTTTGTGCAATGACGCTTTGCGAGACATTCATTTCGTTCAATGAACGCCGTTCACTTTGGTAGGACTCGTCGCCCCTCTCCCGGTGCTCCGGCCATTGCTGATTTCTGAAAGTGCACTGCTAGAACTCGTGTCTTCCGGGTCACTGATAAGTTTGTCCATGAAAGCGATATAGTCGAATTGTACCATTCCACGGTCTTCTTGTAGATCTGGCCCTTTGTGTTCGGGAACGATCTTCTTCAGTTGTTCGATCACCTCATCTGGAACTAGACTATGTCTCAAGTCCATTTCGGTAACATAGGGCTTGCCATCTGCCACCTCTCGGAAAGATTGGAAGACCTGCTCGGCAGTGTTTTGATCCTCTGTAACATCAACCATAAAGCGGATGAATTGCTCAAATGTTACATGGTCTTTTCCGTTTGAGGTTTCCAGGAAATACTCATGCATTTCGTCTTCTGAAAAGACAAGCCCAAGAGAAGCAAGAGCTGCAGAGAATTCGAGCTCCATGAGGGAATTTGTCACATCACGATCGAAATGTCGGAAGACCGACTCGAATTCTTCCAGTTGGATTGGAGTCAGGTTAGTCATGTTTCGGGCCACGACTTGGTTTTCCAGGAAAGCAAGCTTCTTTGACACCGATGATTTAACGAGCGACAACTCGTAGCACAATTCATCGTACGTATATGTTGTAAAGTCGTTCTCTTCGATATTTGCTTCTTCGCATTTTTGGTCGATGATAGCAATCTTTTCCAAGTATGCGTTCATAGGCACCAAACTCTCGTTTAGTCTCTTAACATGCGATAATTGATCTTCAACGTCTCCTTCCAGTCCAGAGATTGCAAGTTGCATGGTGTTAAGCGTAAGGGCAAAATCATTAGCTTTGTCGGCGAAAGATTTCCGTAGAGCGTTCTTGATACTGTTGAGCATTAGCACGGTAAGACAAACACCTGAGGGGAATGCCTACTCTCGGATTGTTTCGTTGATGATCTGACCCCTGGCCATTTCCGCCTTCATCAACGCTGCCCATTCCGTTTCCATGACCGCCAGACTCAACTCTGACGGTGGTTCATACGGCTTCAGTCGATATGTGCTCAACTTCGTCTTGATGTTTCCTAATAATGCTGCTAGATCACTCTTCTCTGCAACCCACTCTCTTTTCTTCCCCCTCTTGTAGGCACTAAACTCTGTCGATTGAGCTTTCGCATCAACGTAGGTTCCTTCGAACTTGGACTCTTGCCATTTTACCCCTTGTTCCCGGATATTCTTCAGTAACTCTTGCATCCTCCTCTCGAAGGCGTTCTGCATTTCCCAGGCACCTTGCATGTTGTTGACAAACTTCTCAACACGTCGTCCGGCATTCTCAACCTTCTCCATCTGCGAAAAGGCATGGAACCAATAAGCAATATATGTCATCAAACTCCTCTCGTCGGGCTTTGCAACGTCACAGACATCCTCAACATCCAACAGAGCCGGAATACCAATCTCCTTGCTTGCTATCTCGAATGCCAGTTGCATATTACCCCGGTGGTCTGATTTATCCAACGCATCATAGTCGATAAGGTCCGGTCGGTGAATGTCCAGCAGCGCACAGAAAGCAAGTCCGTCGTTCCAGCTGTCACTGAAGTTTCGAACATCGACCTCATCATAGCATGCTGTTTTCCTTTGGCACCAGAGAAGGAGACCTTCCTTGGCTGTCATACCCTCCTCGTTAATGTCGCTGATGGTAAATCGGAGAATCAAGGTCCAGATTAATCCCAGAATGATCTTGCGGTTTCCGTCTACTACATCTTCAGCCCCAATGTTTGTCATCTGAATGCCCCGCGATCGGATGAAGTCGAGAGAAAGATTTGCATTTTCGAATCGCTGGACACGGAGCTTGGGCTTCGCAGCGTATCGACCAAGGGATACATCGGAGAGACATTCGAGAAGATGAATAAGAATGACCTGGATGTTGTCAGTGTCGAGCCCTATAGTAGCTCCAGGGAGCTGCAATATCACTCACGCCATCGCTGAGATCCTTCACAAGATCGACCACCACCAATTCTCGGGGCTCAATTTTCGTGTTCAGCCTTGAAAAGATGTGTTAGTCAAAGTGTGCGCAAATCTTTTGTTTTCCCGCGCGTACCATTTTGTAAAAGTTTTTTGCTGAACTGTAATCCATTTCTGCTGGTCCTCGTATGCCATCTTTGTCTTGAATCGTTCATGCGGCGGCTCTGTTGCAGCGAGAGCTTCTGCCGGAGATAAACTTGTCGAAGAGCGGTGGAACTTGGGCTGTGCTTCGGCGTGCTTCGTCAGCAGTAGACTTGTCGTGGCAGATCTTTGCTGGCGAGCAGACTTCTGCTGTGAGTTGCGATCTCTGCGCGACCGAATTCGAAGAGGAGAAGACGAGGAATGGTGTGTTTGTTCGTTTGACAGATCCTCTTCCGGCGCTGGCGATGAGGTTGGTGGAAGAGAATCAGCCTTGTTTACATCCCAGTCGGGAAAGGCTTGGATTTGGTCACTGTCGCAACTGCCGATGGACTCTCGTCCCGTGTGCCCAAAGATCGGTGCCATCTTGAATTCAGGCCCAGTACAAAGCGATGCTATATTCGACGTGATCAAGACTCGACAAGTATTCTACACTGGTCGAGCAGCAGTCACATCTAGGCCTTCCAACACACGCGACACCGGGCACAGCTCATATAAGGACTGCAGAGTCTTAGGCGCTGCTCTAGCATGCTCGAAAGGAGACAGCACGAGTTGCATGATGAAACACCCTTTCTATAACGCTTCGATGATTCAAGTATTGCTGGGCCATACAGCGCGCTTCTACGGAATCATGTTCTGTTGTGGTCGTCGTTGTGTTACAGACTGTAGCAGGGTTCCATGCCCAAGTTCACGAACGCATTATGCATGCGCAAACGGTGGCCACAGCGGAATCTGGGGATCCATTGCATTACACGGAGGATTAGAAGGCACTCTTCGAATTGTTTCCGTCATCGTTGAGGGCCCGCCATCATGGTATATCCCTATTTTTCTTTTTTTGACCAAACTGGTCGCTATTCCGCCTTCAACGACGGTTGGAGACAGACATACCTCGTGGCGAGTGCATAAAGGGGTTTGTTTGAAGATCCATCGGGAATTTTCATCCCAACGTGCGACGCGTGCAAGATTCATCTTCATCCGAAGATCTGTCTTCAGCAACCTCGAACTTAATTGGAACACTATGATCATTTCTTGGTAGTCAATGAGTATCTGGACTGCTTGATTTGATGCCGTTCGAGCCCCGGTTAGGCCGATTTCCCTGAGACACCCCACAGCATACAAGGTTGCTGTACCAATGTATACCCAGTTTCGATCAAACCATCTACAGCTGCAAGGCAGTCTACATGGGCTTTATTGGCACAACTCGGGTGGAGAGTTGCTATTTCCATCAGCAGCGAGAGCGGTATTATTCTATGTGAAGCACGGCAGACCCATCAACTGAAGCCATGGAGGCTATGCACACTCCCCCAGGAACGAGATCTACAGTATGTGCTTGAGAGAGAGACTGGAACGGCCCGCCACCTCCGAATTTGAGGGTTGTCATATTATTCTTCCAAGCAGTCTCGAAGGAATTCAATCCCGACAACAAGACCCTGCCAAGCAACACGGCTCTGTTGCTACGGACTGAATGCCGTTACTGATTTATCTCGCTGCTTTATTATGAGGTATCAGGTGCGGCAGATACCTTATGCATTGGCCTTTGCTTATTGGTTGTCTTCACAATTGCTGGGATCTCATGCCAAGCAATATTTGCTGAAAGGAACTCGAAGAACAGGATTGTAAACCTATTGCGATGTTGGCCATGGTGCTCGCATCATTTTGACGCTTAATAAAAAGAAAAGCTTCGCAAGCTCTGATTGAAAACTTCCAAGGGTGATGGGAGGGCTACTCGTCAAGTGATTGAGCGAAGTTGCTATTGCACAGAACTTAAAATTAACGCCGAACTCCAGTCCCTTACTTACGGCGATATATTAGCGCGACACCTTTGGAGGAGTTAACAGGTGTAAATTCCATGGAGTTAAGAGCATACAAGTGAGTTAAATGGATCAATATTCCCAATGACATTTCATGTTCAAGTACAGTCATGGGCTTCTCAGAATCAGATGTTGTCTTTGTCACCGGCGGAAATGGTCATGTTTCGCAGCATGTGATTCACCAACTCCTCTCCATCTCACCAGGTCCTACGGTGCGTACAAGTGTTCGATCAAACTTATCTGCCAAGAAACTTCGAGATGTCTTCAATTCGGATAAGCTCCAGATAATTCTGATTGCGGACATCACGAGCGATGGAGCATTTGATGCTGCATTAGAAACAGTCACTCATTTGGCACACATTGCGTCGCCGATCGTCATAAACCCAAAGGATGTGAAAAGTGAGCTTTTGGATCCAGCCATTCGCGGCACAACTGGAATACTGAAATCGGCGCTCAAGATCGAGAGCATGAAAAGTATTGTTATGACGGGATCCTTTGCCGCAGTCTTTGATTCGATGTATGGCTGGCGTCCAGATTACACATACACGCCCGAGGACTGGTTTCCCATCACGTATTCAGAAGCCGCGGATCCAGCACTTGACCTTACAAAGTGGCCTGAAAGGTGGCGTTGTGATATTGCATATTGTTCGTCTAAAGTTCTTGCTGAGAAGGCAGCATTGGGTTTGTGGAAAGAAGCAAATCCAACTTGGCAGCTAACGTTCATTTTGCCCACATATATTGTGGGACCATACCTTACTGGTATACAAAGCCCCGAAGACCTAAATTACAGCAATGGCCTCATCTGGAAAGCTGTATCTGGTAAATGGACTGGCGATTGGGTCTATCCTTACTGGGTAGATGTCAGAGATGTTGCAAAAGCACATTTAGAGGCTTTGCAACGGGAAGAAGCAAGCGGAAAGAGATTTATCTTAGCCACCAAAAATGTAAAATTGTCAGAAGTAAGTTTCAGAAATTGAGTTCATATGCTCTATTCTTTACTCACAAGTGACGTAGATTGCAGAGATTGCAAGAAAAAACTTCCCCACACTGAGGCCTTCGGACGGTTATCATTCAGTAAGTCTAATATCTAACCACAAGTGAGTGGTAGCTGACTAGACCAGCCTGAAACGTACTCGATCGACACCTCCGATTCTGCTTTGCTGGGTATGGATCGAGCAATACCCTTCGAACAGTCTATGGTGGATATGATTTCTCAATTCCAGCCTGTGGCTTCTGCAGGAAGCAAAACAAAATAATTACGCTTGGAGTATGCCGGACTTTGATGATTTCGAAATCACAACGCTCCTGATGAAGAAGTCTGCTTTTGCTTTGCCTATGAGATGGACTGAGAAGAACATCAGCAAAGAGCTTCTGCTGAGCATTTTCGTTGCGACTTGGCAATAGTATAGTGTTGGCCTTTACTAATAGCTGCAGATGAACGAGTGACTGTAAAATTATTGAGTCTTTCATCCCAAAGAATTGCGCGTGCGCTGCAGGAACATAACGAATCCATTACAAGACACCGACGATAGATTGAGTGCATACGGCTCTACTTGACAATAACATTGTCAGTCCTAGGAGCAGCCAAGGCAGTAAAGAGAGTGAAGATGTGCACGGGTCTGTGTTCAGTACTCGTCATATCTCTAGAGCGAAAACAGTGTGTTTTTCTTTTTCTTTGCTGCAGGTACAAATCGACTTTCAAAACGAGTTTCGGGCAGCCCGTTGCCCGCTGCGTACCTTTGCTTGTTTTTTGTACCAAATTCTGCATAAAAGGACTGAGGATGGAACCGAGGCTACTGTTGTGCTGAGGGTTCTGGGATATCACCTCTGCTGCGTATTCGTGCGCACCTTTCCGCTTCTTACTGTATGGGCCAAATCAGAGTACCATCGCTTCGGGATGAGAGGCAGGTAGGAACTGCATCTTTCGAAGTGCGTGCAGCTCAAAGCCCGAGCTGAAGAGTAGCACATTCATAATGACGCTTGTATCCGGTGATAGACCGGCATCAGCAAGATGCAAGGACGAATTAGGGATTCTCCGAAAATACTTGGAAGTCAATAATATTCAGTCGGTGTTCTGTGACCAAATTCTGATATGGGCAGAGCGGACCAGAGATCGCATGTAGCCCACGAGAATGCTTGGTTGGCCTGCAGTGTTCAGAAGATGTCTTACGGATGATAAGGTCTTGTGAAAGGCTGCATTAAATTTGCGTCGAGAGATAAATGGCCGAATAGCCAGCCATTGGCTTCGGCATGCCGGCGCGTGCCTTGCAGTAGTAGCGGGGTGCATAGTGGTAACCCCTACTCCGTATAGCTAAGCTTGATAGACTGTCAGATCCTCGCCGCTGCGCTTCACTCGCAACGTTGAGTGGGCGGACAGAACATGAATAGAAGCATCGCTCATCTGAGCTTGACCTCAAAACAGGCGCACGAGCATCCATATTATACGATACCTGCGAACTCCATACCACGAAAGCTAAATTCGGACAACTTAAAATGAGTTGCTCTGTGCCTCGCCCCCAAGAACTTTGTCAGCACCTTCTTGGCTGATTTCTTGATTGCAAGTGGTCAGCGGCGGAAGTTTGCTGCAGCATCGTCATCTCAGCGCCGGATCGTCGCCAATCGCACCAGCATCCTCCAACTCGACCTACCAAGCTACCCCTCGCGTGCCTGTGCACATCGCTAGTGCTCTACCAATCACATATCTATATCGTCCTGTGATGAGCCACCTGCCATATTCGAATATTGCCGGCAGTGCAATCCATGCGATGTATTTACGCACGTGGTGAAAGGCGGCAGATGTTGACTCCTCAAAGGCTTTCTATATAAGGGAAATACGGACAACGATGCGTCTGGATTCCCCAGGTTTGGTTCTGCTAGCCTTGTTGGTCTTTCCCAGCTGTTCATTCTTCATCCTGAATCTCTGTGATGTATAGCTCGAAGCTATCGCCTGCATTGGCAGCTATATGGCACTTCTTGTT
The DNA here is from genome assembly GCA_003369635.1 of Coleophoma crateriformis. Lineage (NCBI taxonomy): Eukaryota > Fungi > Ascomycota > Leotiomycetes > Helotiales > Dermateaceae > Coleophoma > Coleophoma crateriformis. Next base: position 329,613 of record PDLN01000004.1, read on the forward strand.
ACTTGCACCGCAAGCCATTACATCACCAGTACCTACGCATAAGTCATTAGCAACCAGAGACACAATACCAAGTTATGCTCTCACATATGCTCCATATACGCACTTGTATAGTGGCGAGAAGTGGTGGCCTTCAGACATAGCAATACATGTACAACATGTCACGCCCAAAGTCAACTATGCCCCAGTAGCATCTAATGTTACGCTGGAAAATCTCAACACATTCTCGACAGATACTTACTTGACAAGTGATGACAATGTGGCGGATAGCCCGGATTGGCTACTGAGCGCATATGGGATGCCGGATTCTGCGGGCTATAGCACGGCTCCCGCGACTATCATTGTTGCGCCGAAGAATGATTGTGTGGTAGACGTTTTCTATTTCTATTTCTACTCCTACAATCGCGGAAACTCGTAAGCGCTCCCATCATAGAGAAACTGTGAAAGTCTAATCAAGGTTGCAGGTTTGCAGACATTGAATTTGGCGATCATGTTGGGGATTGGGAACACACTATGATTCGATTCATCAATGAAGTGCCGACTTACGTCTTCCTCTCTGAACATTCAAGTGGAGCAGCCTACAACTATAGTGTATTGCCACAAAACAACTCTAGACCTGTGACTTATATTGCTGTGGGCACTCACGCAAATTATGCCACGGTTGGCAAGCAGAACTATGAGCCGATCTCACTGGATACTATAACCGACACGACAGATGCTGGACTCTATTGGGACGTGACAGCGAACTATAGAGGGTAAGACCATGCCGGTTCTACTGAGAACACGAAACTAACAAGAGGCACAGGTTCTTCTACGATAATAGTACCGGCACCTTTACATCTGCTGGAGGTGCTGATATCGGTGGAAGCGAGCAAGCCGCCGAAGGCACTGGCTGGCTCACTTGGTTGGGCGCCTGGGGAGATGAACAATACCCCGACAATCACAGTGGACAATACTGTGTGTTCGGTGAGTGCCACTATGTGAGCGGTCCCACAGGGCCGCTGTCGAAAAATTTGTGGCGAGTTACTGTTTGTGAGGACCAAAGCAAAGCTTGCGATATCCAGACTTCGTTGAAAAAGCGCGACGAGGGAGATATGATTAGCAATAGCTCATGACCTACACGGCCAAAAAAACCCATACAATTATTACTTAGTCACATAAGTAGCTTCAACCCTCTTTCGAAGCCACTCCACGCATGTGATATCTTCATATTTCGCCGGATGTGCCTCATCCACACAACTGGGCAGAACAGCACATTTCTCATTCAATCCAAATCCCCAAAAGAACGCCATACTCATTCTCTCCCTCCCACTGGTGTTCTTGGCCCTGTGAACCGTGGATAAGTATCTATCATTTGTAATTCTGCTAAGATAATCGGCGATGTTTACTACCAAGGTTCCCTCAATCGGTGTGGCGTTGATCCATTCCCCTGCCGGCGAGAGGACCTGCAAACCGCCGACAACATCTTGCCACAGGATCGTGAAGAACTGGAAGTCAGTATGCGAGCCAATACTAACATTTTCCTCGTCGTTGTCATTCGTAGGAATGGTTGGGTAGTAGTTCAGCGCGAGAGTGGCATCGGGATATTTTGTTTTGCCATCAAAGTAGTCTTCGGGCAGGGAAAGGGAGAGTGCAAAGGCACGCTGCAGCTTCCGGGCCAGATTTAGACAGGCTTTCCAATGCGCTAGTGTATCGTCTTTGAATGTCTCTAGTTGCGTGATCTTTTCCCATGGCAGCTCATTTTCCGGCGCCGGTAGGAATTTCTTCACTTCCTCTGGGATAACAGCATTTTTGTCGACCGTGTCATCATACCGCGGTGAGTATCGAATACTGAAATTCTCCCTCACGTCAATCGACTCTGTCTCACTGATCCTCTGAGTAGCGGGTGGTTTCCACCCGTTGAAGTCCTTCACATACTTGACATTCAGCGGTTCCTTCTCCTCAGCAGGCTGCTTGAAGAATTTCCGCGCTATCTCTGATGCAGCTGTGATGGTCGATGTTGGTATGCCGTGGTTTTTCATGTAAAAGAACCCGATGGTTGTGGCTGCCTTGTGGATCTCGGTGGCGACGGCCTGTCGTTCTTCGAGCGACGCGCTGAAGATTCCTGAGATGTCGATCACGGGGATCTCTCCTGGATGCGCATCGCGGACGGCTTGCTTCTTGACTTTTCGATAGACAGGCCCCTCTGCGGAGGAGAGCTTGAGGAGCGTGTAGTCCTGTGAGAGAGATTCGTTCATCACCATTTTGTTGGCCGTTCAGCTGTATCAGCAAACTAATTCATAGCTCTCTATGCTTTATCTCAGATATACCTCAGGTCATTTTGATGGTCTGGCTCGTTGTTGTCAAGGGTGGGGTTCTTCGGCCGAGCCTCCCGTTGCTCGCGGGCTACTCCGGTATCGTCGCTAGACTTTTGGAGTAGGGAAGCTGCTGTTTTGGAACGCTCAAATGCTGTATCTTTAGATGGTGCTATGATTGTGAAGCAGCTTTAAGAATTCAACCCCAGCGGATGTTAAAGATGTTGACATTGAGGGCGGCAAGCGCCTCAATCATTTAGTACGCAAGTCTGGAAAGGGTTCACTTGTCGTATCTTTGTACAATTTCAAGATTCTTGATAACGTAGTATATTGGCACAAGTATTAGCATTATCAGTGCTTATAGTATATGGTTTATGGTACTGCAAGTTTTTGTTGCACAAGCACCATCTTCCACATTTATACTGCTAGTAGTAGAGCTTCAATTTAAGGATTCTTAACGAGGCGAATAGCTATATCGCCTGTTAAACTAGCTAAGCAAGAACTCATACTTCCACTGCTCCTCGGGAACGTCTCGGTACTTGATACTGGTTGGATGCTTCAAGCGAGCAGGAAGGACACGCCGAATATATAATTCTCCCACATTGATCGGGTCGTACTTTGGCTTCTCTCCATCCTCTACACAGCATTTAAGAGGTCCCATATTTACGTCCGGATCGAGGGTCAAGAAGAAAGGTAATGAGTACCTTCGTTCGCCAGTCTTGTTTCGTACTCGATGAACAGTTGCTATGAACTTGCCGTTGCTATGTCTTTCAAGGTATTGCCCGACGTTGCACACGATCGTTCCTGGTTGAGGATTGGCATCAACCCACATGCCATCCTGGTTCAGTACTTCCAAAGCTGGAACGCTATCCTGGAGTACCAAAGTTAACCCTGCAGTATATTAGCTGGCTGTCTCAATCATAATCGGAGGCTACTCACAGGAGAAATCTGCATGAGCTCCAAGGCCGATGCCACTTGCGCCGGTATCAGGAGGCATTGGGGGATAGTGAAGAGGACGCATGCCCGTTATGGGGAATCGGAAATACTCGTCAAAGGCGGACTCCTCGAGATCGAAAGCAAGTGCAAACATACGTACGAGCTTCATCGCAAGTGGGAGAACGGATTTATAGTAACGATATACTCCCACTCGGAAGTATGGTGCTTTTGTCGGCCATATGTTCTGTGGTTTGGTGATACTGGCTTTTGGCTTTGAGCCTACCTTGCCAATGTAGTCTTGTTCTGGCTCTATCACACAATCACCCATTGTGAAAGCTTCTTTGAAGTCTGGTTTTACTCAGTAAATCTTGTATGACGTGAGTTACTGGGAAATTAAAATACCTCCAGTGGTAGTTGGGTCAAGCTTAGTATAAAACATGGGCTCATACCCTCGGATCGCGGGATTTTTCTGGGAATGTGCATCCATCTTAACGTCCAGATCTTCATTGAAGAATCTCTTTATGACCTCGAACGTGTCTTTGATAAGTTCTTCCGGAATGCCATGGTTTTTAATATAGAAGAAACCGCAATTACTGCAAGCGTCATATATTTCTTTTGCTATGCCCTTTCTTATTGCAAGAGACGGGTTGTCAATCTCGCCGATATCAATCACGGGAATCGAGGTGAAAGATGTCGCCTGATCTTTTGGTACGACTTTGCGATATGTCGCCTCCGAGCCTGAATGGAAGTACACATATTCGTCTTTGCCCTGCTGAAGTCAGTTGTTGCGGACAATTCTGCAGCTTTACGCAGATCATACACTTTCTTGAGGTTTCGCCTCATGGGCTACAGCAGGCTGCAGAACATCAGCCATCTCTGCGTCGTTATCGTGGATCTGGTAGATGCAGCACACGATAAAAGTAATGTAGACTACCTAGACTCGCAAACGCCTCGTGACTTACTTACTGCACCACTTGACGCGGCGCAACCCGCAACCTCGGCGGCTTTCCCGATGACGAAGATCGGCATTCCGTTGGTGCTAAGAGTGGGTGACATAGTGAACGCAGTCAGATGTCGGGTTTATGCAAAAATCGGCTGTCAACATTTTTTCATTAAAAAGGAGGATTCTTGAATGCTGAAGTATAAAGCGGATTTCCAAAGAGGTGTTCAGGGTGTGTTAGGGAGATTTTCGTGATTGAACTAGCATCATGAATGCAGTCTTTCAAGACGACGAAACTCTTTGACGGATACCAGTTCACAACTTGTCGGCCGGCACCAACAGCGTATCATTCTGTTGTTATCTGGGGATAGGGATTAAAGTGGGATCGTATCTCTATCCCCAGTCTTGGCCATTTAGACGCTTCTTTGGCCTATCATGCAGATTCCTTATCTAACTGAAATTATCGGTGCATGTTCTCAAAAAGTCTCTTTTCCTTGCTTTTATTTTTTATTGTGTTTAACCTCCTGTTCTCGTCTGTCAAGACTGACTTGGCTTGGTCAAGTGGGATTTGTGAGCATTGAGCGCTCAATATCATTACGATGTTGTCCTTCATTGGAAGTTTGTTCGCCTCATCATACGGCAAGAACAAGCCAAAATTCTTCATCTGGTATCCAGAAGGTACTACAAAATCTGAGAAGAAACTCCTGCACAAAATCGACTTCTTCATTTTGACATACGGATGTTTGGCATATTTCGCCAAATGGCTGGACCAAGCCAATCTCAGCAATGCCTACGTCTCTGGCATGAAAGAGGATCTTGGAATGTATGGAGTACAATATAACTACGCAGTAACTTGTTTCCAAGTCGGCACAATTGTTGGTGGCATCCCAGCCAACTTGATGCTAACTCGGATTGCACCGCGATTCTTCTTGCCCGGATGCGAACTTATCTGGGCCATCCTGACAATCTGTACTTATAAAGTCACATCATACAACCAGGTTAGTACTTCACAGATTAACCAGCGCAGGGAAACTTACAAGAAATAGTTGTATCCAATTCGCTTCTTCATCGGTCTACTTGAAGGAACTTCATTTGTCGTAAGTCCGAACTTTAACTTGATATCCTCAACTCCAACAGCGATCGCAAGACTGTGGTTCAGTGGCCGACTGAGAACAAATAGGGAATGCAATATATCCTTGGGTCATGGTACAAACGAACAGAACTTGGAAAGCGAACCGCCATTTTTGCATGTTCAGCATACGTTGGGACAATGATCAGCGGGTATTTGCAAAGTGCAGTACTAGCAGGACTTAACGGCACCAACGGAATTGCAGCATGGAGATGGGTATTCATTATTGATGGACTGATAACTGTTGTCATTTCGATATATGGCATGATATTCTTCCCGGATACTCCTGACAAAACGACTGCATTCTACTTCACTGAGGAGGACAAAAGACGATGCATCGAGCGGATGGTCGAAGATGATAGAGAACCACAAGGCAAACTCGATAGGGGAACCTTCGGAAGATGCTTCAAGAGCTGGCAGCTCTATGTACTCACTATTCTCTGGATGTAAGTGTGTTCTTGATTTCATATCTGGTGAAGCGCCTGTGAACCACGTGACTAATGTCAACCAGGTTTTGGAACACGACTGTGGGAAAAGTTGCCAACACGGTTATGCAGCTGTGGATGAAGGCTGACAAAACCGACAAATGGAGTCTTTACCAAGTCAATAATGTCCCAACTGCAATCAATGGCTGGAACATTGTCATGATTCTGGCAGCGAATGTTTACGTTGACGCAACAGGGCGACGCATGGTCGTGGTAGCATTGAATTTGGTAAGCAACTCCATCTTTGCCTAAGTAATCTGCTAACCTAATAGGCCATTCTCTTGTTTGGGACCATTTGTCTGGTGATCTGGGAGATCCCTCTCGGTCTCCGCATTGTATCCTACCTCTTTGCAGGCATGGACGGCCCGCTGTCACCAATCTACATGGCATGGGCGAATATTCTCTGTGGTAATGACAGTCAAGTTCGAGCTCTGACAATCGCAGTCATGAACTCTTGTGGAGCCGCTCTCACGACAGTAATACAACAATTCCTGTATCCCACAACAGATGCTCCAAACTTCAGTCGAGGATTCAGGGCCAGTCTGGGATTTATCATTGGAATGTGCGTCTGGGTTGTCGTTGTTAGATGTTTCGAGATGAAGGCTATTAAGGCGAAGGAGGCTATGCAAGAAGAGTCTATTGATGGAAGTGAGCCTGAGGTCGTTGCTATATCTACAAATGGCAAGGTATGATAAAGCCAGGCGGCCAAAGCCATATCTACTGCTTTGATTTGACGTTGTGCAGCACAACCGCCCAAGTAATGTATATTGAATAGCCCATAATTATCAGTGTACCAAGCTGCTAGAGATTTATATTTTATGGATGCAAATCAATAACAATGTTGTCTGTGTTAGGGAAACGCCGGGTGCAGTAATACCAATGGGATTGACGGTTACACTAGCCCTAATACAGTTAGTGCAGTGAGCGACTACGCGTTAGCCAGGTCCATACATACATCTTCAGATCCGACTCTCGGCCTACTCACAAATCGCTATATTCTTGTCGAGCTCCTCCACATTGAACTTCATACAGATTCATCTTTATTTCTCAGTCAACAAGGCTCTCTTGATATATTGAGACTCCTTTCATCAAGGAAGAACAATCTGATAGATCCCGAGAATCGGCCGAGGCAACAGATTGAAAATGGGTCATCTCACAACACTGGCAACATGGTAATTCCTCAGCCTGAAGAGCCTCGATACATGAGTCATTTCTGATACGTCTTACAGCTCTCTTAACCAGTGGGCATTAGACTTGTACGTAACGATGATCACAAGGCAGTGACCTTACGTCATACCTGTATTGTGTTCACATCCCACGCAAATATCTCTTGCTCATGACGCTGATCCTAACGCTTTCAGTACTGGCAACAAAGAGCGTATTATCGAGAGTATCAAGCTCGCCAAAGAGGCGGGAGCTTCGCTTCGCATAGGACCAGAGCTTGAGGTCACTGGATATGGACTGCTAGATCAGTAAGTCACGTTTGATGTCATGGAGCTTCCGCTAATTATGTGTTGCTGGTAGTGTTCGTATTTTTCCATCTTGAATTTGCAATCTTTTCTCCGGATGTGTGTTTCTCTGGAACTGTCACTCTGGTTTATGAGCCTGGATAAAATTCTTGTATTCTTGTATTGAATGGAATGCTGACTCTTCAATCTGACAGTTTCGTGAGTCACGATCTCCCTTCTTCTATTAGCCTTTATACAAAACGGCGCTTGCGATGCAAAAGCCCAAATATGAAGCTTCACCCCCACATCCTGTTTTGGTTAACCTACTTATCTTTACTCAGTTGAGTCGGACACGTGCTTGCACTCTTGGGAGTCCCTGTCCGAGATCCTGCAAGATCCCATCTCCCAAGACATACTCCTTGATATCGGATTACCAGTCAAGCATAAGAATGTGCTTTACAACTGCCGAGTGATCAGTTACAACAAGGAAATCCTGTTGATCCGGCCCAAGTTGTCCCTGGCCAATGATGGCAACTACCGGGAGATGCGCTACTTCAGTCCATGGAAGGGTGAGCGTATTGTGGAGAACTTTTACTTACCACGATCAATCACCAAAATCATTGGACAGAAGACCTGTCGAATTGGTGATGCTCTCATCAGCACTAGAGATTCATGTTTGGGGACAGAAACTTGTGAAGAGTTGTTTACACCTAAAGCTCCTGGTATTGGTGCAGGTTTAGATGGCTGTGAAATCTTTTGCAACTCTGTGAGTCTAAATAGCCAATGGTTGACCATTTACTGACCTCAAGAAGAGCGGATCTCATCACGAACTAAGAAAATTGAACACTCGCATAGAGCTTATTCGAGAAGCAACATTGAAGTCCGGGGGTATCTACCTATACTCTAACCAGCAAGGATGTGATGGCGACCGTTTGTATTAGTAAGTAACCGTACATATGTGGTATCCCCATATTTGGCTCTAATTTCCACATCATAGTGATGGGAGTGCTATGATTGTAGTTAACGGGCAAGTTGTCGCTCAAGGAAGTCAATTTTCACTTAAAGACGTTGAAGTTGTGTAAGCCTTCCGGAGGGAGCCCCTGTCATTTCGTCGCACTGATCTACTTATCATAGCACCGCAACAGTCGATATTGAAGATGTGCGTAGTTATAGATCAGCTAAAAGTCGAGCACTTCAGGCAACAAAACAAGAAGCGTATGAGAGAATCGAGGTTGAGTATAGCTTATCAAGTGATGCTGAAGATGTAGAGCTGCTACTCAAACCCAGTATACCTCTCGAATTTAAGTACCACTCTCCCGAAGAAGAGATCGCGTATGGGCCTGCTTGTTGGTTATGGTACGTCTTCCATATCATGTCTAGTCAGTGGGGTTTGCTGATACCCTGTAGGGACTATCTGCGAAGAAGTCGACAGGCTGGATTCTTCATTCCTCTTTCTGGTGGCATTGATTCCTGCGCAACTTCGGTGATTGTCCACAGCATGTGCCGTCTCGTGTATAAAGATGTTGTGGCTGGCGAGAACAAACAAGTTTTCAAGGATCTGCTCACAATCGTTGGGGAGCCTTCCAATTCAGAGTGTCAGTCATCTTCCATCAGAACAGAGATTCTGAACTGACATGATTTAGGGAGACCCTCTTCGCCGCAGGAGATCGCAGAGCGCTTGTTTCACTCTGCATATATGGGAATGTCCAAAAACAGTTCAGCTGATACGAGGTCAAGAGCAAAAGAATTGGCGAAAAAGATCGGTAGCTACCACTTGGACTTCGACATTGATTCTGTTTACAATGCTATCGTTGGCCTCTTTACTGTTGTGACTACCGTAAGCTCCGATTTTCCATTTCTTCGAGTGCTTGCTATACTGACAGTGATCAAGTTTACGCCGCGCTTCAAGACTAGCGGAGGTACACCTGCCACAAATCTGTAAGGCTCCAATATGTCCCAGAAAAGCCTGAAGCTGTTTCATCGGAGTTATTTTACGCATAAAATTCTTCAATGCTGATTTCTACAGTGCACTGCAAAACATTCAAGCACGTTCTCGAATGGTTCTGGCCTATCTTTTCGCTCAATTACTACCAACAGTAAGAGGAAGAAATTCAAACAACCCAGAGTAAGTTAGGGAAGTTAAATTGTGGATTGCCAGGCCATACTGCTTTAGCTCCAAAATGGTAGAAGCTGCTCTTATAGTGTGCTAATATAATATATAGGAACCAGAATCCCGGAGGACTTCTCGTTTTGGGTAGCGCAAATGTTGATGAAGCACTGAGAGGCTATTTCACCAAGTATGATGCCTCTTCTGCGGACATAAATCCCATTGTAAGTGTCATCCTTAAATCTCCGATCTGGCAGCCTTCACGGCTCTAGGATCTCAAAACGAAAACGGTTGCTGACACGCTTTCAGGGAGGCATATCGAAGACGGACTTGAAGCGGTTCATTCTTTGGGCGGCAACAGAATTCGAAATGCCTATTTTACAATGTAAGTTATTATGTTATATGGCCTGTATTGATTCATTTGGACAACCGAGCTCGAGCTGGGCTATGAAGACCTTGTATTATTTTGGATTGTAAACTCTAACTTGGTTTAGCTTTCATTGATGCACCTCCTACGGCTGAGCTAGAACCAATAACCGACACATACACCCAGAGTGATGAAGTTGTAAGTTATCTCGCTTTCTTTTTGCGGCGGCATACCATACATATTTCGTACTTTGTTTATTGTTTCCCTTTTATCTACTGATCATGCTGTAATATCCAGGACATGGGTATGAGCTATGCGGAGCTGTCAATCTATGGCAATCTTCGAAAGAGAGAAAAGCTAGGTGAGCTGTCCTAAAATGGATACGATTGCATTATTAACGTATGCTTTGCAGGGCCATATGGAATGTGGAGTAAGCTGATCCATGTTTGGGGTGACAAACTGTCTCCGCAGCAAGTCTACGAGAAAGTCCGCTGGTTCTTTTGGTTAGTTTCCCATATTGTGGTCGGTGAGTCATACTGACACGAGCTCTAGGTGTTACGGAATCAACCGCCATAAGATGACCACCTTGACACCATCCTATCACGCCGAGCAGTACAGCCCTGATGACAATCGCTTCGACTTGCGCCCCTTTTTGTACCCTGGCTGGGATTGGGCGTGGAGGAAGATTGAGAAGAGCATCTCAAATATGGGCGAGAAGGGTACGAAGGTCCCAGGTGCAGCTGAGGAGGATGTCAAGAAGACTGTCTGAGTGGCTTTTTTTGCTTGTAGTAGCATCATGTATTGAGCAATAAAATAGTCAGAATTATGATGTACTTTGAGATATGGTCCCCGGCTCCAGTCGTGTGAGTACAGAGTGGAGAGGCACAGCCCACATTCAGCGTCAAGCGAGCTCTCAAAATGGAATGGACAGACAATACAGGGGCGGGACCTCTTTGGGCGTGCTGCACACATATACTATGCCGCCGGGCACCTTGCTTGCGCGCAAACACGGTGAGGCCAATGGATGGCATGCTTCCGCCCCTTGTCGCTCTGCCCGCCCAATTTTTTTGATCACCCTATCAACGCTGATTCTGTGCTCACACAAATGCATGTAATATGCGCGTCGACATCGTCCCGCCAAAACGTCGCACACTTTTAGCTGCTATTTGGCCTTGTCAAAAGGACACCCAGGACACCCACAAAGCTTCTAACCCAAGAATTAGGTCACGATTTTACCGTCCAACTCAACTCTGCGCGAGGGGATTTTCCTAAGTAGCGACGGACCGCTTGGATAGGATGCGTGCTACAGGATCATTGTCGTTATAGTAAGTGTACCCAACTGTGTGATTCATCGATTGGCTAAGGTACGATAAGGCAGACTTGGTACATGTATCGACTGTGTGCTTACCTCCGCACGCCCTCTGTCACCACAGAGCCTCAGCCTTCTTAGTCGGAGAAACAAGGCTATACACTTTCTTCAGTCATATAAACAGAGAGTCATCTGCAAGCACCGTACCAATCTCAGGTAATGCGATAGACATACTTTTATATGCCCTCTGTTGATATTTGTTAGCCATATATCCAGCTCCACTCCACGCCCAAGCGTATTCATCATGGCGGCAGCGCATATCAGTAATCGTCTACGTTCAGCTGATGATTCAAAGCTGTCTCCTCCGTTCTCTAACCTTGTTGGCCCTTTTGATCCCGAGACCGCAAAGACAATAGAATCTATTTCTCCACTTCCAGCTGCATATCACGATCGGCACAACAAGCTCGTCCGTGTTAGTGGCGACGTTGCGCAATTTATCAAAGCAGATCTCGATGTCTCGAGACTCAACGAAATGCATGGGCATTTATGGCTTGCGGGAAGGCCCATGTGTGCTCGGCCTTTGCACCGGCAAAAGATGATAGAGCGCCAAATCGTTATCACCGAACAAGCAGACTTACATATGGTCTGGAATGAATCCCGGATATTCTTGAAGCCCATTCCGGATTATTTGTTCGACTATGGAGTCTGGCAAGACATTATTTGTAAAAACAGTGAACTGTATGCCACCTGCTGTGGCTTTCTGCTCTCTTACATCTGGCTTCTATGCCGTCCAAGTGATCTGAAAATTGCATCAGAATCTGGACTGATCTCCTCGAAGATTTGTTGGAAAGGCTGGACCGAATTTGTCAATGAAGTCCTTTCGAAAGTCGACTACCATCATTCAACTTCAATCAACAAACGTTATAAATATGGGGAGCTCCGCTTGAACCGACTTAATTTCATCTATCGCATGACCCATATGCTGGAGCAGGAACACTTTATGCGAGGCTATATGTACGGGTATAACCGCTACTCTGTATTCTTTGAGCGCAACTTTGGATGGGTCCTGCTCCTGTTTTTGTTCTTGACTATGATACTAACCGCTATGCAAGTGGGCCTGGCAACAACTGAACTACAGCAAAACGAAATCTTCAACCAGGTTTCATATGGTTTCACTGTCTTCACCATAGTGCTGCCGTTATTCGTCTTTGTTCTTGGGCTGTTCCTTTTTATATGGTTCGTTGTATTCAATCTGCTGGCAACATTGAAGATTCAAAGACAGCGTCGGAGAGTACATGCTCAGAACAAAGCTTCTAAAGTGCCGTAGTTCTATTTACCAACACCAAAAAAAAAAAAGAAAATTAGAACTTAGATAATACTGCCATACCATATCGGTGTATAATTTCGATATGGTTTTTGATTCTGATTCATGACATGAACTTCCAAAGCTCACTCGAAGCCTATAAGAAACTATATACGCAGTACTTAAATTTGCCGTCCAGAATATTATTCTATCATTCAGCAGCAGTAATGCCATCATGTAGGCTATTACAGCTTTGATGGTTCTTGCCATCCCGACGGGCGATGCATTAACTTTGATACGTAAAGATTATCCACAATGATAGTCCACTGCAGACTCTTAGCTGACACAGTATTCAGTTGCGGATCCTGGCATCCTTCCTAGCGCAGCTTTCAACCTGGTGATGGCTGTGGGACTGTATGTCGTGCGGTGGCGACGGATGCGAGCACATCTCCCAGAGCCAGAAGTCAAGGCGTGGGATGTACTTGTTATCTTCAACATTATCATCCAACTGTACCTTGTCGTAATGCCTTGGTATCCTCCCAACGCAGGTGGTGCGGATGTCAGCTTCTGGTATGGAACTTACTGTGTTACTGGCATTAAAATGTAAGCTGATTGTTCCTTATTCCCCCCTGTCTATACCACTGGTGGCTAACGTGGTTTCTAATGAAAGTCTGATCATATGTGGTATCTATTACTACTTCTGGGCCAAATGGATTCCTAAGTGGAAGGGCTACGAACTGCGTCAAGAACTTCTGGACTTGGGTAGCGGTGCTGAAACTCACAAAGTCTCCAAAGTACCGGTTGATGAGCTGATGACATGGGATGCCACCCATGACGCAGCAGGTGAACTTAAGGGATCATCTACTAGTGACTCTGACCGTAGCTTGGAAAGGGTCGTACATACTCCCAATGAGGTTGACTTTAAGACTACAAGCACAATCTACATCGCGCTCCCTGTGTAGCTGAGGTCTTATGTAAGCATAAAAGTAGATCTTTGCTGTCAGAGCGAGATGGTCATGTAATATTACACCTGACTGCAATGTTTAATAAGGTAAAACAAATATTATATTAGTTGTCCGGCAAGAGATTCAGTAAAATATGCGTCACTCCGTAAGTGAAGTCGTGTATGTAGCACAGAATCTATGCAAATTTTTCACACACATCATTAACGAGAGTTCGCTATAGCGGTATCCAGACGCTTTAACGTGAGTTCTTAATCTATTCGGATCAGAAATAGAATCGAAAATCGATTGTGGTTGTGCCAGCAGACAGATGAAGCCTTGACTATCTACCTGTTGGAAAACCTTACCTCGCCATCATATTTTGCGCAGCACAAGCTCTCTAGTTACCAGACTACAACTGGCAATATTAGTTCTGTTCTCAACAGAATCACAATCTCTCAGGAGAACGGGCCTTGCGTGCGCTATGAATATGTTTTTGTTGTAGCACCCGCAACCGGCTTTCCCTAAGATATTGACATAAAATATCACTCCCTAGCTTATTATACTTTAGCTGTATTTAAAGTCTAGATTAGCTTACTTCATCTGCTCCAGGTCACTTTTTTGTAGATATCTTCCTTGGGAATTATATTACTCTTCATTAAACCTCAGTCTCCTGGTACTGGAACCATTCTTTTCCCTTCCAAAACTTCTGCCCTCCCCGGAAAGAATGCTCGATCTTCTCCTTCGCCCTCACTCTCATTCTCTCTTCGAACTCCTGTATACTCTCTTGGGTGATTCCATACTGGCTAATAGTATGCGCCAAATCCACTGCATTCTGAATTGCAGTATCACCACCAGATCCCCCCATAGGACTCATTGCATGAGCCGAGTCACCAACCAGAGTTACTTTGGCCCATTTAATTGAAGATTGGATCTCGATATCAGGTTTACTGGAAAGCACTGGAATGCAAGCCGAAAGTTCGTGAGATGCCTCATCAAACACCAATTTGAGAGCTGGATGCCACGTTTTGGTCACTCTCCCCAGAAATTCTTTCCTTTCTTGCGCTGTCTCTAGGAAATCTTGGCCTGGAGCTGTGCACAGAGCCCAGTACAGATAGTCCTCAAAGTCTGGAAGCTTGTTGCCTGACTTATCTTTTACGCTTTTCTCCCACAACATAGGTTCAACAACCACCTGAATATTGGCTTCTTTATCAAGGGCCATGAACCATGTCAATTGGTCCTCAGATAAAAGGCCCCGAAGTTTTTCTGTAAGCAGCGTCCTGCCCCAGATAACCCAGCGCTCTAGATCAAGAATTCTACGATCTGGTTGAAGCTGTCTTCGAACGCCGCTCCTAATCCCATCTGCGCCTACAATAAACCGACCCCGAGCTGAAGAGCCATCAGTAAAGGAGATGCGAACTTCACTGCCCAATTCTTCATACGAATCAAAGTCCTTCTCATACTCAATAGCATCTTCTACCCCGAGCATCATCAACTGTCGCAGCCATGACCGGTCTATGGGCATACTTTGTGGATTAGAAGCGGGTTTTGGTCTCTCAAATTCGAAATCTTTAGCGTCTACATATCGTGGCTGGAAACGTCCTCCCTCAGCTGCCGTACGTTGGAATAGGTCTCTGCTTTGGGGAAGGAGGACACTGTTGAGTGCTGTTACGCTATCAGAGGAGATACGAAAGCGGTGGCCTTGAGAGCTGCGGAATTGAGAATGGCGTTCAAAGAGGCGGAATGGGATAGATCGGAGACGGAGTCCTTGAGCAAGAGCAAGTCCAGCGATACCAGCACCTATGATTAGGACTGGGGGCGTAGAATTTGCATGCTGTGCCATCTTAAATCAAATACAACTAACCATCATTTGTGGATTATAAAGATATATAATGAATATTTCGACCGACACTGATTTCGACGTTTAACTAAAAATGGGTCGCACTAAGTCACAAAGGTGGTGTTTAATACCTCAGGCTGTAAATATAATCAAAGAAACAGCTAACCAGAATATCTCTAGCGCTGACTTCAATGTCATGATAGCTCAAATGATAATCAATGAATTTACAAAAGGGAAAGCCGAAATCGAATGCGACTGAACAACTTCGTACTTCGGGACAATCTATACACGGCTCTCCAGAAGCACTGCCCTTCCTGTGCACGAACCATGGCGGAGTGTATTCCCGTCCCTGTCCCGTCCTGCACCAATTACGGCCTGGTCGACTGGGCTTTCGTTTTCGGTTCGCCGTAGCAGGATCAAATTCTTGTATCTAATCAGCTCAGAATAGCTCTGTTTTGAGCTCTTCAGACTATTGTAATTCCTCAGTAAAATAACTAGGTTTTAGTCTCACACCTAGTCTTATAACCAAACTATATAACTAGGATGACAAGGCCAGAGAGATTCCCAGACTCAGATTGAACTTAATCGCTTTGCAAATTGCCCAGTTCCAGTAGTAATGTTTTCGGGATTGTTGCGCCAAAGCAGAATGTCCTTGCCACGTTGGCAGGACATAATCCATTCTTCCGGCTAACTCAAGCGTGCGGGTCAAAAGTTTCGACTTAGATTGGCCGATTTAAACAGACATCGGGCCACTGGACCAGGTAGTTGGAACACCCCCTACGGTGCGCTGCGGAGGTACATCCTTGTCTCAAAGGAGGGGCGCAGAATTTATCAGCCAATGATACACAAGTGTTTGCTGGCTTCTTCATAAGTCAAATCTGGTAAAATACTCCACGCCGGAAACTGACAATCTATCAGCGGGCTCTACTTGAAGCCGATAAACTTTTGAACGCCTCAGAATGTCGTGTCCAGTCTGTGCCAACCTTCTTCCAGCAGAATTAGATGACCACGCAATGCTTCCAGGCCAACAGCGAGTCACACGTTTCATTGGCCTGTCAGATCTTCGAGATTCTACGACGAACACGTCATGTTCTTCTTGCCAGCTATTACTTGCTGCGCTAAATTTGTACAAGGGGAATTACGAGGAGAGCGACAATAGCTATTATCTCGAGCTAAGGCTAGGAATTGGACAACCTCTGCAGCTATTTTGGCGACGGAACGATGCCATTTACATTGAGATATTTACCCGCGATGGTGAACAGCTCTTAAACTATGGCTCTGCTTTACGATGCTCATATTTATTTAGTTGACGAAGGATCTGTGCCAGTGACAATCGGTAAAACTCTAGAAGTAAGCCAAAATTCATCCTCTGATTCTTGCATCAAGCATGCATCTTCGTGGATTCATAAATGCCGCACCTCTCATAAAACCTGTCAAGCTCTATCACCGACTCCTTTGCCAACTAGAGTCATTGATGTTAGTGGCCGCAAACGCCAGGAACCCTTTTTAGTCGTGAGGTTTTTACAATACATTGGGGTTCCTACATGACTGTAGGAAGTTGCTCACATTTGCAAAGCTAAAGAACCTCGATGAGAGAGATGTGAAAACAAGTGTCATTTTGGCTTATGTACGTGATTTTGCTAAAGAAATCTTACAGTAAAACAATCAAAATCAACGTTTGTGGAGGGCTCAGATACTATGTACAGCCAGGACAGAATTTGCCGCCGAGACAGCTACTGCACCGGAGATAGAACTGGGATTGTTCTTCATATTTAAAAGAAAACTAGTCTCGATAGTCTTCCGACAGTGTGAAGAATCTTCTAGTTCTTATGCTGGGTTTCCTGCGAAGGCACCATTTCCAAAGATCTAGCCTCAATGAACAGGGACATAATGTCAACTCCAGCTCGTTGTGTATCTTTTCAGAAGGATATGGAACGTTGCTGGGTACTTGAACTCGACCGCCGTACCAGCTGGACTGATTCCAATCAATTGACTCTTTGAAGCATCAAAGCCAAAAGGTGAGAGATTGTGGTCGCTCAATGCATCTACCGACGATTTGAGGCAGAAATCGACGCAGATCAACAACCTAGACTCTTTATCCCGAGCATCAGTAGTTCGAAATGCAACCAAAGAATCTGACCATTGCTGTACCCCTTCTGTAACGGTAACGAACATATCGCTGAAAGGAGTACCACGATCGGTCGTAAGATGATGACTGAGCTTTGCAACTTGGCTCCTATTGGCGACTGTACGCTTCGAAACTGCAGGCTTGGGAACTGCAGGCGTGGGAACTGTAGGGTTCGGAGCTGCGATTGATGATGCCTTCTGAGCCTCCCGCTTCTTGCGATGTAAGTAGATAGCGGTAATTACTTTCCAGTATTAATCCTGAGGTCACCGTGATATCGACGGCATATTCGTTGGTTTGAACTCACTGAATCATAAATTGAAAAACTCTGTAAAGAGAAAATGAATTTGGTCAAGTACATCTTTTGGTGGCCTTTTGCGAGATATTTAATATACATCTAAATTATATATCTTCGTATCGCCTTCCAATATTTTACTGCTCGTAGCCTATAGCTTCTAACCCACCAGATCCTCGGATATTCTACGGTAATCAGGAGAACTTGTTAGTCGCCCTGTCCTACTCCATCTTCTTGAGGTCGTGATCCAGAAGCTATTGCGAGGATACGCAATAGCTAATAAGCCTTAATTGATCAGATGACCAGGCACAGTATAAGGTACTTGAACAAAAAGCTAAAATTTATCATAGGATACGTGGTTCCGACTTATCTATCTGGAGCACCATCTCTGTCTTATGCTAGGCCATTCTTAAGGCTCTCTTAGCCTCAACATGACTCTCGACGCAATTTCCGTAAATGACTCTTGAGCGAAACTACTATGTCATTACCTTTTCTTATACTAACGCGTCCGACCCACGCAGCCATTATATCTCCTTCATGCTGACCCACGATACGGAGCTGTAGAGAGTATCATAGGATCTATTCAGGTAGTGGTGGCTAGCTCCGGTGCTAGACCTCGCGTCGACGGACTTGCAGACTATTTACAAATTTCCACACTTTCTGGTCGCAGGATACAGTAGTGCTTCGCAACGTAGATGCCAATTTTCGCTTCTTTGAAATGTGTTCTGTAATTTTCGCGTTGCTATGTCTTATATATGCTTCCTCTACTATTGAGTCTGATTTGGAAGATGTCTATTTTGTGACTCGGGCTTCGATATATCTTTAGTCTTTTCCACAACCTTCGACGTAGAATCTGTACGTGCCTCTGTTTTCTGTTGTATACCTTCTATTGTCGATATATTATAACTAAGTTACGTACTTTAGAAACTTCTAGAGACGACTTCGATTAAGGTAGTAGCTTCTTCTTCTTAGGCTTGTCGAGGTCCGCCCTTTAGGTAGAACTCTTCTTTGTTAAGACAAAGCTTGGTAAGATCTGTAACTAGATCTGTGACTCTTTGATTATTAAGCTCTTTAAGCATAAGTTGATTAGGATAGAGTCACAAATCAAAGGGTAGAATAAAGAGAATGACTATGAACTGTGAAAGGACTGGAAAAGAGAAGTGGGTTGCAAGCAACACTATATAAGCGGAAACTAATTCATAGTGGTCAGTTTGTTGGTGACTTTTTCTGTGAGGGATCGAATTCAACATGAAGACATAGAAAAAGCAGCACTATACAAGCAGGAGGACTCCAAGAATCGAGAAACGGTATACGGAGACTTATGCCAGCTTTATGCATATGTCTCTTATGCGGATTCACTGCGGTAGCCGAAAAGAAAGGTTCACCACAGAAGCGATAACCCGAGAACGGCAACCCAAAAAGAGGATAATAGGTAAGATACCATATAAAAAGAACAATATTACAATGACAATGCAAGTAAAATAGAAAACAAGTTCACGAAGAATGGGAAGTAGGAAGCGCGATTCCTGCAAAAATAAAATCAAAGTTTCAAGGGCCTAATCCGGGATCGAACCGGAGACCTCTTACAGTTTAGGCGAATTTTCGCACCCAAAGCAAGAATTCTACCACTGAACTATCAGGCCTATTGTCTATGATTGTTGTGTCTAAGATGTTATATATATCTCATTTTGGATACTGATTCTGTAGTTAAAGATTGGAAACCAAGGGAGATGCTCTTTGTCTACCAAACTTAGTGACAATCTAGGCGTTATCCTATCAGCTCGGCAATTGACAAAATTCGACACCGAGTCAAAAGCAAACCATACTTTGAGATTTGAAGAAAGACGTTGCGTCTTTGAAAATGCTTAATGATCTCGTATTTTGCTCGGGCAATCGTAAGACTCGGAAACTAGTTGGTATATGTACCTTTTCCACCCAGCTCTTGAGCAAGTCGCTTTGCTGCTCTCAATCTCTATAAAGTTGCAAGAATTGTGTGTATGAGTATCACAAGCGAGGATCTGTAGCTCAGAGCGTATATTGGAAGAAGTATATGTCGCACCGATTTGACCTTCTCAAGATATGTCTCAGAACACCAGACCACACTCCTGAAGCACCCCCCCCCCACCCCNCCCCCCACCCCCCACCTCCACCAATTTCTAGTACCACGACTAAAGTGTACTGCACAGCTTGACTGTCGCTTATAACAGTTTGTAATAACAGTATCTCGTGACCAGCACTTCGAAAGGTTCTCGAATGTTTCCCCTCAATATACATCAGAATTGGGAGACGGCACTTAGCAATTTAAGAGTCTTTCTGGATAATAATTTCTCGTGGAATTCCCTCTTCACTGTCATGAAGCCAGTGTTTAATTTCAAATCTGCAAGGACCTTAATATTGGCTCAGTCCCACCGAGTGAGGTCAAATAAGTCGTCGTTAAGATCAGAGCCAGTGTGCCAGCCAGTAGTACGGGCTAAAACGTTTATTCGAAAGGGAATTCCGGCTTGACGTAAAAATGGCTCGGGTTGAACCGACTCGAGGTATGACTGAGAAATTTGTTTAAATGCTGGATACACAGCCTTAGTACGTTCTTCAACACTTATATTTACTACTTGGATAGCAGAGGTATTGATCCGTGATACTACCAATCTGGACAAAAGAATGGATTTTCACACATTCAATGGCTAGTCTCTATGCATTGACAAAAGGAAAGTACACTCTAAGCACCTAAAAATATTGCCAAATTTTCTTTTCGAGAACTGCAAAGTACCTGCAGCTGAAGTTTCGTTCCACAAATGCCTCGAAAGGCTTCGCCGGTCGCTTGTGTTGAGTGCCGATGGGTAGCCTGTTAAGCGCAGTGGAGATGGCAAGAAGATATTTTCAAGCACAAATCAGCTCTACTCGGACACTTTATTGAACCAAAGCAAGGTTCTGAGCTTTAGTTGTAGAGTTATCAAATGGTAAAATGTGAAGCACCAGAGCCGTCAATTTTTCATGACTGCAAAAACAGAAATGATGTTGAGGAAGCATTGGTCTTGGCGCCCCTTGCATAATATATGCATAATACTTATGAAACGTCGTCCTACAATCGCGTAAGGTTCTTTGCTAGCTCCAATTATGCCCACTATAATGAAATAAATCAAATTTGAATACTCAAGCAAAAAGACAAACAAGGAAAGAATGCAGAGGAGTACCTCTATCTGATTACCACCGAGCTCCAAAAATGTTCTGGTTTGCTCTAGTCGCAAAAAAGCAAAAATATCAGGGCCTAATCCGGGATCGAACCGGAGACCTCTTACAGTTTAGAGTCACTGATGTGAACACCCAAAGCAAGAATTCTACCACTGAACTATCAGGCCTAACAAGCTTAGCTTGTTTGTTGAAGTTAAGATGCACATGTAGCAATATATTCCAGATCTTATGGCGTGTCACTGAAGAACTTTTCATGACTCAAACCTGTCATGTGATCTGTGCATGGACAGCACAGTCAAGTCTCTATTACTACCCTTTGTTTTAAGGCATGTATGCGCCTTAAGTTATATTGAAGCCGACTAAACAACTTGATCTTACTAACATACACCGTAATGTGATTGACATGGGGTCGTATTTATGATCCCCTTACCTTCTAGAGGTATACAAGATATCAGATAAACACATCTCGAAACTATTTCGTCTAATATTTATTTTTCTGGCAAGTCAATATCTAAAAGAATGCTTCTCTTTCAATGTAAACCAAACTATGGCATTTCCTGCTGGCAATCGAATTCGCATCACAGATATTGACCATGATCTTACTATTTTGCAAACGTTTCGCGTTGAACAAGAGTTTGGTGTTTATAGGTCATTAAACATCAGGATCAACATAGTTCCGCCGTTGGGCGGGAAGTGTAACGACACAGGTGGCTGCACGACAGAAAAGAGGTATATGGGAGTACGTAGTCTTGTGTGAGCCGAAACCTATAGGTCTACTACGAAGGATACATAAAGCATGAAGAGAAACAAGAGAAAGTCCTATAACCTCATGTCCTTTTATACCTTATTACGAAACCCCTCCGACTCTAGTCCGAGTCACCTTGGGTCCATATGGCTTCCTCGCTTGGTCCAGGTCACATGACTAGCATGCAAAGTCGCATCTACGGAACAGGTTGTTACAGGAAGGGGGGGTGGTTCCAAACTCCCCAGCAATGAAATCTGAAGTAGGAATTACTACTGCATTGCTATCGCGATGCAGTTTCTTGGTGACTGGGAATATGCGGTAGTATCTGTTTGCGAAGATTCCGTTCTTTAACTATGGTAGATTATGCAACTTGGGTCTTATCCCGCCAAAAGCAACTTACGAGACCACTGCTGAAGCGAACGATCCAACACAGAAAGTCGGGAGACACAATACCATGATGACCATGACGAAAGTGATGTGTCACAAGGGTAATTTCAGGCAAAAGGATATGCTTATTTCATTCTAACATGGGTTCGCTGACTTATGATGGCTCATTCAGTCGTGTCAATTGTCACCGAGAATTCAGAACCCTCCTTCTGGCTGATGCGGGGATGAACTCTCCTTCCATAACGCAAGATGCGTTGCGCACCTATTATGTGTCCGCGACCCAACAACAGCCGTGCTCTAGCTCCTGGCTGTTGCATGAAGGACTAAATTCGTACTTTTGAGTAATGCAGTATGCTGCAGAGCATCTCAAGCACATGGGGCTCGGGTCGCTTCCCCGCAAAATAGATGGATTCCCTGGGCGCCAAGCCAGCGGACGGCATGCATTTTAGCGTGGGATGAAAAAACACAATTGAGAAAATTCCGCCAGTCATGGATCCTGAATTGGACTAAAATATCATTGAGTTCAGTACATCCAAGGGACCTGCTTCTTTGGTTTGTGGTTTTCAAAGATAACGCACAGCAAACGAAGACTGCACTCTGCTAAGCACAAGGTTGCGCTTATTGACAAGGGCCATTTATCCAATTGCGCAAATTAAGGGACTTCCGAGAACCGTGCTACACAGTGGTTGGAGAGGCGCAAACATCCCCTCCACCACATGGCCTTGGACCTCCGGAGAACTCGGACAGTTCATCCCGATGCTACAAGACGTCCGGCTTGTCCTGTGCAGAACCGGGTCTCAATAGAGTAGGGGCATGAATATGCTTAAAATTTGAGGTAAACTCGCTAGACCCTCCTAGGACGGGAGCCGACAGCCAGATACATGTATATGCAACAAATTCTGGTATGTTGAAGTTTGGTGAGAGAATTCAATAAATATCTGCAAAGAATGTTGTTTGCGTTTGCTATGATGGGTATTTCAGCTTGCAGATGGCAGAAATCGAAAGAGGTTAAATGTTTCGGTGCCAAGCTGACTGAGTTCCCGGCGATCCACCTCATTACAGAAGTGACCTCTTGGCGTGTTCAATCATACAGCGCTCAAGACATACCAGTGGTCCCCTGCCACTCAGGCACAACCGCCGAACTCATCAATCAAGCATTTGGAGTCTCATCGATCGTCCACTTGCCACCAAACGTGCCCGCTGAGTGACAAACAGCCTTGCCATGGGTTGCTACGAGCAGACTTTAAGCTTAAGCAGCACCTTTTGGACCGGCCCTCATGACTGCTTGCCAAGTCTCAAGCTTGGGGTAGTATTAGCTTAGATTAACGTACACCTTCTGGAAAATTAAACTCCGTCCCGAAATGCCAGAATGCGTTTCACGTAAGAAGGGAGGCTTGGTATAATTGCAGCTCTACTTAAATGGTGTGGGTGTTGCTGCTTTCTGTTTTTTTGCACGCAGCGGGTTCGCTCTATTCACCACCACTAACTTACTTCTGCGTTCGCTCGGCAAAATGCGTCCCTTCTCTGCCCTTTCCACTCTCTTTGCAGGCTTTATTGCCGGTGCTCAAGCTGTTACTTTGACCAGTACCAGTTCTAGCTACACAGTCAGCGCTGACTCGACAAACGCACTCTCGTTCACGGTTTCTAAGTCAAACTGTGATGTTACTTCCATTCTCTACCGCGGCACCCAACTACAGTACCAAGGAGGTAGCTACTCTCAAATCGGAAGTGGTCTCGGGTCTGCCACGGTAGCTGCCACCACCCTCACTTGTAAGAATCTCCACAGCCTCCTGAGCTTGACTAACGCATCATTAGACAATGGCGTCAACTACGTGAAGATTACTTGCTCGACATCCACGCTTATCCATTACATGGTCGTCAGGGATGGCGATAGCAGTATCCATATGGCAACTTATACTTCTGCTGGTAAGTGAAAAAGGCCCATTAAGGGTGTACGTCGCTAATTAGGCTTGACAGAGCCATCCATTGGTGAACTCCGATGGATTGCGCGCCTCATCCCTGCTACAGCAGCCAATGACGACGTTAACGAAGCATCAAACACTGCTGGTGGAACTGCTATCGAAGCAACCGATGTTTATATGGTCGGATCACAGACTAGATCCAAGTTCTATTCCAGTCAGCGTTTCATCGAGGATCAAGTCCACTGTAGGTATCAAAAGAAGTTTTCAATCCCCCAGTAGACCTGACGAGATATTAGGTTTCACCGGAGTTGACTCCGGCTCGAGCACGATCAAGACATGCATGATCATGCCAGGAACGGCCTATGAAACCTCTTCTGGAGGACCGTTCTTCCGCGACATCAATACTAATGCTGCAGGGTCAACCAATAACCTGTATTTCTACATGGCAAGTTTCCACCTACTGAAGTCGGTTTCATTTTCTAATACCTGAGTAGAACTCCGGACATGTACAAACAGAGGCCTTCAGAACTGGATTGCATGGACCATATGTCATGGTAAGTGTCACATAACCGATCAAAACCCTAGGCTGATTTTTAAATAGTCCTTCAGCCGCTCTGGAACTCCGTCTGGAACCGCTGACCTGTCCTTCTGGGAAGGTATGGGAGCAACTGGATATGTTGCAACTTCAGCACGAGGAACCGTGGTTGGCAAAGCCGGCGGCATTGACGCCACCAAGTACCCCATTGTTGTGCACTGGTATAACAGTGCCGCTCAATACTGGGCCACTGCTGATGCCTCAACAAATAACTTCGCCTCTCCGGCCATGAAGCCTGGTACTTACACAATGGTTCTGTACCAAGATGAGCTACTCGTTGCAACCAAAAGTGTCACCGTGTCAGCAGGTGTGAAGACATCAGCGAACATTGACAGCACCTGGACGACCGGCTCCACGACCTTATTCCAGATCGGTGACTGGGACGGCCAGCCAACTGGATTCCGCAACGCCGCGAACCAGCTCCGCATGCATCCCACAGATTCAAGAATGTCGTCGTGGGGTCCACTGACCTATACCGTTGGCTCGTCAGCTCTCACGGACTTCCCAATGGCCATCTTCAAGGACGTCAACACCCCCTTGACCATCAAGTTCACCTTGACAGCGGCACAAGCCGCTGCCGCCGCCACGCTTCGCGTTGGTACAACGCTTGCCTTTGCGGGTGGCCGGCCGGTCGTAGTGCTGAACAGCAAGACTTTCGCTACGCCGGCAGCACCCGTGGCTATTGACTCGCGTGGCGTCACGCGAGGGGCGTATCGAGGACGCGGCGAGATCTACAACTTTGCGGTCGCGGCTGGGGATCTGGTCACGGGCACCAACACGGTATGTCTGACCCGGAGGCGGCAGATTCGTAGATTTGAACTAATGAGTATAACAGATCACGATTAGTGTAGCATCTGGATCGAGTGGGGCCAATTTCTTGGAGCCTAACTTCGTAAGTTACAATACTATAGTCGAAGGAAAGATTCATAACTGACCAGAATAGATTTTTGATGCTGTTCACCTTTTCCGTTGATCTCGAAATCCGAAACGAAAATTGGGTTGGCTCTTTTTTCAAGTCTCAATTTCAACGATTCCTACTTGAGTCGGAGGATATTGCCGAGCTGGGCTTAAGTGAAACATATTTTGTGTCTACTTTATCTGTATATAGTTTCTTTCTAATGTATATGTTTCCATTCAAACCTAAGTCTACTGGGAAGCCGCAAACTCATTCAGCATCCATGGATTTTGGTGATCCTGATCATTTCAGCGCGCGCAAGCCGCAAAGTTATTGGTAATATTCGAAAATCTTGAGGAGTTGGTATCTAAAGGGTATCACACCCGGACAAGAGTGAGGCCACGTAATGATTATTATTTGTATACACAGTATATCGACCATCAACCCTGAAAGAACATGTACAATAAAAGCAGCGGGTTAAGCAAATACCAAACTCAAAACTTGGGGAATCATCCACAGCAAAATGATCGCTAATTCCACAAGCTGAAAAGCATAATCAAGACCTGTTATCCATCTCGACTTCACAATCAGATCCATCTTCAAGATCCTTGTTCTTGTTCTTCTTGCCCCGAGGACTCCGTCTCCAACGAGTGAAAGACCAAGCTCCAAGCATGGAGAGGACCATGAAAACCAGAACAATCCAAGCCTAGCATAGTCAGTGATTCATACACGGAGAATCGAGAGAGGTGCAGACTTACACCGGCAGATACATTATCTTGAGCAGCGACAAAGTCACTCCCCTTGAAGCGACGGCCGCCAACTGCACCAGCGGAACCGGAGTTGTTCAATCCACGAGGAAATACGCCCGTGGTTGTATTGATGATGCGGGCAGGAGTGGATTGTTTGTAAGGGGGAGATTGCCCGCTGCAAAGATTGATGCCCGCACAGATGACCTCGCGGGCAGCAAGATCTCCGGGACGGAGAGAGCCAGATGACATGGCAACCGTTTCTCGAGCCTTCCCCGCCTGCGCCTGACGCTGCTTCTTCTTTTGAACTTCTTCAAAGTGCTTGGGGGCCTTCTCGTATGCCTCTCTTGCACCCGGGGCTCCCTCTTCCTTGGTATGGTCTTTCTCAAACTGCCGAGGAAGAATGGGTAGGGTTGGTGTACCCGATGAAGCATTGAAGTCGGGATTCTTCAAGTTCCTGACTTGGGCAGTGTCCTTGATGTCGTGGGACACGGGAACTACCACTTCCCCAGGCTGGACCCAGGTTGGCAAGCGTCGGGCTTCAAGATTACCGTTAGTTGGATGGCTATGATTCCTTGAATAACGGTGTTGGTGTTCAAGTGAGTAATTGACCTTGCTTGAATGATTGTGATGCAAGGTAGCAGAGCGAGGAACAGCTCTTCGACCACAAATGACTGACTTATGGCCAAGTCTCTTGTGAATATAGTTGTACATACGACCAAAGGGGCATCTTGACCTTGGCTTATCTTTTACAGCCTTCGCAGTATGGGTCTGATAATATGGAGCTGGAAGATGCATGGCGAATGAATGCGAATAAAGTAATACACCAAGTATGAATCAAAGAGGAATATTATTCGGTAAGATTTGATGGGTCGAAGGAAAGATTCAAGTGAGAACGTGCGAGAAAGATTCAAGCGTGAAGGCAGGACTCATATATCTGGTGGTTACTCAAGTTCCCGTCTGGATTTATAGACCAAATTTTAGGGTGTCTCTACTAACTGCCTAGCTCCAGCACCGTCTAGGAACTTAGATCACAAGTGCCATCTGGGATAAAAATTGCCTTCTCGACTGCTTGCTAGACCAATGGTCATTCTACGATGCCGTCTTGGTTGGGGCTTTTTCTCGCGGAATCGACCGTACTAGCGATAAATGTAGCTTCCAAAATAGAACCGCTAATATGTGAGAAGTTCAAGGATAGTTCGACGGGAGAGCATGAGCAGTAGTAACCGCTAGTATGTATTTCAATGCCAAACTTGACTAACCACCGCCTAGCAATTGCGAAAGGAACTGCCTCCGCTAGAGTCTTTGGTGTTAAAGTTAAAGAAAGAGCTGGGAACGTATCACGGTCGCCAAGATGTTTTTCATAAAGAACATATCCCCCAATATCTTTGAGCACCAATGTCATTTTGGATTTACCAGTTATCCTTCATGATGGGTCCCAGCTGCCGTGCATTTGACTGGGCTCGACGCCAACTTGCCGGCATTCCCCTCCGACGATTTTCTGCAAGTGAAGGAGTGCCGATCCTCCGAGAACAAGTCTCTACTGGAAGCTCTTCGAAGAAGTCTCGTCGATGGAAACTTAACACAGATAAAACCCCGGATATGATATATGCGTATAGAAGAAAAAGAAAAACGGATTCAAACCCCGGAAATGGACCAGAAAGATGGAAGTTTCATATCAACGCTCCGCAAACCCAGGAAAAACAAGGAATTACTAGCAACACCTATTCAAACTCGGCAAACGCATTCGTCGACCAGCCGGCAGCATATGATGAGATCACTTGCCCTCTACCACATTGGAAATGGAAGAACAAACATTGCGAGCAGTGGCTGACCCAAATCCTACGAGACGTGCAAAACGCAGACATGAAACCACGTGCAAGAGTCGACGAGGATGTGAGCAACATAAAAAAGAAACGCACATACCACTTGCGCGGAACATCCCTCTTTGGTTTGATTGGTAGGGACCAATGGGTGAAGTATCTGGGCTGTGGCCCCGGCAATTTTGTATATGAGATGATGCTCAAAGTCCAGTCCAGCCACGACGTCCTGCGGTTATGTGGATGGGACGATGAAGGTGCCAGACAGAAATGTGTTGAGACTGCAACATGGGAGACGAAGCAACAAGAGGGAAAAGTTATTCCTGAGCATCACTCAACCTTCTGTCGATGCGCAATGGATTGTTCGCCCAAAGCACAGTCTCTGACTCCCTCAAGCCGAAGAAGTGTGATAGAATAGACCGGAACAGAGATTGAGTATGGCTGATGGTGCTGAAGTGTATGCAAAGCTAGGCTTCTTGGATTCTGAACTCTGTATCCAATCTATGAGACCATTACTTCTGCAAGATGCTCTTAATTCCTCATAGATGTGCTCTTAAATGTTCGATGTCGCAAGATACAGCTTTTCGGCCTACTCAGGCCGGGCCCCCAATGTGTGGTTTTCTTGCCTTTTGAGAGGATCACCGGCAAGGGCACCGATCCTCCTGAGAGCGATTGTCGTCAGTTGGTGTTGCAATAATAAAACGCATTCCCAATTAAATTCTTCCATCTGATGTGCGTCAGAATACTGTAGAGATTCGAAGATACATGGCTGCTTGATTATAGCGACCTCGTACTCTCGAAGTATGCCTGGACGTCTCCATCTCAAGAACTGCCCGTTATGCTGACAGAGCCTTCCCGACCAGAGCTTTGGAGCTGTCACTCAGCTCCATATTCAAAGCCAGCTCATGGCCCTTCTCGCTCATCTTCCCCCACGTCTTCCTCAAGATACTGATGATCTTCTCCTCATCATGCTCTTTCTCAAACGCATCAAATTGATCATCCAGAAAGACTAAGCATGCCACGTCCTCCAAGATCTGCGTCTCCTCATTCTTTTTCAAATCCTCCTTCCGTATCAATGCCGCAACCTGCTCCGCCTCCTCGG
The DNA here is from genome assembly GCA_003369635.1 of Coleophoma crateriformis. Taxonomy (NCBI): domain Eukaryota; kingdom Fungi; phylum Ascomycota; class Leotiomycetes; order Helotiales; family Dermateaceae; genus Coleophoma; species Coleophoma crateriformis. Next base: position 358,530 of record PDLN01000004.1, read on the forward strand.
TCTTGAAATTGCACCCCACACAGATCGCAGCAGCTAGATCCGCTTGTCGTTTCTTAAGGAAGCTGCGCCAGTTCAGATAGCCCGGCTTCGTCATGGGGTAGCTGCTTCGGGGGACTTCCCATCGGCGGAAATGCTGGGCTCGGATCGCGACTTTGAGGATCGGCGAGGCGTCGGGTGCGCGGAGGGAGAGGTAATGGCTCATCTTCCGGGCATAGTGGAGCTCGTATGGTACGTCTACGCCATCGACGATCGTTATGTTCGGATCTTGGGCGTGTGCTTCGTCAATCAGCGAGATTGCGGCTTCGTAGTTGGTTGCTGCCATTCTGGTGAGGGGTAATTTAAGATACAAAGCTAGGTATTAGCATCCAGCGAGTGCGTCGAGTCGACGGTTTGGATTTCAAGCTCAAGGAAGCATGGACGAATGGGCAATCGCAATATATTAGACCTTTCGAGGATATAAAAGCACAATATGAGGTGTTGCAAATCGCGGTGTTTGATTGGAGGCATATGAAAATCGTCGGGGTTTGTTTGGAGGGGCAGCTTAGCGAGAATGATGACATGTGAATAAGACCAATGGAATTGTTCTTCCTCTTATTGGTTCTCGGTACCTGGTACTCAGAGATGACTTCTTGTTGCTTTCAGAGCTAGATATCTTTGAACACTTACTACCAGCTTCATACTTTTTGCTGTAGTTGCAAATTTTCTAAATCTATCTCAGAAGTGACTGGCTGATGAACCAGAGTCAATTCATTCCCACTCATACGCTCTGCCCCCCTCACATAAGCGACGAGTGTACTAGGTATGCAACATAGGTTTCACAATGTCCATAGAGAATATATCTGAATCTTATTCGTAGGACTAAGAAGACCTAGCTCATGACTCTGCTCTTTGGCACAATAAGATACCTCAACAGTCAGAATTCGTAGGACTCCCAGACCCTATATTTAGGAAACCAGAACCAGAACCAGAAAAGCCAAAACTAAAGAATTCCTCAGGTATATCAGAACAAGCTAGGATTTCGACTAACGCTTTACAGCTACCCTCCGGTATGAAGCTTCGCGGAGAAGAGAAATACAGCTTTTGGTGTACGCAAATGGAGTTTTTGTTCCAGTTGAATGATCTTACAGATTGCCTGGATCATACGAGAAATACCCAGACCATTCTTGCAACCGCTATTTCAAATATTACCAAACATTTCAACAGTCTTGATGATATCTCGTGGTACGGTTCGGCTTATTTCATGACGCTCAGAGCGTTCCAGTAACTGTGGGGCAAAGTGTACAAATTCTTTCCCCTTAAAACCAGTTTCCTGGTGGCAATCTTCAACTTTGAACTTGGGAGTTTGATCTGCGCTGTTGCCCCAAACCAACGACTCTGATTGTTGGACGTGCTATCGCCGGGCTCAGTACATCGGGTATCGCGCCTGGAGTATACACGATTACTGCCTTTGCTACTGAGTCGCACAAAGAGAGTTACCTATACGGGGGTCATTGGTGCGTAATATGGTGTCACCGCTGTCGTTGGAGCACTGATTGGTGGAGGGCTTACAGATGCGGCGTCCTGGAGATGGTAAGTCAAGAATGTTGTACTACTTTGTCTCTGTTGCAAAACAATGGACTGTTTCCAGTCATCAAATCCTGCTATCGCCGGACCTGGCCTGATATGACAACTTTAGATGCTTCTACATCAATCTTCCAATCGGTGGTCTGGCCACCTTTACCATCCTGCTTACCTTCAAGACCCCTTAAGGCCGTTAAGCTGGCCGATGCTACGCTCAAGGAGAAGCTTCTACAAATGGGCCCGTTAGGGACGGTGCTTATAATGGGTGCACTGGCCGCCTTGCTTCTAGCTCTTCAGTACGGTGGTATAGCCCATGCGTGGGATTCCAGCGTCGTTATCGGTTTACTCGTCGGCTTCGTTGTCATAGTTCTTTCACTCATGATTATAGAAATACGGCAAGGCGGCTCGGGTACCAGTAAAAGGCTTTATGTTAGGGTCTTGTCGTTACGCAAAGGACACCTGAACCGGATAGTCCCTGAGTATCAGAAAAGGTAATCTAGGGACCAAGAGGGAAGGAGATATCAAAAACAGCTTCGTACAGAGCTGTCTTACTTCGAGGAGAAGGAAGAACAAGGGTAATCCAATTACATTTAAGAAGTTTAGATGGTAAGATAACTTGACGTAAATAATAACTACAATATACTTGGATACCTTTGCAGAAAGAGTAACCTGAGTATGTAGTATGTCTAGACCATCCGAAAAATTTTAGTAGGAATAGTATTAAACACGAATATTTATAACTAAATTACTCGGGAAGAGGAAAAGGAAGGGCCTTAGGTAGGGGAAGTGTTCGCTCAAGTGGCTATGGTCAAAGCAGTCTCAGAGTTTCCTCACAATCACCAAACGGGGGAGGAACTGGACAATCGTGCCTCACTAACTTGCTACTTATTTATAGTTGCATGTGGCCACAAAGTCTAGAGAAAGTTCCTTACATTCGTTGCAGAACCAGAATACTCCTTTTCCCACCGCTCAAGTTCGTTATGCTGTAACGACAGCCTCTGGAGCTTTTCCCTGCTCATCTTTTTCGATACCCGTTCTTGTCTCGACATGCTCTGTAGTTAAATTCTGTTTGGTGATGAAGACGCTCAACAACAATCCAAGTCCTGCAATTGAAGAATAGAGAATCCACATAGTACTCAAGCTCTCCGCATACGACTTTTGTACGGCAATCTTCTCCGCTACTGTGAGCGTCGCTATCAGTTTGACGTTTGCAGCCGCTGCATGACCAGAGAAATTTCGGGCAACGTCGCCTGGCAAAATGAATTGCAGTTCGTTATAGTGCGCTTGCATCTGGTTCTGGAAAATCACACCTCCTATCACTGCAGAGACTGCTGTTGAAAAACTACGAGAGAACCCAAACAGTGCTGTAGCCGCAGCAACATCCTCCTGCGCAACTAGTGACTGGAGGGCTATGAGAGGAGGTTGAAACACCAGACCGACTCCAACTCCTGCTACGATCTGAAATAGCACAATCTCGACGAGTGATGAGTTCACTCCGAGCTTAATGAATAATCCGAATCCAAGGCAAGTGCCTGCCATTCCGATCCAGATCAGCTCGAGATATCGTCCTGTATAACGGATGAAACACCCAGCGGCCACACTGACAACTGCCTGCACAAGCGTGATTGGTAGGATCAGAAGGCCAGATCGAAGAGGAGAGGCTTCCTTCACCGCTTGAAAGTATAGCGGAAGGAAGTACCACGATGACATGTTTACCTGGCTCGATCAGCTTGACCACGAGTGCGAGGACATAAACTTACAAATCCGTGCATAAAGCAGACAAGAAGTGATGCCACATTCGACCGTCGCTGCACAATACGCATCGGCATCAGTGGATTCGTTGCGAATCTCGTTTCATGAATTCCAAAGACGAAGACGATCACAAGTCCAAAAACAATCAAACAGATCACCTTCGGAGAACCCCACGGACTGATGATTCCCCCAAGGCTCAGGCCAAGAAGGATCATCAAGGTCAGCCCTAGAATTAACACAGTCCCTAGCCAGTCGATGGCTTTTGCACCCTTGAGAAAGCTTGTCCGGGGATTGTGCACGTGTAAACTGAAGTACAATACTCCGAATGCAAAGCCAGAGATGGGAAGATTGATCCACCAATTCCACCTCCAGGAGACGTATTCAGTCAAAGCGCCACCTAGGAGAGGACCAACACCACTAGCAAGGCTCCAAACAACACCCGTTAGTCCAAGAAATAATCCACGATCCCTAGAGCACCACTTTAGTCCCATACTGAAAGGCAGGCTGCCTGGTACGGAGTGCTCACCTCATGCTGAACAAATCACTGATGCAAATATTTGTCAGAATGATCATTCCCCCAGCGCCAGATCCTTGAACTGAACGTCCCGCGATAAAACTGGTCGTGGTATTGGAAGATGCGCAGATAGCTGATCCAGCAAAAAAGATGGCAACAGCTACAAGAAGAATGTTCTTCCGCCCAAAGATATCAGAGAATTTAGCCAATACTGGAGTTGATGCTGCACTGGCGAGGAGATATGCCGATCCAATCCAAGTATATGCGGTTGCTGAGTGCAATTCATTAATAATGGTCGGTGTTGCAGTTGTGGCGATTGTGAAATCCAAAGCTGCTAGAAACAATGAGAGCTGTGAATATTGTTTGAAGTTAGTAAGTGTTTCTAGACTACAGGGATTTGAGGGCTGCACTAACGAAAAGAGCAAGCAATGTCGCTGTCAACTGAATTCTACTTCGGACAGAAGATGATCCTGCAGCATTTTCGACACCATGGTCTCGAGCTTCGAGGCTTGAATGAATTGTGAGCTCTTCTTGTGGGCCAGGATGGACTGCCGACGGTAGGATTATAAGACTGATTGCATCCCCGTCAACGACTACATGGCAGTCTGATGTTGGATTTGATGAAGACATGATATCAAATCCAAAAATCGAGACAGTATCCAAGATGTTATGAGAGTGGCCACCGCGGGCACCTGACGATTGATTGATGGTACACCTGGGTGTTGCCTCCGCGGAATTTTGATCATTTAAATCTGGGGACGGTCAGCCAAAGGCAGGAGGTAATGCTGACGATCTACATGTAATGGCGCCGATAGCGGTCGAACCCAATCGGGTGTGAAGCCGGGTTCAAACTCTACCATTGTCATGCGATGTCGCTATTTCGATTGGTGCCTCCAAACAAGCGGTCAAGAATTGTGGTTATAGCGATCATAGCACGTACAGCGTAAATTATCTTGCATGATGACTCTATATGGCTGGTGAGTATGTGGTTACGTATGGGAGACTAATATCAGAAAATTGCATTTATACTTTTATATTAATCGATACTAAACTATAGCCTTTTAATCTTGTAAGTTAACTGTTATCAAGACCTGCTGTTGGGGTTTAACAGACTCAGGGGCTTTGCGGAGGTATGAGGCTCTGTGGCGGGCCTTCGAAACTTATTTCCCGTGGCAAGGTACTGTATTTACAGGAGAAGCCCTGAGGTCTTGGGAGTTCTTTAAAGATCAAATGTTCGATTTACAGGATGTCTACAGTGGTCGTGATCTGTGATTCCTTATCTTTGAGAACCTTACAGAAACCTAGACAATCTTAATTAAGCAACGGGGAAAAGCTGAAGTAGCGATCAACAACATAGATAAAACAAATGACAGTTATAATTAGATGTAGTCGTGTTTATGTTGTCACGAGGCTCTCTTATGGAGAAATAGCCATGGAAAGTAATATGTTAATAACAACCTTATATACTTATCAAGAGATTTCCTATAATTCTGAAACTATAGATTAGTTTCGTAAAGGGTGCGTCTCTGGCACACAGGGACAGACGTTATATCGTCGGAATCTCCTTTAGAGCAAATCCCAGGTCCATAGTCGAAAAGCCCTCCCTGACATTTGAAGAGATACTGAATCTTGAAGCCTAGTCTTCTAAAATGACAGGCCGCTTTTGTAGAGGCGGCCTATTTTTTGAGTGTTGTTTTCCGAGATCCGAGTATAAGAGTTCCGAGTTCTTCCAGCGTTAGGCATTGCAGAGGCCAGCCCTGGACAAGCTCACACCACCTCCAGTCGATGCGATGATCACAGTGACGATGCCATACACAATCAAGGCCGACCCGCCAGAATTGATACCGGTGGCCATGGCGACAGACAGTCTAAACCATGAATTGGTTAAGCTGAATGATGTGGCGAGAATTAAGAGCACGAAGAAGCCTCGTGAAAGCTCTTGGGTGTAGCCCATCTCGCCCAGCCGCTAGGCGTCATTATGGAGGCTATTGGCCCGTGATTCACATTTAGTCAAGATTGCTGTGGAGGTCTTGCGTCGCCATGGGTTCTGGAGTACTATCTTTGCTAGTTGTCGCTTGGTCAATCGCCGCATTCTGCAAGACAGATCTATCTTATAGTATAGTACTACTTGGATGATAAGGATGAGCAGAAGCCCGAATATCAATTATTCAGATAATACTCTAACAAACACAGGGAAACGGAAGCTGGAGACGATCTACATCTAAATAGTGTGAGCTCCGAGACCAGGCTCAATACTCGGCCATGTCATCCTGATGCGCCATCTCCTTCGACCGCAGTGGCTGCTTCACATATCTGTCAACTCGAACGTTTTAGTCATTGAGCTCTTCAACCTGAATCCAGCCACGTCAATAAAACAAACTGCTCAATAACTTATGCGGTCCTGTTGCCCAGATGAGCAAGTATCAGAAAACATTCAAGAGCAGGAACTTCATATATAGCACTTTTTTCACACACCAACAAAAACAGACTGAACAGCCAAACTTTTCCACATCATCTCTCAAACCAAGAAATCATAAACAACCACCACTCACCACCCTGCCCGTCACCCTTCCCTCAAACCGACTGAGGAGTCTGCGGGCCATTGTCCGAATAGGTCGCGTTCGAATTGGCATTTGGGCTTTTATAGCCAAAGAAAGCCTCGAGCTTCGACGCAATGCTATTTCCCCAACCATCAGTGATTGTCCATTGCGAACGACAGAGCCCGACTCTCCCGACCAAGAAAAAAGAAAAAGGAAGGGCAGCCACTCACTTCATAGTCGTCATGACCGTAAAATCCCCTTGGTGATCCCAGCCCCACGAGATCTGCCAATCATTAGGCTGCTGGCATGCAACGCCATACCAAGCCTGGGTCGTCGCCGGGTTGCCGGTGTTCACAATTGTGCAGGGAGCGGGCGTGCTGCCATCGTTGGTGTCGATGTTGAAGTTGTAGATGCACGTATTGGGGTTGGTGCAATCTGGAATCGTGTTAGGAGGAGCAAGGGGATGCGAGGGGAGAAATTACCTCGGGTGAACTTGCGGATCGTCCAGCCTGAGGACTGGCGAGGGTAGGGGGGGAGTGCTGCGAGAGCGGTGGTGAGGAGAGTTGATAGGACGAGGATTGGGAATTGCATGGTGAGATGTGAGGATGAAGGTATTCGTGGGTTCGAAATATCCGCTCTGACCTGATGTTGGAAACTATTCCGTAGAGTGATTGGTAGAGGAACAGGTTCTTTACCCAACAGCTGGAGCAGGACCTATATATACTCTCGACGGCCAGCCCAGCCCAGCCCTGCAGGCCAGCTCCATAACCAAGACATGTCCGTCATCCATCTCTCCACCGATCTCATCAGCGGGAGCAACAAACTCCACTTGCCGCAAGGCTCTCTTCCCGAGCCTACATGCCAGGAAAGAAAAGCAGGGTTTTTGCCCAAGACAGTAAAAGATCAGCAACCAAGTCGTACAGTGCCGCAAATTTTCGTGACCGCGGGTGATGGATGCAAGAGTCCGGCAAGCGACGGAAGCGAGGAGAACGCTGCTTTGCTGCATCATGTATGTATGATGTCGGAAAAGCAGGGACGGCATATACCCGGCCTCTCATCGAGCGACAAAATGGAGTGAAAAAAGGGGTTTGGGACTCATGTTGGGAACAAGAGATCTTGGCATTCCAATTCTGTTTGGTCCGGATCGAGATGTGAAAGTGGATGGTGGGTACATGTGAGATGTCAGGTACGATGTAAGGCTAAGGGCAGTAAGCTTGTTTTGACACGTGTGGGGTACCTCATGTATCCGTCCTGCATTAGTTGAGACGAGCTAAGACGAGATGAAGGGGGAGCACATTTCGTACAAAGGGAGATGGGGCGGCACTCGCAGGCAGATCTGTTTGCCCTCGTTCCAGAATCCGTATACCGTCGAAACATGTTCCTCTGTTATGCGATAAGCCGACGATCATCACGTAATTTGTGTTACATCCTCCGTATTTTCATCTCATGGATTGTTGCACGCGAATCTGGAGTTCGTTCCGGCAGGTGGCAAACTCGATAACAGGAGGCAAAGAATGGCTGCCCATCGCTAGATGAAGAAATGCAAACAGTAAGGCTCCAGTCCTTAAATCTCGTAATTACCCAGCTCGTCATACAGAAACTGCGGCACTTCTGCCGCATGCATATCATAATCTCCTGGAAAAGGGAACAACTCGTAAGGTTCTCAAAGTTCTCGGGAATCGCACAAGTAAGGAGACTTTATAAATTTCTTGTCCTCTCGTCAAGGTAACTCTTGGTACAAATGCAATCGGAAGCTCACATATCCACACACTCAACTCCAGTCGGCTGCATGACTTCAAACGAAATAGAACAGAGCTACGCCATCAACTTCTGCAAAGTGGAGCAGAGAGGCGACAGATCATAGGCCATCGGAAGCCGGTGGTCCTTTGTACACTGTGCACGAATATCGTCAGCCAAGCTCTTCATCTCGGCAGCGCTGTAAGGGACGAAGAAATTTGAGGACGAGCAAACAAAGCACAGCAAAGCAAAAACAAACGTACCTTTTCTCGCATACACGAGATACCAAAACGCAGCAATAGCCATGAAGCCGACAAGAACCACACTCGAATAATTCATTGTGATCGCGGTGACCGGGAGAGCGGTAGGCATGCTGAACAATACAACCTCGAAAGCGATCCAGACGAGGGCCACAACATTCACAATGGGTCCAATGATGGGGCCACAATTCCAACGCGCTTTAGAGACGTCGGTTCGGCGGTAGAAGAGCGAGAGTCCAATGGGAATGGCATACGCTAGCTGCAGAGCCATGACGCCAACGGACACGAAGGCCGTGAAAGCGCTGCTGCTACCGAGGTTGATGAGACCAAGGAGCATCTGAACCACAGTCGTGAGCACAAGTGCCCAGAATGGAACGCCCAATGACGGGCTGACTTTTGCGAAGAGACGCGAACCGGGAATGGCTTCGTCACGGGCAAAAGCCCAGGTACAACGCGATGCCGCGACGGTAATGCTGATGGAACAGAACAGCGTGACGCCGAGAACGAGGAAAGTAAGTCCGAGTCCACCCCCTGGCGTGCCCATGACGACGTGGAGAATATATGGCAGTGCTTGAGCACTTGGAGCTCCAAGGATGTCTTCCAATGGAGGCATGAGAGCACAAATCGGGATGATAAAGAATAATCCGGCAAATCCACCGACCGGAACACAGAGACTGATGGCTTTTGGCACCTTAACAGCTGGGTCATCGACTTCTTCTGCCATGGATGAGATCATGCCAATGGCCGAGAATGTGTACGCCGCCGGAAGGAGACCAATGAAGAAGGTGAAGCCACCCCAGCCGGAAAACGAAGTATCGTAATGGCCCAGCGTATATGCGGCACTATGCCTTCCCACATCAGCCTTCACGGACAGAGCGATCAGTATGATGAGGATGCTGATTGCCGTCCATGCCGCACAGATGGTATCAACCATAGGCAGGAACTTATTTCCAAAGGCGCATACAACGAATGAGATCAGACAGATGGCGTAGAAAATGAGGAGCAGCTGCCATGAATTGGCTGCAAAGTCCGGGTGATAGATTGCGATCGTTGCTGAAATCAGCGAGGCAAATCCGAAATTGACCGACAGCGTGATGGTCCAGTTGCCAATAAGCCATACCCATCCCGTGATGAAGGACAGGACCGTCTTGTACTTGTGCGCGATCTGGAAGGACCAGTAGTAGGGTCCGGCGGAGGTAGGATACCGAGAGGCCAGCTCACTCAGCGAGAGGGCTACACATTCATCTAGGATAAGTACGACGATCCAGCCGACGAAGATAGATAGTTGTCCTCCTCCATAAATTGCGCTGATCAAGGGTCCACCCTCACCATATGGAATGGCGGCAATGGCTAGACTCTGGAAGAGGAGGGTGAAAAGCGATCGATTGCGGCGTAGCTCTGGTGTGTATCCCAACACTGTTAGTGAGTCAGGGTCAAAAGCCTGGCCGTTGGCTTCACTATCGTGCCCGGTCTTCTGAGTTGGAACCTTCTCCAAGCTGGAGTCTGTTATGACAGTCATGGCTTGCAAGTTGCTCGTGCAGCTATAATGGATATCCTTTGTTCTACTGAAATGATGTAGTGCCCAGTATGTCACGTATGCCGCCCAGCTTGTGCTTCCATGTATGTGGCTATATAGGTCCTGTCGAAGATGCCAGGTGTGAATCAACAAGTGAGGGGTGAAGCGGAACAAGCCTTTCAAGATGCCGCTTCCGGTGGGAGGAAAGGCTCTGGAAGCAAGTGCGAGCAAAGATGTGGAACTGGCTGATCTTTATTGATTTGACCACAGCCTCGATGGGATGTATCACAGAGGTGCAACCTCGAGTCCACCGTTCTGGTAAATAACGAACTTTAGTCATGTCCGCAACCCAAGGCACGTCAGACCCGGTCTGGCATGCGCATGTCCCCCAATATCAGGCGACTCCGTCAAAGGCCCAGGAACCTTATCTTCCCCCGTCGCCCAACCAATCAGCAAGAAGCAGAACAGCTCCTGAACTGCACGTCGATGGAGGGACTGATAGACGCTCCCGTGCCCAGATGATACTGGTGGATCTCTTCTCTTCATTGGGCAATTGGGCGTTGCTGGTCAGAATAACTGCCGAAGATGGGCTAGTGCCAGCGGACCCCGTTGGCTGCGCTTAGTGAGCCTCTAGGGGGGTAATGACGCTGGCGGTTCGCTAGCTGATAAGGAATCCCGAGAATGCGGAGAGAGCTTGAGCTTGGACGGTACAGTACAGCTCGGCTTGACTTATCGGAAGTACCTTGATGAGGGCGATCTCTCAGGAACAACAACTATGCAGTGCAAAACACGACTTTTCTGCACCAAGAGGGCTAGAATATAACTGCAATCTCATGTCTTTTCTCTCTTGGGATGCTCTATTAATCACTAGGTCTCCACATTGCTATCAAACCAAATTCCGACCGCTATCTGGCAAGCATGGCTTGGACCCTTTCCGAAAAGAGTTTGTTTTTCCCGACTGCTCTCATTCAAGAGCAACACCATTTGTAAGCGGGTGGTATTCCTCCTCGCTCTCCCACTTTGTCTCTGCAAGGGATTCTTCCATTTGAGCTTCGTCCATACCAGACATAACATCACTACAAATTGTTAGCGAGAGAGTCAGAAGGGAGTGGGAATACTCACTCATTCACAGCCAAAACCTCCAAGCCAGGAACACAATCGATGAGGGCGACAATGACATACGATGCTACGAATGACCAAGTGAAGCCAACAACAGCTTCGAGGATCTGGATTCCAACCTGCTTCACGTTTCCATCGAAGAAAACACCACCTTCGATCTCCGTGAAACCATCGTAATAAGCCACATCTTTTCGGGCAAATAATCCGGTGGCAATGGTACCAACAAATCCACCAATACAATGGGTTGCAAAAGTATCTCCGTTGTCAACCCAGCGCCAACGGCGGGCGAAGTCGGTGAATTTGATCCGCAAAGCCTGGCGACAGATCAATGCGCCGCCGATGCCAAAGAAGAAAGAGGTTGGGAGGTCGATAAAGCCTGCGGAGGGAGTGATCAACACAAGACCAGCAATCGCACCCATGAAAGTAGAGTCAAGCGACCACTTTCCACTCTCATAGTATGTGAGGAGAGCCCAAGTCATGGCCCCAGAAGCCGCACAGAGATTAGTGACACACATTGCCATGACCGACTTGAAGTTAAGAGAAAGCGTGGTTCCCGCATCAAATGCTAACCAAGAATTCCATATCGTGACGAGGGCTAGCAATTGAGCCCAGGATCCTCCAGGGCGATGGATTCGCAAGTGTGAAGGCGTGCGCGTGGCCGACTTGCGAGATCTGGCAATCGGGTATGACAGGTAGACGCTCAATGCAGTAGCCGTTGCTCCGGAACAAATGTGTACTGGCGTTCCACCTGCAAAGTCGAGGACGCCCATCTCCCCAAGGAAGCCCGTCTCCGACCAAACCATATGGGCCATGGGGCAATATACGAACGTGGACCAAAGCTTCAAGAAAAGTTCAGCGTCCTAGCAGAGAATCCAACTGGAAAGAAAACTTACGAATACAAAGGGAATGATAGGTAAAATCCTTCCTCGTTCACAAAATCCACCAATTGAGAGGGCGCAGACAGTGGCCTCGAAGATTAACTGAAATTCACTGAACAAGATAGCCGGGATGGTCCCAACTGGATCAGCAAGAACACCTCGATGGAAGGCGTATTTTAAGTCTCCAATAACCCCAGATCCTTCTCCGTAAGCAAGAGAGTAGCCCACCAAGAACCACTGAATCGTGCAACAAGAAATTGCTATGAGCGATGGATAGAAGGAGGCCATTGAGTTTCGCTTGTGCGAATAACCGCTCTACAAAGAACTTAGCCATTGGTTATCAGAGTAAGATATCCATTTAACCTACATAACCCAGACCAACAGCTGGAATGATCGGCCAGCAAAATACGCTGCAGACTAGAATAAAGACTGTGTCTGTCTTATCGCAAGCTTCCCAAGCTGCCACAACAGCAGCTGCAGCGGACGACGGCATATCTTGGATAGAGACGGTTTACGGGCAGTAAACCCTTGATATTGAGTAAAGATGATCGTTTGGGATCAGAGAACCTAGGAAAAATGAGAACGAAAGTTGTACCTGGCATGAGAAGCTACGTCTTCGACGAGCTTGTCCTTATCAGTGAACTCAGGGTGTTTGATTGATTGCAGCGGATGTCACCCTCACGCTTGACCTAAATAGGCAGACATTCTGTCCAATGCGCCGACCTCATTATGATGTTACCAGAACCGGCCCAGCAACCGTGTAACTGATTATGGAAGACAAGGTATTTGTCCCACTTTGGTTTCAGCCTCGGATGCTTATTGTACTGAGTATTGTAAGCCCCTCCCGTGATTTCTTGGGCCACATAAGTAGCTCGGACGGCTCTGCAGCCGACCCGTAAGTGTTGCGTGCAAGTCGATAAGTGGGACTCGAGAACGGCAAGTATCATGAGGATCCTCAGCACGCTTCGATTTGCTTTCAGTCCTCCTAGAACAAGCATGTTGCACTGGCTATTTCATCAAACAAAGACCACCATGATACTGCCAAATAGTTGGGATCACGATCAATTCTAGCCCACGTCCTTTGCAGGAAGTCATCCAGGTTACGAAGGCTTCCGAAGGAGAGGAACTGTGCCGATGTTGCCAGCCTTCGGCGGATTTCTTGCCTCTGCTTTTCTGACATGCAATGAGAGCCAATTGTCAGCAGCGGGAAGAGGAGGCAATGATGGAGATTCTCTGTAAGTAATGTTCCAGCGACGATTTCCATTGCAGTCGTAACAGCTTGTTGCACTAGAGGATGATCAATATCTAAGCCGCTGAGTGCCCTATAAAGATAAACATAAGCTGTACAGCGATAGACCGTACAGAATGAGGCCCATGAAAGTCCTGATGGATCCTGCTCTTGGTGGCTCTGCCGTGTTGCATGGTGCTCAAGAGACTTCTGGATAGACAGTAGAGTCCCAATTGGGACTACTTCATGTAGGTTATGAACACTGTGACCAAGCGTTGCAAGTTGTGATAGGATGGCCATCATCGCAAGGAACTCGTTGTCTGCCTTGACATTTCCCCACCAAGGCTCAGCATCTGCGAAGTCTACCCACGATGTTGATTCAACGAAGGGCTGTCCACCCATAAGCAAAGCATGCGTAAGATCCATGGTGGCAAATATAGAGAACATGAGCACCGGTAGGTCCTTCTTTGTCTGCAGTATACCTGGGGCTCCTCCCCACTGATTTAAGATGGCCTTTCCACCTAGTATATGATGGTGCGTAGCAGCATCTTGTGTACTCTGCTGATCAATAATACCATCCAGCATGCACAGTAGCACATTTGCCATGAACAATGAGTTATGGACCTCCTCAGATTGTTTGCCTGACAAGTTCTCTCTGAATATTCGTATAGCGGAACTGCGGTCTTGGGATTTGGTTAAGGACGTCGCTGGATCTGAGCTTGCGCTTCGATATGAGGAATGGGCAGCTCCAATGGCAATAACAGACTGAAGAACCAGCGGGTCTCCAGCCAGGCTTGCGAGACTGAATCGAGGAATGGTATTCGAAAGGTTGAAGCGGGGAAGAAGCTCGTTTTCGAAATACATGAGATGATGGTCGCTGTTTCTTCGAACCATAAGTGGGCGATCAAGAGGGATTTTCTGCCCTGCCAGTCTTCCCCTAGATGCGATGCAGTCTGTCCATTTGAGTCGAACTCGGCCATAATCGCAGCTTCGGCCTGAGCTGGCGCATTTATTACATGTTGGATGGGTAAGGTCGCAGATCACTCGTCGCTCCTTGCAGGCCCAACATGATCCTTCGATGGTTCGAACTCGCGGCATTATGACCTAGAGAACGATGCGATACATTTCTCAGTCGAGGTGAAGGTACCCGAGCATTCCGTTTGCTTGAACTGCGCGACACGAAAGAGCATTGTATGTATATGGAGGGCTCGTTACCTTGACTTTGGTGAGCGCTTATCAGCTACGATAAGCTCCCAGAATCGCAGCTGACAACGACCCGTGTATAATTGCCTCTCGTGTAAAGCTGCCCTTCCGTAGAGCTTCCGTAGACAGAGCCCACCTGGGGAAACACAGAATCATAAATGTATACAACAGTATCAGGTCTCGAAATTTGCCAAAGTATATCCAAAACTTACTCGATGCGTAGAAATATATACTAGAACATAATATTGCAAGTGATGAGAAGCTCAAGATATAGAAATCAAATATCAGGACGAAGTTATTCCGGACTCACTCTTTACCAACCGTCCACATCAAGTGTCACATACTCCGACCTACCGCAGGGAGCAAGAAGCTCCTTCCACACTTTTTGCTTCCTTGCACGTCTTTCAGCTGATCGCTTCCTCTGGAACCAGGACTTGAGACCATGGTTGAGACCGAGGTCGACAACGCGCTTGTTTGCCTCGAGGAGATCCTCTGGGGAAAATCCATACATGTTCTGGTTTTGCCAAGCGTATGAACTTGAAGGTTTACATCTCAACCACTCTAGGGCTCTGAGGTTCGGGCTTTTGCACCCACAAAGATAATGTAAAGCGTTGTTTCTATGCACATCTGGGGCACTGAGATCATTTATACCGTTGTGCCACAAGTATTCCATGACTTCGTGCTGTGCTTCCCAGACTTTGGTGTAGTCCTTGTCAGTAATTCTGTTCGGGTCCCACGTACCTTGGTCGTTCGTGCCGCTGAGATCACGAGTCTCATGAATTGACTGGTAGACACTTTTGGCATGCCTTTGAACATGTGTTGCATCTTCGGGCAGGAAGGCGATATGCATAAGGGTGTGGCCTAGCGCCGTACTCAGCGCTGTCTTAAGAGGGATAACTTGGGTAAGTCGCTTCAGAAGCTCGAGGTCTAGTTTCGCAACGGCAAAATGAAGCAGGTGTACTCCATAGACAGGCGTGCGAATATCGAAGTTGATACTTGGAGTTTGTATGAGCATATCGATAGCAGAGTAACAGCGACTGCCATCATCTTTGCTATGATGGATGACTGCAGCCATCAGTGAGTGTGGCAGCGTGTTGGAGCTACTAAAGCCATGGCGTTTGGATCGAAGTGGTGGACATTCAGGAGGTATGACAGCATTGTCAGATCCCCTGCTTGGATGGCTACGTGGAGAGGCGTCGTGATAGCCAGACTACTAGGTGTCGGCGGGTCTGGGACGTAGAATTGCGGTGATGTCCAAAAGGTTATATCAGCACCAAATTCCATGAGCTGTCGCAGAATGTCAATTGAGCCGGTTTTGACGGCACAAAGCATGCTAGGAATTTCATCACCATAAGGAAAATAGTTCATGGGTGTAAAGTCCTCCTCGCACCAAAATGGGGCCATACCATCCCAGAAGCGATCACCAACTTCTTCGAAGGTCAAGTTGGAAACCTGTGGAAGAGACATACAATTCAAGAGAGTAGTTCTTGTTGCGACATCCTGGAGACCTGACAGGGAAAGTAACCTGGGTCGAAATCGAAGGTAATGAGCTGCATGCTGTTCTAGGATGTCTAGTGGAAGTCCATCAGGATTTGCATGAGCTGCATGAAGGATATTTAAGTTTTGCGGCAGCCGTGCTCGGATAGCTTCCATAAGAGAGCTTGAGATACCAACAGGTGATTTTGATGACCTCGTGCTGTCTGGTCCAAAGTCTGCCATGCTAGTTGGTGGCCAAGAGTGAATCCAAGTATCCCGCCGGTCGTATTCGTGGCCGGGAGTAAGGATAACTTTATAGTCCGTATTGGGAGCAGTACCAAATAGAAAGCGTCCCAAAAGTCGCTGAGGATGCAATCTGCTACAGTTGTAGAGCACAGCTTGTAAGAATAAAGGATCCGGGTGGGTAGAAGCCAGCATTGATGGAGACGGCTCACTCTCGGACGTAGGATTCATGTATTCGAGAGGCAGGGTGAAGAAGTCTTCCTCGCTGCCGTTTGAGTGGATAGAGATAGTCGCTGATGAGGCGCTTGGAGAGGCCATACTTACGAATAGTGAGCGGTCTGAGGTAAGAAGATTGTTGAAGTTCTTCCTTGACACAATTTTAGAAGATACAAGTTAGATGAAAATGGCTTCATTGTTACCTGAAGCTCGTCAAGGCCTGTAGGTGAGAAAGCGGTGCGAAAGTATCAAAGTACGAGGTTAAGGTAGTTGCTACCGCACGACATGTTTCTGGCACCAGTGGGAGTGAAAGCACAGTGTTCTTTAGCAGGCCTGAGGTGGTACAAGCAAAACTCTGCTATGGTTGCCTTTTTGGTCATCTGAAGGAGGCGGGATTAAAAGCTGAACAGAATTTCAACCATCTCACGCCGTATCGTTAGAGTACGCTTCAACAATTTTATTTTGTCCTGAACAACAGCCTGACTTTTGGGTATCTCCGTGTACAACAAAATGACGTGGGTACTCCCACCAAACGCCTCTCCCTTGCAATAGGGGTATGCCAACTCTAATATACATATTTCGCTATCATCAAAAATATGGATGACTTACCACCAAGTACCTCCAATGTACCTCAAACCTTCCAGCAATCATTCAGCTCTGCCACTTGAACCGATTCTCGCGCAACATATTGACCATCCCTGTCGGGAGGAGACCCTTCTCCACGATATTAAGGCCACCAAATCGCTTTATCATTTCCGGGGCGTAAAGTTGCACGGTCCAGCAGTCATACGCGTCCATGGTGTCCCAAGAAATTTGGCCTTGGAGATTAGCCACCTCAGGAGTTGCCGCTGGACGTGCTCGAGAGGGCACATGCAGCATGGTCTTGTAAGCTCTGGTTAGCAGACTGGAAGTCAACTCGCGGTAGCGAGTGTATTCCTCAAAGGACATGAACTCGTCGCCAAATTCGTCCTTCGGACCCAAAGCCCCACTAGGGACTGATACCATTCCATCTTCGAATTGTTTCTTTAAGATCTGGTATTTACGTTGCTCTGTTTCAAAGAAATCATCCATAGATTTGTCCACATTTTTATCCATACTGTTGCCCTCGTAGTAAAGAGTCATGAACGGGTTCTTAAGGTCCAATCCTCCAAGTGAGATCGGGAATTGAAGATAACCCTCGTACACATCTTGAACTTTGAACCGCTCAATAATGCTCTCGCGAAGATGGGTGGTAGCACTGCCATTAGGGAAAAGCTTAGCCTGGATATGCTGGAAAGTTTTGAGCATCATATCGACATGATCGAGTCCGAAGCATCGGGCTGGTGTACCAAAGTTGTTGGTAAAGAAGCGTACTCCATAAATGTTCCAGGCTTGGATCCAGTCAAAAACAGACTTGCATGCACCCAACTGACGACGGAGCTCCACGATATGAGTATCCACAACCTCTCGGTCGATCAAGAACTTTCCCGTCACGGCGTCGAGCTTAAGGAATCCCCAGCGGACGTCGCCAGTTGGTAGACCAACTGCAACCGCAGGTGCAGCATTGCCCTTGCGCGTGATCTTGACGCTGCCGGTCTTGTCCTTGTTGAACTCGAGACCGGTAACCTCCGCAAATTTGCTCATGATGGCCCATCCTTGAATGCAGGTCTCATCACTGCCCCAGAACCAGATGTCGTCATGGAGGCGATAAAGTCGAGTACCCTGTTGCGCCATTGCAAAGTCCAAGCAGAAAAGAACTGCTTCGCCCAGCACGTCGTACAACGGGCCAGTCGGGGGGACTCCACGCTTTCTACGCCGAACAGGAGAGTCTGGACCATCGTGGATAAATCTCAAAGGACATTCTAGAATGCGGCGGAAGAGATTAATCCACTTTTCCGACACGCCGAAGAAATTCAGAACGGCAAAGATGGTGGAGTGTGGCAGCGAAGGACCGAACCACTTGAAATCTGAGCGGACTACGGTAATCTCCTCGCCTAAGCGCGTTTTCAAGATAACTTCAGTTGCCACCGTGTGTAGAAGTGATTGCATAATTTCCAACGGCTTCTTTCGTGCATCCCCTCCATCGCAGGAATCGTCATCGTAACCACGATTCTCATCCACTTTGTCCTGAAGTTGCTCGAGAAAAATTGAGTCACTGTAGTATGCTTCCCGAGTGTCGTCAACAGATGCTTTGTAACCCTCATGTCCCAAAAAATAGAGTCGGCGTTTGCGATCCAGTTTTGTCATTGGCTTAGCAGTTACTGGCCAGGTATCAGGGGCTTCTCGGAAGTCGATCAATAGCGTTCGGAAGAAAACGTTCCATTGGATGCCGATGTATCGTAGAAGCAAGGTCTGTAGAAGATCTTCATCTTGGTAGACTCGATATTTACCGTTCAACTGTCGACGTTGCTCGATTGGGATGCCGGCAGGATCCCATGACCATTTGTCCAGTGACGACATACGCATATTTAGCACGTCAGCCAATTCGCCCAAGACTACCTTGTTATTCAGAAAGTCCTTGAGTGTCCCACGCTTTTGAGCGTCAAGTAGATCGCTCTGCAGCAATGATTTGGCTACCGAAGTCAATGAGGCTTCGTCAAAGTGCTTTTTGGCCGCTAGACTCTTCTCAAACTCAACGACACGACGTTTTAACGAGGCAAAAGCAGTCGTGGTGGCGTGGTTACTAGAGAAAAGGCCCTCAAGATATGCATAGATAGCTTTCTGATCGGTTTCCTTGGCCTCGAAGACGTACTTTTCATAGATCTCTCTCTGTTCATACATCTCCTTTCGACCAACTTCCTCGAAGGTCGACTCGCTGAGAGATTCGGTGGCGCTGGTGACTTTTGCTGATGCCGCCAGCCATTCGTTGACTAGCTGACCATACAATGCTGCATAGTTGTACTTCTGTGAGTGAACCTCGAGTTCCGCTTCCAGCTTTTCTTGCCAGGCCTTCTGCAGATGGATCGGGACTGAGGGATCCAGGTCGGCTTGGTTGACAAATCTCCGGATGTGGGGGAAGGAGATTGCTGGGTTGGAATCGAATTTAGTCATCGAGGGCAGCTCATCGACGCAGTTCAACAACAGGCGTATCTTTTCGCTTTGGTCCGGCTCATTCTGGACGGCAAGCAAAAGTGCCTTCTTGCTCTCCTCGAATCTAATTCGCTGTTGAGTGATCTCGGCGAGCTTGATCGAGGTAATGGTGGAGAGAGTGTTGGAGAGAACGTCGCCGGAAGCCATGGTGGAGATTGTTCGGTGGTGACCGGGCAGGTAGGTATGGCGGAACGAGTGGTTTGGCACGGGACAAATGTCTGAAATGAAGAGGATACGGGGAGGAGCGCAGAGAAATCGAGGTGAGTAGGTGTGTACAGGAAAAGAATGCAGGGTGGTTCAAAGTTGGACAAGAAGACTGCTTTTCTTGCCCTGCCTTTGCATGAGGAAGAGAGGTGAAGAGAGAGATATGGCAAGACTTATTATATACATGTGAGGTTGCAACTAGCTTTGGGCCCAGCAGGCCGCCATGGCCAGTTCTATGGCCCAGATCGCCAGGACTAGCCATTTCCAGAGCCATTAGAAGGGAGCTCCAGGGAACACTCAAGCATCGTCCAATGGCCGACTGAGTCACCGGGCGTGGGCGGTTCGTGATGGAGAACTCCACACTCGGCGAACCGAAGTGGGAACGGCAGCGGGCCGAAAGTATATGTCCCTCCCAGCGTGCATGGTAGCAGCGAAGGCTGAACAGAGAGAATGATTCAGACGGGGTAGAAGGCAGAAGCGGAGCAGGGGTGTCAGTCCTGAAGTCTGCGGCATTACATAAGACACTCATGGATGGGCAAGTACGC
Source organism: Coleophoma crateriformis (assembly GCA_003369635.1). Lineage (NCBI taxonomy): Eukaryota > Fungi > Ascomycota > Leotiomycetes > Helotiales > Dermateaceae > Coleophoma > Coleophoma crateriformis. The sequence continues at coordinate 378,590 of PDLN01000004.1, forward strand.
TAAGGTACGGCAGCTAAAGGTACATTCTAAATTTCTTCAGCCTCGTCCGTTCCAGCCTGCTCCAAGACTCCCTCCACCGTTCTCTGCTTCTTGCTCTGCACGCTCCTAGTTGATACCCGCGCAATTGTTGCCAATGTCATCTACTACGGCGTACTCCGATCTGGTCTTTTCTGAACAGGCTAACCACAATTTCTCCAAGACTCTAGGCGACCTCAAACGCTCCACACTTTCCATCTCCAATCGACTGCGCTCCATTCTGGAGGATGCCTCCTTTGCAGGGCAGGTTGCGCAGGCATTTGGAAGACCATTAATTGCGAACGAACGGTGCGGAAGCTGGTATATTGATCCGAACATCAAAGGCGGCAGTGCATACTTTAAAAGCACCGACGGACATACGGGCGTTTGGAAATTCAGTTCCCGAAGACTCAACCTACATCTTCTTGAGCTCATTGGAAAGCATGATGGGTGGGTTTCGAGGCTTTTGATACTTGATCCGTAGCTGAGAAGAATCTGTAGATGTATAATTGTGGATTCTACCCGGAGAGGCAAGAGTAGGACCTCTTGTCTGGTCCTCCAATAGTAGACACTGACTCAGACAGGAATGCCCGATGCTCTCAGCAAGACTATACCAGTTTGGTGCAGTGTGGTCAATCGCTTTCTATTCCCAGACCTTGTCCAATTTCATGATGTGTATACCCCTCCACAAGTCGTTTCGCAGTCCGAACACGCTCAAATTGCAGAGCTTCTGCCATCCTTCCTCACATCCCTCCGGGCGCTGGACTTGTCTATAGATCGTCTGCGGGCTCAAATTACAAAGCCACTGCGGCCCTTCTGGATAACGCCAGACACTGGATTTGCGCCCACGAGCGTTGTCTTCGAAGAGTTCCACCCCATCATCTGTTGCACCGTTTCCCGCAGAGTCTCGGGTGGAGAAGTTAGCGAGGGTGGCTACATACAAGGTGCGGGCGATGATACCGAAAACTGGGCTTGTGGCTTAACACCTGTGGTGTTCTGGGAAAATCAGGGAGTACTGCTTGAGACTAGCGAAAGCGACCTGCCCGACCTCATCCAAGACTTGGTCTCTCGTGCCGACCCTGCACCCGGAATAAACCGAAGATGTGTGAACCCGACCAGCTGCTTGTACATTGCTCCAGTTTCAGCAGTTACCGCTAGCGACAAGGACGTCCTGAGTGTTCTCTTACTGCCAAAGGTCACAGATGAAAGTACCTGGGTCAAAAGCTTTACCAGACTTGAAGTTGGTCTGGGGCATAGCAAGCTGGGGAGCCGCAACTTGCGGGCTGCCCTCCCCTTCGTGGTGACGCATGTTCGTAAATATATTGCTGCCAATCCCCAGAGCAGCATTGTAATTGCCTGCGAAAGTGGAAAGGACTTTGCAGTTGGTGTCGCCCTTGCTCTTCTCTGCCTACTATTTGACCAGGATGGCAGCATCATGGAGATTGAGGATCCAAGGCGCAAGCCAATCGACAAGACTTTCATAAGGCAACGACTGGGCTGGATCTCTACCTCTATGCCTGATGCTAACCCAAACCGGGCTACTTTACAGAGTATCAACAGCTTTCTGATGGAACGTCACTTTTGATATTATGTGTCAAATTATCCGCATTATTTCTCGCAGCGATTCGGTCCACGACCAATACTGAAGTGCACATAAATCTCCAGTAAATTTGAGTCGTCGAAAACATCTTGATAACGCAAGATCGGTTGAATTAAAGACGTACCGGGGCAATATAGCCATACGCCACTCCTGAGCAGCGGGTCGATCATGCAAATACGTCCAGAGAGAATTCATCTGCAAGCTTTTGATAGCCCGCAGGGTTTGGATGCAAATAATCTCCGGAGTTATACAATGGATTCAACATACTTCCATTGTTCGGATCTCGTAGAATCGCATCAAAGTCAATCACAGCGTCGAAGTCTCCATTATTCCTAATCCATGCATTGACCCTTTGTCTCGTCTTCTCCCTCTCAGGATCCGAATATGGCTGAATTGAAGCGTTTCCCGAGAATGGCGTGATGGTTGCTGCAAATATGGGAATGCCGAGAGCATGAACTCGGGTCGTTATCTGCTGGTATGCGTCTATGAGGCGATCTCCAACCACCTTCTGTGCCTCGGGTGAAGCAGATGCTACACCGATGTCATTGACGCCCTCAAATATCATTGAATATTTGACGCCCGAGTGTGACAAGACGTCCCGATCAATACGGCCTAGTGCGTTCGGTCCAAGTCCGTCATACAGGACTCGATTACCACCCGCAGCTTGATTGAGCACGGCTATATTTGATTTTGATGGCCTCCGCTGCATCTTTGCGAGGAGGAGATCCGGCCACCTAATAACCATCAGCATGGCTTCCCTAAGTGCTGTCAAGCTTACCGATTGTTGGCGTCAGTCGTGCTTCCACGCCCATCCGTTATGCTGTCTCCGACGATGGCAAAGGCACGAGAGGCTTTGGGAATCCATGCTTCCACGGCACTGATGAAGTACCTGTCCGGTGTCAGCCCTATCAGATTTGACTGAGAACACTACCATACCAGTGTGCGGCACTTTGGGTTGAGTCATCTGTCAGATTAGCAGATGCTGTATAATCGCCAGATGAAAACCATGACGTTGTCCTGCTCCCCGGGTGCGAAGTAATATAATTGCTTTGCTGGCCGTTAGCCAAGTAAATGGTTATGGTCAACATTGACTGTGCCTGGACTGGAAGATTGATGGGATCTGATACAGCCAAGGCTCCATTCGGGATGGTAAAGTTCCCGCTTCCACTGAAGGTCACATCGCGAAGGGTACCGGGTTGGATATCGGACGTTCCAGCAGTACCATTGAGCGGCAGGGCTACCGTGACCGCTGTAACCGGCAAATCGTTAACACCAAAAGCATTCGAGATTCGTATTCGAATCTGAGGAGCTTCAAGGGACAGGTGCACTGTTTGACGAATTGTGGAGTTAAAAAAGACTAAGCCGGTCTCATTCTATACGCTCGTCAGCATGAGTTAGGTGCTTTTCTGCGGTCACCTACAAATGGAGCTGGTGGCAAGTTTGCGGGCTCGGTAAGCTGTGGCATGCTCGTCCAGATATCAACCCAGTGGCTGTGAGAATTCTCCCATCTTTTTGCTGAATGCACTGATGGTGCGGCATGGATACCGCAAACCAAAACAAGTATCGCTAAGACAATGGCCCGGACAACAGTCATGTTGGTCAGAGTCCTGAGCAAGGGTTATATGAAAGATGATGGAGGCATCGTCAGGGTCATGATGGATGCAACTCATATATATACACATATCCATCCCATAATTTAACACTCCATGTACCCGATCGCGTCCGTAGTCTACACGGGTCCTGTGGCTCTCGTCTGGCGGCTAAATTCAAATCCTTCGTCATGCAGGAACCACTTCCCCATCGTCATCTCTTTTGACTTTTACTCTTCAACCCCGCATTGGTGTGATCATCGAATCCGTTCGTTCGGCGCGGGGAAATTTAGCTTGGTTGATATTGCCGGAGCTAAGGAAAGTGGACAGGCGAAATCTCTGGATGGTTGGGATTCTGAAAACCCCTTCGGGAAGGGACGGCATTCATCAAGCCGTGTCTCGGAAAACTTAACTAATCAATGGGGACCAGAACTATCATCGCTAGTTCGACTGGACAGGCAGAAGTGATTATGGTTTGCCCATCTGAGGTTCGATATATAGCCGCCAAGAACTTAGCCTTCCAGAATTCTTCCTGTGGAGCAAGGTCGCTTAACTTCTGCACTACATTGAGAACATTGGGCGTTTAAAACCCTTCGAATCACTCAGTTAATCACATAGAATCCTACCTCCTATTCACGATTGATGGCCAAGATCTCCATAATTGGTCTCATATTCACATTCCCACCAAGAACGCACTCCCCCAGCTCAGCCCCTCCAGTCAGCTGCCCCCGTCTAGATAATAACTGATCGAGTAATTCAACCACGCACACTGCGGCAGGTCGATGAACCCGCTCGCCACAGCGGGATAGTCCAACAAACGGATCGGCCCGTCTGCACCACTGACCGGATCCCAAAGGCCCGTCTCATCAATGGCTTTCAACGCGGCATCATACCCCCTCACCCGCAACGCCGCCGCTGCAGGATTCGGATCGCCCTTCTTGACGAACGCGCCAAAATACGCCGTTGTCAACTGGACGGAGAACAAGTCCGCCGGCTCGCGGATCGTGGCCAGGTTGCCAAACACCCAGGGCATGTCCGCGCCATGGAGCCGGAAATACGGCAGGTGCGGGTTCCCGGCCGGGAACCCGGGGGTGGCCGCGGGCCCGCCGAGGTGGTTGGGGTCGTAGCCGGCGATGGTGCGCTGCATCTGGTAGAAGTAGGCGGCGGGGAAGGCGCCGGAGTGCGCCGCTGCGTAGACGGTCGCTTGGTCGACGCAGCGGAACTCGTTGTCTGTTGCGACGCGCTGCGAGACGTTGAATGCGTCCAGCGTTACGTTCCCCGTGTCGTAGTATGGGAATAGTCCGCTGTCGATGATCGACTGCGCAGCTGAGGCTGAGATCCCCAGCGAGGCTTCGATGCCGGCGACTTCGCTGGTTACGGGCGTGGAAGGGTAGGATGCGAACGAGGCGCCGTCGTTAGCGGTCACGCCGAAGATCACGGGCACATACGCGGCGCTGCCATTTGCGTTGACGACGTCGAGCTGTTCCGTGTTGACGTAGTACCCGTCTTGCACGACGTACGCGGCAGCAATCGAATAGCCGACGAGCGTCAATGCCGGGACCTGGTTGAGGCAGGCGATCTGCGCGGGGAGGTCAGTCTGGTTGCAGCCCGCTTCGGCGAAGATGTTCTGCCCGGCGCGCGCGTACGATGCGGCGACGGTGAGGTACGAGCTGTAGGTCGTGGCGTAGTCCCGGCTGAGCCCGAGGTCGACGCCGCCGCCGAGATTCGACATGGCGACGGCGCCCTGGAACTTTCCATTTGCGGGTGGGGACCCCAGGAGGGTGCGCACCGAGCCTGCGCCGGCTGATTCGCCGATGATGGTGATTTGTCTTGGGTCGCCGCCGAAGGAAGCGATGTTCTTGATCGTCCACTGGTGCGCTCTGTTAGTTGTGCTCGCTTGCTGTCCTGTGGAAGAACCCTTACCTCTAGAGCCGTGATCTGGTCTGCGATCCCATAGTTCCCCGTGATATTGGTGCCGGGAATGGCGAGGAAGCCCAGGGTTGAGACACGGTAGTTGACCGTCACGACCACAATGTCCTCCCTCGAGGCCAAATTGCCGCCGTCGCTAGCCGGGTCCGAGCCAGCCCCATTGACGAACCCACCGCCATGGATCCAGAACATGACAGGCCGCAGCCTCGCGGTAGATTTATGCTTGGGCAGATACGGCGTCTGGATGTTCAGGAACAGACAGTCTTCGCTCCCGGAGCCGGCTTGCGCGCAGACGGACCCGTACGCCGTGGCGTTGATGGTCTTGCCGGTGGGCGTGTACAGTGTGGAGTACACGTACCTCTGGGGTGGATCGGCATACGGGATCCCGAGGAAGCGGAAGGACTTCTGGTTGCGGAAGCCAATGTACGTGTTGCCGCCGGACGATATCGTCAGCTCGTTGGACTTCGTGGCAACGGCGGTTCCGGGCTGGTCTTGGTTGCTAGACTGTGTACAGAGCACGGGCAATTCTCTACCGCGAGCTGGCACGGATTGAAAGGTCGTTCCATTGCCCGCTTTCGCCATGGTGACCGTTCCGTTCTGAATTTGGTACGATTGGTGCGGGTGGACACTCCCAGAGTATGCCAGGTAAGACAACGAATGCACGAAATCCGCCTGATGGGTCTGGATCGAGGTACGCGAGACGAGCGATTCTCCAATGGCCGCGCATGCCCCCGCGGCATCTCTTTGATCCATTGGATCTAGCAGGATGAATCCTACATGATTGACATCGTCTGAGGCATTGAGATTATTCTGGTAGACGAGCGTGAGCGAGGTTTTGGAATTAGATGCCGCCCAGACGTGTGGGGTAAATAGCACCAGGAACTGTAATATGCCGAACCGAGCCATGTTCGAATGCTGTGGAGTGGATCTTGGTCTTCCGGCAGCCATCAGATCTCTTCATGCACCCACGGTGACTATATACCCCTCCGCTGCAAGGTCTCCTCGATTTCATCCTGGGTCCTTGACAGAACTCCGCTGCACAATAACCACACCTATGGATTTACCCGCCATGTAACCCAGTAGAAAGGCAAAAAGCAGCACGCGGGCTGAATACCGATGTCCGCCACGTTAGGGCAGATTAGATCTCAACGTCATGCCGTCGCATTGACGAGCAACAAACAAGCGTGCAGCCCGCGGCATTCCAGCCGCGAGCACGTACGAGAATGCAATTCCCGCTGAGCGATCTGAGAGGAACCCCACATTGGTTCCCCTGGTCTGGGCATCGATGTTTCGCATGGGATGATCGATTTATCCGGCCCTCTTTTTGCCCCCCCCCCCCATATGCAGCAGTGCTTAAGCTTAAGCCGCCAATTCTGAGTCGTGCGTGTGGGGTAAATGGTTCGGGGTCGTGGCATTTAGCCGGTCCTTCTCTCCGGCCTGTGCATCGGGAGCAGATGCGGTTCTCTGGCGGCGGAGGACACCACGATGGGGGTTTCGATATCGGGAGACACCTGAGGTATGCGATGCAGTGCGGTGCGTTGGAGATGGACTGAATCTGGTCAGCTTTGCGTGGTTCGTCGTTCGGCTCGCTTAGTTCTATGTGCTTGTGAGTCGGATGCCGCTGGCTTCTTCTCCTCCTCTATCACTTTGCTTGCCTCCTCGATCTCTCCTTCCGGTATACAATAGTCTCGTCTTGGTGCCGTACTGTGCAATAGATAGATCTGCGAACCATCTGGTTGACTGCGCCAAGCGTGTCTCCGACCCCGAGACGGCGCCACGGCTGCGGGACACCTGCGCAGGTGCAGCAGTGACTGTCTCTGCACCAATGCTACGGGTACCTTACATCAGCCTGCCGACACGAAAGACTTGGCCAATCCAGGACGTTACAATAGTCGAGTTCTACGGTTCAGCACCACGCCCGTTGTCGGTCTGGTATTCAGATCATGGATATGGCTTTGGCGCATCCGATCCGCCTTCATGGATAGAACATGGATGTTCTGTTCATGCACTTTCGCAGAGTGCAGATCCCCTTTAGCTCAAGTATGGGGTATGTGCTAACCCGGAAGAAACGAGGCCTGGAAGCAGAGGGCCAAAATATCGATCCATCAGCACGAGTCGATGGCGCAAGCGACGCTTAGTTCACGACTGGCAGTGAATGCCGTCTGCCTTGATTCCGGTTCGCATTACAGAGTGCTGTGGCTCCGTTGTTGAATGATGCGCATCGGAAAAGTGATAGGCTGCCATGCTTGATCACACCGACATGGTTCTCGAAGACGTAAGCCTTGGAGAGGTTTCAACCAAACATGCCAAGACCATAACCGTCTATGCGATCAGGATTGTACGAGACCACAAAATCAATCCACGAGAAGCCGAAGATATGTTCTGACCTTATATCCCGAAACAAGAAGGCCAGCGGTATAGAGGCAACGGGCAAATGAAGCGTGGTGGAGCATCGGGGGAACTGACGAAAACAAGCTTTCCGTGGCGTTCTCTCGTGTCCGGCTGTGGCTGCATTGCTTCTCTGCATCTGACGGCTCCCCTGTCCTGCAGGTTCCCCTATTTTGTTCCCAGCCATGAAGAATGGAATGTTCGGTAGTGAAGTATGTGTGCTTCTCAAGTATCGAGGCACAACGAATGAAATGTGCATTAGAGTTCCCGTTGGTAATACGCTGCACACGCGTCACGTTGATATGTGCGCTTGAGCTTCTGTGATGATCGTCTCCCCAGCCCTACGTTGTCAGGACCGTTTCCTGGCGGTGCTGCTCGGATCGCCCCTCCACTCTAGCTTGATACGATGGCCGATCAACCCTTCTCTCGTAGTCGAATGGTGAAACCCTTATTGAAGACAGGTTTGATAATCTACCCGTGGCGAGTAATCCAACACGAGAAAGGCACCCGCGCCAAACAACCACATCGCTTTGAAACGACGAGCTAGCCTCAAGCTGACAATAACCAAATACGACACCCGATGTTGAGCCTGCAGTCGGCAGTGGGCGACGCATCGACGTGCGTGAATCTGACAGGTCCAGTACGTAATGCCAGGCAGCAAATTGCATCCGACTACTGCACTCTGATGGCCAGGCAGGACTCAGCCACGGCAGAGGAGAGGACGCTCCCCCTGGACCAAGTCGCTCAAGTGTAAGATCGACATTCCATCGTATCGTAGCCTTCTCGACCCGAGCGCTCTCACATTGCAAAGGGGACCAAAAAGCAAGGGACCGTCATACAGTCCTTAGGTAAGCAATTGGCAAGCGCTGATTGGCCCAATCGTGTCAGAATTATGAGAAGTACACCGGCTCGCGTAGAGTACGATCCAATTTCCCCAGCCCGTCACGGCGGCTGATTGGTCCATCGCGTATTCTGAGGATGTGGTGCAGGGATGCAGCTCTTAAGTGAGTGGTCCTCCAACACCACACTGGCCCTGCTTGCGCCGTCTTATTTTTGGCTGGGCATGCCTTTGAAGCCTGCCATGCGTCGATGCTAAATTGCGGCCGGCAGAGCTGTACCGTCAAGGTTATATATCTCGAGCCTGCCTCCCATCTGGTTCTGGCTCGGGCAAACTGACTCTGCAGAATTGAAAGATCTTCGACCTCCCTCAACCCTCTCCCAGCTTGACTCTCACCGGGTCATCAATATGTCAGCGCGGAACTTCACCGCGGGTACCGTACCCGGCGTTGCAGCCAATATCACCTCCATCACGCAATGCACGCCGGCCCTCTGCTCGCTCGAGTATGCCACCGTGCTGTACGTCCCCACGCTGGCCGGCAATACGCTCTACCTAGCCATCTTCGCCCTGCTGCTCGTTATCCAAGCCGTGCAATGCGTCTTCTTCCGGACCTACAGTTACACCATCGCCATGATCTGCGGGCTGGTGTTAGAGATCGTAGGCTATCTCGGCCGCGTGCAGATGCATTTCGATGTCTTCGCCGGTAATCCATTCCTGCTGTACGTCACGCACCCATCCCCCGCACCCCCAATCAACCCACGGGGCAAACCAATGCTCACACGTGCACCAAACTAGGTATATCATCTGCCTGACCATTGCGCCCGTCTTCTTCACCGCAGCGCTGTACCTCACACTCAGCCGCGTGATCACGCACTACGGCACGCAGTACTCCCGCCTGCAGCCCAAGACGTACACGCTCACGTTCATCACCAGCGATGTCATCGCGCTGATCCTGCAGGCCGTGGGCGGCGCCCTGGCCGACACGGCGGCCACCAATGCCGCCAGTCTGCTGGGCGTGCATATCATGATTGCCGGGCTGGCCTTCCAGGTGGTGAGTCTGCTGGTGTTCGCGCTGCTGGCCGGCGAGTTTTTCGGGAAGGTTTACGGCGATCGAGCCCGCCGGGCGAGCCGCACCGACAGCAAGCCGAGCTTGCGGGTATTGGGTCTAGGTATGTCCTTTCTTTTCGCGGCTCCCTTCGTCTCCTAAGCGCTCGCTTCCGGCCTGCCCAATCCTCAGAACCGTGTGAAAGAGAAAGCTAACCTGCCTTGCAAAGCCTTCGCCGCGGCAACCCTTTTCATCCTGATTCGATCTTGCTTCCGAGTGGCGGAGCTGGCGCACGGGTTCAAAGGCAAGCTGGCGAACGAACAGGTGACGTTCATGGTGTTGGAGGGGGCGATGATCACGCTGGCGACGATCCTGATGACGGCGTGCCATCCGGGCATCTGGCTGAAGAGCGTCTGGAGCGCGCAGGTGTGGAAGTTCCGCGGGGGCAAGATGCCGGAGGCTGAGAAGCGGCCGGCCTTGCGGGAGGGGGAGTGGACGGCGATTGAGGGGGGCGGCAGCATGGAGATGAAGTGAGATAAGGCGGCAGGGGAGGCTGAGCCCGGTTGGGAGGTGACTATTCTGGAAGACTATCAAGACGGAATGAACCTTTGATTTGCATCTGGCGGGTAGACTGTGCTCGGGCGTTTGGTCATGGCGCGCTGGTTCCCCTCAGAACGAGAGGCACAGGAATATATAGAGGCACAGAACTAAATAATTGAGACAGGGCAATAATGCCCTCCCTTGTAGACTATGATTGATACCCTGTATTTGGTACACTTTCTTGGGGCTGCTGTCTGGACTCTCGAGTACAACGGAGTAGCTCGCTTGACTTTTTGCTTTTAACAAGAAACCCCCTTATAGACATACATAATGCCGACGACAGAGTGGCATACAGCTTACATGGGCCTATATGCTATAAATCCTCCATAACCTTGCCCGGTTTCAGAGATACTAGCATCTAAGAACCGCTGCTATGACTTCCCCGGCGATCCAAGCTAGAGTGCAGCGTATGCTGCCTCATAAAAGCGGATGTCACACAGGCGAGAACGGCAAAGCTCAGAGCCGTGAGGAACACACCTCGCAAAGCCCACTCGTAACTCTCCAGAACACCAGTCGTCCACCCCTCCGGAAGATGTTTCAACTCATCGAAACTATCGCGGATTCTGGAAATTTCCTCGGCGGCGTTGGGATACTCGGAGAACCTCTCCCAGAGCTGTGACTTGAGCGTGTTTTGGTACACGGCGCTGGCGATGGTCACACCAATGGTGGATCCAGTACTACGAAATGCATAGGTTGCGGATGTGATTACGGCCTGGTGATCATGGCTGACAGCTGAGATCACCGCGAGCAGAGTGACAGTCAGCATCCCCCCGTAGCCGAATCCCATCAAGAACATGTAAAGGAAGGCAGGCCCTTCGGGAGTTGTGAAAGTGAGGGTCGACAGAAGCCCAATACCGAGCGTGAACGTGCACACAAGCCCGGTGCCCATGGCCTTATATTTGCCTGTCTTGTTCATGACAATGCCTGCGCCAAGTGACCCGATGGAAGCACCGATACTGTTAGGAATGAGGCGAGCTCCAGCTGCGGTTGTAGAGAGCCCCTTTGCCTGGTAGAAAAGCGGGATGTAAAAGACGACCATGAATAAAACCATGGTACAGAACCAGTTCGTCAGACAAGCCGATGCGACGGTTCGATCAAGGAGCAACCTGACCGGAATGACTGGTTCCGAAGCTACATAAAGCTCGATGTAAATGAAGGCGGCCAGAGACACGGCTGACAATGGTAGAGATACTAAGACCAGAGGATGGTTCCATGGAACATTATTACCACCTGAGTTGAGCCCCAACAGAAGTAGCACCAAGGTGGTGACAATGGTAAATGAACCCAAGAAGTCCACTCTGCTCAGCGCAGACTTGTCGCTCTTCTTGGCCGGCACTCTCACAACAAAGTAGACGAGTATACCAGAGAGGATGACTAAGGGAACTTGAACGAGGAAAGCCAGTCTCCAACCCCATTGATCGTTCACCCAACCCCCAAACAAGCCGCCTAATCCGGCGCCGGTGCCAAAACAGATATTTCCAATTCCTTGAACCACTCCTCTCTTTCTCAAGGGAACCAGATCGCTGGCCACGAAAGTCGAGATGGCCATCAATCCACCACCACCCATGCCTGCCACCACGCGTCCCGCAATCATTGTCTCTTCACTCTTGGCTAGTCCGCAGATCAGATTGCCGGCAGCAAACATGACATTCGAAAACACCAAGCCCGTCCTTCTCGAGAAAATGTCGGTCAATCGACCTGCCAGAGGCTGGCAGGCGGCATTTGCGATCAGATACCCCGAGGCGAGCCATGAGAGCAGGGATTGCGAATTGAACGAGGTCGAGATGGGCGTTGCAAGGGTGGCAATAATGGTACTGTCGAGCGCCCCGAGGAAGACACCAACATAGATACTTGCGAGGGTGATCACAAGTCGGGAGTTGGAGGGTTCGTCAGCAATGACGGTCTGCTCCGCGGAGCCATTCTGCACCGTTGCGTCATTAAGCAGGGGCGTTTCTTCGTCTGCGCGACGAGTCGAGTCGGGGGATTTTGCCATGGCAAGAGGATGCTAAATCAAGTGCAAGAGCATCGCAAGGCAAAGGAAGAAGCAAAGGATGGGAGCTCAACCTACACATGAAAATGTCGCGATGGATGAATGCCGTCGGGGAACTAGAGCCCACTTTCACAATCGAGGGTGCACAAATTGGTGCAGCCGCCTATCCTCGTTGGTTTAAGTCCGGACTTACCAGTTCCGTGGGAGCTAATCGAGCTTCTCTAGGACAGGATGGAACAGCCTTGCTCCTTCTCAGCCACCCGGTGCGCGGAAGAGTGAAAGTGGCGAGAAGGGACAGGATAGGAGATGATACTTGCGGTGGAAATAGGAATGCAGGAAGTCATAGGAGTAAGTCGGAGGGGCAAGATGGAGTCATATATTTGTAACAAGGGACGCACCAGCAGCTGCGCAGAGGAACTGGTTGGTGCCTTGGAATCCGGGCCGCCATTATGTCATCTGGCCCATTGCACGGACTACAATCACCATAACAACCTGAGGCTGCTTACTATTATTAGTTCCCGTCGCGATCCAGCCAATCGCAGCCGCACGTCGTTGCTCGGCCGCCTGCCGAGTAAAGAGACGCGAATCTCAGCCCGCCCGCTGAGGGAAAAAGCTCTGGTGGCTGAGCTTCACTTCAACGCAACAGGAAGCGCAGAGTGAACTTGTTTGCTTCCGGTTCTATGTCAGGTTGACCGTTGACACAGCCCATCTCGCGTTCTCGTCCTTGCATTTGCTCTTTGCTTTTTATCCAGAGAACATCCAAGACACGCTCGCTCATTCTCATTTCCTCTCGCTCCTGATTCTGCTTACGACTTCATCCTCAATAGCCTTACCGATCCTACGAAGTTGCCATCCCTCTCAAACGCCAACGACACCTCAACCACGAACACCACCCACCAAAATGGAGTTCTCGGTGCATAAGCTGCAGACCTTCAAGCTGGCCCTGCACATCCTTCAAGGAGTCACCATCTTCATTACCTTTTGTCTGATGATCGCCGTCTTCACCACCTCTGCTTCCATCGATGGACGGCCAGGCTGGTTCTTCGCTCTCGTAAGTGCTCCAATCTCCAATGCGAACACCGCCAGCTAATTGACAATCACAGACCTTCCTCACATTCCCCGCCTTGATCTTCCTGACCATGACGCCACGATTCCCCCGAACGCGCAAGCTGGCGAATCCTTACGCTCTCGCTGCCGTTGACGGACTCTTCTGTATCTTCTGGCTGTCTGCCTTTGCATCGGTCGCCAATTGGATGTCTGCGGGCAAGTGTGGTAGCGGGTGCAAGCTGGCCGGAGCAGAAGTCGCATTGGGTGTATTTATTTGGTAAGGATTTCGCTGGATGGCTATGAAGGCAAACACTAACATGAATGCAGGCTTTTCTGGTGTACAACTACCGCCATGTCCGTCTATGGCTGTATCTACTACCGCAACAACGGCTACCTCCCAGGCGGGTCCCGAGCACCCAACAGCGCCGCTATGATCGACCCAGATAAGGAAGCTTTCTCGACCGCACCTCTTGACGACGAGTACGCACCTGTGCACAACACTGATCATCACGACGAGGAAGATGCTTACCCCGGTCCTTCTGAGATCCCGCAATACAGCGCCCACGCTCCAGATACCTACGCTCCACCCTCCATGGGAGGAGGATATAGCTCCCCAATGCTGCACGAGGAGAACACGGCTTATGCCGGATACTCGCCTGAGCCACAGCAGGTCCCTGGCGGAAGGGCGCAGTTCCCAGCAGGAAATTACTAGGAACTCCCAGGTGACGAATTGACACGTTGTGATGCGATATGCATGGGAACATGATCGAGGTACTACCGGTGTTAGAAAACTTGCTTATATATTCATGATGGGGCTAAGCGGCGTTCGGGCGCTCATGAAGCATTGGCTCTGTGTGCTGCGTTTAGGTAGATATTGATACTATAGATACATATGAATCGAAGAACTGAACAAACATTGGGCTGGTTTGGGGGGGGGGGTGATTCAGGCTTGTCTTTGACAGGTGAAGCATAAGAATTTTTGAGCGTCAAGAAAAGCCACGGGTTCGTTCGCACATCCATTTCAGCAAGAAATATCAGCAGGATCCATCTATCCCAGACTCAACCCAGGCTCTATGAGCAAGCAAGTGTCTAAGCCGGTCTAAACGCCAACCATCTAAACCTCACCGGCCTCAATCTTCTTGAGGCAGTCCGGAAACTCCTTCCAGTCCTTCATGATCACCACGCACCCGGCATCTCTCAACACTTCCATCATCTGCTCCTCCTTCTCGGGCTCATAACTCCCAACATACCCCACGGTCTTGATGCCCGCGCGGAACGCCGCCGTCGCCCCACTCCGACTGTCCTCAATCGCGACACACTCCTCCGCCTTGAGGCCCATCTTCTCCATGGCAAACAGATAGATCGCCGGATCAGGCTTGCTCGTCGGCTTCGGCAAGCTCGTCGCCGCGCTGAAGACCTCGTCCCGCTTGAAGTACTTGTCCTGGCCGACCTTGTCGATGCTGGCTTGTACACGCCGCAGCGCCGACGAGGAGACCACCGCCATGCGATACTTGCCTGCGCTGGCCAGCTTTTCGAGCTCGGCGTCGACGCCCACGCATGGCTTCAGCGCGGCCTTCAGCTTCGCGATCACCTGGTCTTCTTCCCGGCTGACGTACTTCTCGAGCTCGGCGTCGTCCATCGCGTAACCGAACTTCTTCTGCAACGAGACCATCATCCCGCGGAAGTTCTGGCCGACGAATTCCGAGAGGAGTTGTGGCCCTGTGTAGCGGTCGGGGATGGCGTGCGTGGAGAGGATCTCGTTGGCGAGTTCTGCGCAGGCTTCGAAGGCGAGCTCTTCGGAGAGGACGAGCGTGTTGTCGCAGTCGAAGAGGAGGGTCGTGATCTGGACGGGGTTAGCTGGGGATCTTGTGGGAGGGTGGAGAGGACGCGTACTTGAGGCATGATGGCGGTTGGGAGTTGTGATTTTGTTGCAGTATGGTTATGGTTGTGAGTGCACGTCAAGTAAGGTGCGTGAGGAAGTGGAAGTGGGGAGGTAATGAAGTTGACGTTGGAGTGGTGAAGGGAAGGCGGGGTAGATTGTGCCCACAGCTATCAGATTCAAGGTACAGGAAATGTGATACAGGGAGAAGTAGGAAGTAATGCAAGGTTCAATGATTGGCCCAATGCTAATCTGAAGTCGAGCAGACCCTTCTTTATTTTCTTGCGTCTTGCAGAGAAAAGAGACAGAGGGAAGAAGGGAGGGAGAAGAGTATAGAAATACGACGAAGGCCTTCATCTCTCTCTCTCTCCACTCTCAACGCTCAGTTCACCAACTCATGAGCGAATTCCCCACGAACCGCGGGGGCTTCACCCGTCACTCACCGACGCAGAACCCATTTTCTGCCGAGCCCAACCTCACCCAACATGTGTTGCCTGTCCCCTGGACGCACTCGATCTTGCACCTCGTGCGGATTTCGTGCATGTGCGGATTTGACAGGTACTGAGAGGCCCAGAAGGGAAAGGCGATCGTTTGTTGTTGGGCAGCCATGCTTGTGCCCGCAGGCGTTGCTGCTATGCGCTGCCTATGATGGCTGCCCGGATAAACTCGAGGATGGCCTGTTGGATCCGATGGTTCTCGCTTATCGGGCCTTTGCGACGTCAACGGGTGAAGGTTGATTTGCTGCTTGGGCGGCTATATTCGGATTGCAGGTCTTGAATACGATGCCCGGGAAGACCATTCTGGCTCGTGTTATGTGCTATGCTTGGGGCCTCTGTTGCTGGCCTTGCTTGTATCAGAGCTGTGGTGTGGGGCGGTTGAGGATATACTTGAAGTTCGCCTTGCTCAAACTCACAATCTGATTCGGTCATTGAATACATCTACATCTATCACTTTTGCTTTCGCTGGGAATCACATATCAGGGCTCAGGATTCAAGCTGTCTTACCACATGTGATGCCACTTGTCTATCACTCACTTTCACTGAGTTGCTTTCTCGTACTCTACTGCTCTTTCCATCCGCTCTTCAGTATCCAGTATGAGCAGTAAGATGAAGTAAATTGAGCATTGAATTGAAATACAAATGTTGGATCTTACAAGTTCAGTGTATATCCCAAGCATGACACTTTAGAATCCAAAATTCTTGTCCTTCGTCTCTGACGTGGTTTCTCTTTTGTTGAGGTGGTCCCTTTGCCTTCACCAAGGAGGTACGTCAGAAACCTCTGTTTATAAGAATCCCTCCTTTGGACAGACTGTAATCCGCCAGGGAACGCGTCTTCTTCGCATTATCTCCAGGCTCATCATCACGAGCTTCTTTCTTGCCTTAGCTCGCTAGCCCCCCACAGCTCTTTCCTTGACGCCTCCTCTCCCAAACACAATGAGCACAACGTCTGCGAAATCTCCTTCAACTCTTCAATCTTGATCTTCCGTGTAGGGCCAAGCCGGTCTCTCTCTTCACACCAAGTGACAAAGTCGATGTCTGTCAACGACGCGTCTGAGGATTTATTGCTCCTTCCAACTGCTGTGTGTGGAACAACCTCGATCTCAAACACATCCCAGCATCATGAGCAACAGCGAGAGAGAGGCAAAGATGCTCTAGCCTCACAATCCCATATCGCAAATCCAACATCCACTTTCTTCCTGTTTGATACGGTTTGACAGACTGTCTGGTCCAAATATGGATCATGCTTCTAACATCTGTGTGCTCCTGAACCTGCTGCACTCGATCTTGCAACCAGACTCCATCGTGGCGCCACAAACTTGATTTCCGTTTGATGGCAGCCATCGGAAGGCGACAATGCCATTCTTGCGACGTTCGGGGCGATCCGTTGTTTCGGTTTCTCAGCTAACTTCCATCGTCAAAAGGCCAAAAAGGTACCATGAGTAGTGCTTTCTTCTCTTAATGTCAGTTTTCATTTGGCAAAGTGGTTCTCGAGTTGAAAAGCTTGCATATCATTTATCAGAATACTGATATGGACCTCCTCTCGGATATGGTCGACAGTAACCCTCTCACCAGGTTGATCTTCCACCTGGCCTTTGCTCAGCTCTTCAAACATATCTCTTCGTCCTGTGCTATCATGACACATTCGTCCTGGTAAGAATGCTCCCTCTCGCAAGGGAAACTCAAGGCTATAAGCTGACGGTGTTGTGTAGGTGGAAAAGAAGACGCCGGCAATGTCCTTTTCCTTCCGAGCACACATAACCACAAATACTTCTGGGCCAGTACCAGGGCAAAAAAGGTGGAATCTGGATTCAACACAACGTAATCCCACTATGGGTTGTGCGAGATATGTCTGGTATTGGTTCTAGAACCTGGCCAAGAAGTCTTCAACTTTCGACATCTTCGTCGAAGCACAGTAAGCCAACCGTGTTCGATCTCAACATGTCCTCCTGGGCATTAGCTTTGGGAAAGTATCATTTGAGATGAAACACACATCATGAGGTTTTCAGTCTGCCAGAGCTGACTATGTAACAACGTTGGAGCATGAAGCAATGGTCTTCCCGAAACAAATATAGCATGGCTTCATCCGGAAGGCTGATCATAACTCTTCTACCTCAGTCCCCAGCATTTCCGCTCCAAAAGCACGTAACGATCCAGAGATAATCATCGCATTCGTCTTTGTCTTCTCGGTCTGAATCCTCTTTTTCGTCATCTCCTCAGGTCGACCTGTCGGCTTCAAGGGCTTGATGAGAATCTGTGAAGAAACAGGTTTCTAGGAGCAATCTTTTCGCCACGGTCAATGCCGATCTCCGCGGTGATGCCATGGTTCAGAGAGTCTTCATGGTAGTTGATTCGGGCTGGGGTGAGGATGTGTCTGTAACTTTTGGGCATTTAATGATGCATCGTACGAGCTCTGGGCAGAGCCTGAGAAGGGTCGATATTAGCGGACGCTTATCATATTACGAGACTTCAGGGAGTACGATGGAAGGAACAGATACCTTTCCATATGCCATAGTGCAGAAGACGCTAAGGACAAACAGGAACAGAATCGAAGTCGCTGAGTAGCTGCGCGGCGTAAGCTAGTCTTTCGTATCAGGAAGCGTTACGCGATCTGGGAAGGAGACTTGCCTTTCGAAGTGCCACTGCCTTTGTTCCAGATTCATAATCGCAGTACTTTGGAAGTGAATGAACGGAATCCAGTATGCGGACTCGTGCTCGGGCACCTCGTACCGTAGCCTTTTGAATGAGAGGGAGGAATTTCAGTAAGCGGACTTGTTCTCAGAAACCTGGCACGAGGTGCCCTCGCCATTTGAGGAGTCTTTATCTGGAGTTAATTCAGTTCAAGGCTGCAAGGTTTTCAAAAGGACTTATGGCTTTCGCATGTTGAAGTGCTAGCAACGCCTTCGATATTCTTCCTTGTCCTTGCAGGACGCAGAGCCCTCTCGTACCAACAAGCTTCCGAGATGGTGCTATTGCTCATTAGCGATATCTCCCCAGGTCACTTCACAATATCAGGAGGTAGTCTTGAAGCGGAAGACTCTTCATGCTTTTATGCCGACACTTGTCTCGATACAAGAGCACTCGCGGTTGAATGCGTGTCCTTGGCAGACCAGGAGGTCTCGCATGAACGTGGGCCATTGGGACTTGCCTACAACAAGAGAAGCAGCTCTGCATCAAGTGTAAATGTCAATTCTGGATCTGCGGAGTATCTGAGTTGGCTCGAGAACAATGATAGCATGGTAAAGAATGATCCTGCTTGGATGGGTTTGCTCGTTGATGTGGACTTTGCAACACTTGTGCGTTCGATCGGTGAAAGACTGACAGCGACAAAATTAACGGCAGCAAAATATCTTGAATACTGTGCTTCAAGTTGCAATATTGCAACGTACGATGAATGGGAGATAAAACGGATCAGGGTGACTTACCTAGGCCCAGAAAGGAGCCAAGTAACCATTTTTTTGACATTCGAAGTCCTGAATTGAGCATCAAAGATGATGACTAAAGGCTATCTGCTAATTGAAAGATCTGTTATTGAGCAGTGTTAGCAATGTGGGATGATAACGTTCTCGATTTGAGTAATCTCCGAAAAGCTGTGCTCCTCTGGATCCTGAAACTCAGCAAAGCTACACGCGAACTCCTCGCCATGCTGAGCGTTGGGTCTTCAGAAACAAATGGAGAATCTACTCACAAGGATATTGGGATTACAAGATGATTTGAGATCGATAAAGATGATGCTGTATGTTGGGTGGATGTAAAGTTGATGGATTGGTGGAGATGGAGAACAAAGCAAAACGAAAAGAGAAGGAAGACAACGAAGCCTAGAAGCACCCTAACGATCTCGCAAGGCACTAAGACGAGAACAAGAGCAACCCAGGATGAATGCTCATGGAAACTGGTTTCATTGAGTGCTAATACCACCAGGCTATGTTTTCATTTCAGGACTACTCTTCTTCTCCAGATACTCAGCAAACTGTGGGCACCACAGCAAACAATATTGTATCGGTAATGCCTTTCTATATGAAGACATGCAAGTTCTACGTCCAACCACGATATAATTCGTCCAAGGACTTAGAAAACATACTAAGAAAACGGAATCATTTCCCACACAACTCCCACTCAACAGCGAGCAGAAGGATTATAAGATATTGTTAGGTTTTGGCAGACGCCATTCTCCACAACGGCAGCTATTGCACAGCGGATATTAGTTTTCGAAGTCTTGACCGGCTCCATAGGATCTGGCAACTAAAAGCTTATTGCCTCCTATCGGGGATGGAATGTGGTATCTTCCGTGTATCTCGTCTAAGAACTCATCCTAAGTTGCATATATACTGCCTTACAAAGATATACAAAATACTGGGAACTATAGTAGTAAGTGGAGGGTTGTACTGCAGTTATCACGCAACACACATCTCAATGTCAATTTGGGTGCTCTCTATCTGCATCAAGTTCAATTGCTCCCGACTACGGCAAGAATCAGAAAGGGCCTCTCCTTGCATTGATAACAGGGTCCTTGCATTCGACTATCATTCTCAGGAGTGTTTGCCTTAAAGCTGCCGCTCGCACCGAATGCTGCCCCCGCCATGTCAAGACAAGTTTGCAGAACAGGACTTGCAGATGTGAAAGAGCAAATTGGCATATTATCCTGGGTGCTTGGTCATTTCAACCTGGTATATCTGTATGAATCCGTTGTGTTTTATCCAACGGATATCTGCGTCTTGTGCCATGAAGAAGAGCATGTACAGTTGTACAGGACACTGCAGCAGGCCGTCGGACAGCTTGATAACCTTCATAGCCAGGATTTCCACACATGTTAATTGGTCTGCTCAAACTGGAGAGTATGGGCTGATTGATTGAAATGAAAGGCCGACAGTGGACTCATGATATGAGAAATTCTTACGTGCATCAAGAAAATCAGCCGTTACTGGGTCCGGAAAGGGGTAGCGAATTTCGCTTATTGGACGAGCCGATCAATACACGCCAGAATATCTGGAGCAGTTAATCACATATCATGGGCGAGCAACAGAGGCCAGCATGGTGGTTTGGCAAGATTTGAAGAGTAATGATGCTATAAAGATACAAAAAGGCTATCAACATGAGTTTCAGTTCCTCCTTCAATATTTGCAATAAGCCCCTGCTTCTGCATACACCATCTCCTTGAAAGATATTTTGGATTGCTGTATCCTGAGCTTGAGAATATGATACTTGTCTGACTTTGTATGAGTAAATATTAGGAAGCATGGAGCGGTACTTAACATACTCAGCTGGAGTTGCCATTGAACTTTTGGCCCAGCTCCAAGCTGTCTCTTGGCCATGACTTAGGCCATATAGGCTTGGCCGAGAGGCAAAAACTGTGGCGTACTCAAAGGTCGGGCATATCCACGTCCTGTAATCTGTTTCAAGTGTCAGCCCAGCAATACACCCTGGCTTGCTCTTGAAAAGAACCTTGAAGGCTACAGTAGCCTAGTCATCATGATGATCTGTTCGGTCCATCAGCAATGCCCTACTACAGGAGGCGAAGGGAGTTGGACTTACTGCCTCACCTCTGAGGTCGTCCCTGTGGTGTTCTTATTTTAGTCACCCGGCTATCGAATCGATCTTAGCTTCTTCAATGAAATGGAATCGAGAAAGGCCATACTTCCAAGTTGCCTGCAATAGGCGAACCGGGTGAGAAGAGGCTCTTCTCTTTCCATAGTGTTCTAGCGAAGAGTCTGTCTTCCTTTGTTTCTGGGAGAAGAGCCTCTTCGCTTTGGTCTTGCTAGGTGAGAAGAGCCCCTTCTCTGGGTCAAGGTCATATTTGACCACAGTGGACAACCCCATTGGCGTATGGAGGTGAGGGCTTGCTAGCCGTAGTGGCTAGACAGATAGCTTCCAGGGCAACATGCCTTCATCTTGTTAGTCCAATCTCTCGGCGATTGCGATCATATGCGATCAATGTGGGGTGATCATACCTTTTTGGTGTCAGCACAGAGAACAGAGCCTACAGTAGACTTCAACTTACACGTAAGCTTTGGTTGGCATCGTCCCCTTTACCCCGGGGAGGGTGAAGACGCTGACGACCCGAGTTTTGACTCTCGGATATACCCTCAGGACGCCAGCGTCTCTGTTTCATGAACCCTTTTCTGTCTGGCTGTCAGCGGATATTTGGTGGGCTGTGAAGGCTCATTGAATGACAGTTTTCACTGTTGGCAGTTCTTTCGCTGTCAAGAGTTCTTTCGCTGGCGAAAGGCTCTTGCTGTCAGAGGGAAAATATTGTATGGATTACGAGACTTCAGACATTGACTTGCCAGACTTGCAGTACCAGATGCTTATACTGCAAGTCTGGCAAATGCTTGGAGACTCGAGCGATGGTAGGGCAAGAAGCCGAAATTGAGGAATGAGAGAGGGTATGACTTACTGGTCAAAGTCTTTCCCAAATGGGAAAGAAAAGAAGGTATGTGCTTGAAGCTTTGTAGTTCGAGATCAAAAGCCTTGAGTCGATCTTATGAGTAGTCAGCATAAGGTTGTAGGAGGTGTTTTGCACAAGAAAGGGCATTTGTGCGAATTGCTTCTTGGCTTTCGCCTTTCCTTCTGTGGCCAGCTTGGAACAGAGGAATATGTGGAGATGAAACTTACTTTTTTTTGTGTCTGAGAGATAGTGTTGATGATGATATTGTTGGGTAAAGATGATGGTGTTTGGTTGTTGAAGGTGGCGCAAGGAAACCTTTGGAAGTCGAGGAGATATATTGCTAGGCCGACATGCTCTCTCGGCGTGGAAAGACCCCCACGATTCTCACTTCCCTCGAACCAAAATTCTCTTCTTCACGCCACCTTCTTCTCTACTTTTTCTAACATCGAAACCAACCCACAGATTGCACCATAAAACTTACGGACAACAATGAAGCGCACCACCGTACGTATATACCTTCTCTGCAATAGTCCAAGTACATAGTCTAACCAGATCACCTGTAAGACAATGGCTTTGATCCAGACCCCTCCCGCTGGTAGCACTGAGCAATCAGTCCTGCCTACGCAAAGCTCACCATCGCAAGGTGAAGCCGCAGTACCCTCCCCTCCACCTCCTGTGAGTCTCACTTGCTTTCTGAAGTGTTTGCAGCACTAACTAGGTTATCAGACGCGAACTCCACCATCTCCTCCGCAACCTCCCAACATGAGTACTCCTGACCTTGACCCTGTAGGTTCTGCTTAGATTTAAACTCTGAAGTGCTAATCTAATCACTTATTATAGCACCCAGGAACCCTCGTGATCTTCCATACGATCACTAGAACAGATGCTGCCAATGGAGAGCGCACTGGTCCAAGGTTCACTGATGAACAAACTTTGGAGCTCTTGGAAGGTCGGAATGAGCCAGAGCCAAAGTCAAAGCCAAAGCCAAAGTGGTACCGAAGAGTCCTGACTTCACTTTCTTGCTTCTAGCTTGGTAAGCATTACTTCAACAGTCTAATCTCAACAGCTCTGCTAACCATGACAAAGGATGAAAGTCATGATCAGGGCTGAAACCTATGAGACCTCAGGCATTGAGATGTTGATCGATGAAGACGGAAGGGATTACAGTTAGGAGTAATGAAACACTTTCAAACTCTGCATATTCAAACTTCCTAACTGCGTACTTGTGACAAGCTCTTGATATAATTTTACTCTTCTTATCTCCGGTGTTTGAATGCATTCTGTTGTCAACCTTCGCCATGTTACTTTCAGCAAACATGGAGTGATGACTACACGCACTGCTCTCGGTAGGTAGCTTGAAAGGCTTAAGAGATGAGGTTCCTCCAACTGCGTCATGCGAAACTTCTTAATCGAAAGCAATACGTACGGACTACATTTAATTTAAGCGAGCCGGACTTCATGAGCGTTATTAGCACCGATTTACTCACCAGATTTATTTAACTACCTCAAGCGAGCAGGACTCTATGAGCGCTTCAAGCGAAGACATTAATTACACCTGATCTCGCAAGGAATAAACCTACTAAATAGCGTTCTTGAACTGAAAGCTTTGGTTTCCTACAGTGCAACATCCTTGTTTGGCTCCATTTGTACAATGACAGGTCTCGGCGGTAAGTCTCAGCTTCTATTGATTTCACAGCAGGAACTTTGCATTCTAGGCGTGTCTCATCTTGACAACGCACGCCGAAGGGTTCTTGCGTTGAGGAAAAAATCGGAAAGCAACTACGAATACACCATTCATGACAGGTCTCGGCGGCCATTCTCAGCTTCTTTTGATTTCACAGCAGGAACCATGCGTTCGGGGCGTTTCTCATTTTGACAACGCATACCGAAGGGTTCTTGCGTTGAGAGAAAAATCTAATACACCATTCTTCGACTTTCTTCACAAGCAATGCTGGCTACTGTGATCAACCTCCTGTCGAACCTCAGTGCATCCTCAGTCCCAAGGAGTAAGTTTCTCTCTGTTTTTCTTTACGTTTCCCGGGAGCTTGTTATGATGATTTGTTACACCTGTCTCATCTTGAGCCACACTCCAACCGGCTCTGGCGATGATATGAGCTCTTGTTTCTGAGAAAATTCCCGTTACACTTTCTTTTTACAGTGCTCGATCATAAGCAAAAAGAGACAGTGCTGACTATTTTTTTAATATCGTCCTAGCAACCCTTAGATCTAGCAAAGCTGCTCGATTATCTGGCAATCTAGGTAAGTCTTCCCTCTTTCTTCCACCCCCACAACTTTAAGCGAGTGCTAATAGCCGCACTTCATCTGGCTCTGGCAATGACCGCAACATCCAGTAAGTTATACTTCCTTACGCTATCTTCTCTTGACACCCGCGAACGTTTTAGGATGGTATTGACTTAAGATATACAGAAAGATGAGAAAATATGGAGCTTGTAAATACGAGGCAGAACGTTTCGGAAGCTTCAACTTTGGGGCTTCGGTAACATGATCTAGCCCTCTCTTTTGCAATCCGTACGTGTTCCCTTCATTTCTCCTCAGATATTCTATCCTGAATGATTCAACTTTTATTTATTGATGCCTCTCGGTACCTGATCTGTATTATTGCTTATCATGACTCAAAACCCCTGTTGTTTTTTGTATGTGCTTCTACTACTCGTTTTGCTTATTAACTTCGATGTCTTCTATCAGTCTGGTTGACATCACGCATCACAATGAGAAGACGATCAGTCCTTGGTAAGTTGATGTTACTTATTCCCCTATATATGGCAGAGATTTATCATTACAACCGATGCTGGTTCGGAAGAACTCAAGGCAACTGAGGTACAAAGTTTCCCCATATGAGCCACACTTATCCATCTTTTCACATGGCGCGTTTACAACCTCTATTAACTAGGCTAACCCTCATAATCCAATCTCAGGTTGAACACCACCGGCGGGGTGGCGCAACGAAGTACTTCAGCTTCTTGTAAGTACTTCCTCATTCTCCTCCTCAACATTGATGATGATGACAACAATGCTTCAGTGATTGCCTTGGGCACTTGATGAGAAAGCTTGGGTGATCTGATATCTAGCATCTTTCCCTCTCGAAAGAATACGTTCTCTCTTTCCTACGTCGCTAACTTTGAGCATCTGATCTTAGAATGTAGATTATCTCCCTTGGAGCAGAGTCACTGCCCAGAACCAACTTCTTGTAAGTCTTCTTCTCTTTTTATTCTCTCCCAGCTCGAAATGATTACAACAATGTTCTTGTACTTGATGCCTCCGGGTAATGATGCACATTATGCTTTTACTGATTCATGATGGACTCCGCTCCTGAACGCTTCTCTGTTGTTCATTACTCTAACTAACTAGGAGAACTTTACCATAGGTTATATCAAGTCTACAGTCTCAATCACGTGCAGCCTTCATGTTGTATGTGTCTCTCTTTCACTTTACTGAAGATGGCAATGATTACAATGATTTCAATAAACCGATGCTGGTTCTGATACCCATAGGCACTTGATGCACACTTCCCTCTGTTATGATCCTCAACTTCACTTTTCCCCCAAAGATTCTCCGTTGTCTATTACTCACTGACAATGAGAACTCTCCCTCTAGGCTGTCACAAGTCTACAGCCTCAATCACGAGTGTAGCTCCCATATTGTACGTATTCCTCTTTCACTTTATAAGATGGCAGTGATCTCAATGATTACGGTACACCGATGCTGGTTCTGATGCCCACGTGCAGTTGATGCACACCTCTTCTGTTATGATCCTCAGCTTTACTTCCCTTTCCCAAAGCTCGTCTGTTGTCTTTTACCTGAACTGACAATGTGAACTTTACCATAGATTACACCAAGTCTACAGTCTCAATCACGTGCGCAACCTCCGTATTGTACGTATCCCTCCTTCACTTTATAATATGGCGATGGTTTCATTGATTACAATACACCAATTCTAGTTCTGAATCTCACAGGTAGTTGGTGCACACTTTCTTTTGTTATGATCTTTAGCTTTCCTTCTCTCCCCAAATGTTAGTCCGTTACTCTGGACGTTACTAAATTCGCCTAATTTTCCCGCAGGTCAAACAGAAGCCGATCCTCAAGCGAGAGCAAAGCCCATCATGGCAGGTAAGCATGCACATTTAATTCTCCCCCTCCCTTCAAGCCGAAATGATTACGAAATCGTTCGTTTGATACCCCGTATCACGGTGGGAAGTTGATAAATTCATGGTATATCTGATTCTACGGCTATTGGTTCTCTCTACTGAATTGCTTTCGAGCTGTTATTCATTTTGCTAACTTCTTATTCATATCGCGCGTTGCCGAGCATACCTTTGCTCAGTCCGCAGGAGTTTTCGGAACCAATAAGCGCAATTCTTCTTCTCGTTTGTTTCTCGGTGAGTTAGAGGCTTCCTTCCGCCTGTTTCCTTCTCAGTTTCCAATGATTACACGTTTTGCACGATTAGACATCCTCCATACTAGGGTGCTTGATACCATACAGCTTTAATGAGTTTGCATTTCCATTCTGCACATTTTAATAAGTCCCCTTGTTCCAACTGCCCTTTCACTAAACTCAAATGTCTTATTATAGGCAATTTGGCACGCTCAATTCGCAGTGAGTGGCAAACATCCTCTCTTTTCTTCATTCTTGATGATTATACACGTTTTGCAAGATTTGATATCCTTCCTGAAGGGTGATTTGAAATACTACGACTTGAATGAGCAGAGAACCTCTGTACACATGCTACCAATTGCTTACCCATTTATATTTAACTTTGCTGACATAAGATCCTTGATTCTTGAGTCTCATATTTCCTGATTGAGAACCAATAATATCAGTCAGCTGTAAGCCCCCTCTTCTCTTTTCTTCTCTCGTCTTTTCTTGTCTTTATTGTCCTAGCTTGCAGTAATCACGCCCTTCTGCCAAGATCTGAGACCCTCCCCCACCCGGTAGGGTGTTTGTAAGCATTACTGCTTACTTGTGCTCAACATTTCTTGCGTTCATGTTTCTGTTCAGCTTTGTTCTACATCAGCTTGCTGACCCCGCCCAAAAATTCTCTTTAGGTCGCACTGCAAGACCCACGGATATGTCATGATAGTCGAAACAAAATAATATTGGTGTTGGGAATTACTCCCCTGTGTTTGTCTCTCGATTCTGGCACTGTTTCAACATTCTTGAATGTTCTCAACGCCCCATGGTGCTTGGAATCAGTCTTTTCTTCTGTTTCTAGATGTACAAGCTGAGCTGCACTGAACCAGTCTCTAACT
The DNA here is from genome assembly GCA_003369635.1 of Coleophoma crateriformis. Lineage (NCBI taxonomy): Eukaryota > Fungi > Ascomycota > Leotiomycetes > Helotiales > Dermateaceae > Coleophoma > Coleophoma crateriformis. The sequence goes on from PDLN01000004.1 coordinate 405,660, forward strand.
TGTACGCATTTTGCTCACTACTTCCAAATCATAGAAGCCACATTCAGAGAATACGTAGGACGAGCTGCAAGCTGAGTATCTTTGCAAGCTCTTTGCTTGAAGGACCAAGCATGGCTTGACTACGGCTCATTGTGACATCGCGTTACATCGCGTCCCGTAGCACTTGGCTACTTTGTCTGCAAAGCGCCATATACGGATGGTTTGTCTGCTAGCCTTTCTAAAGGACATCGCCGGACGCCCACACAACATGGTCGAATAACCACAGGCAACAAATCGGGACCCTGGTCCAAGTGGCAGACTGCCTACGATATCTGCGAGAGTTCTTTTCCTGTCTCTATTCCTGAACCTAATCAATATATCGCTTCTGTTCATACACCGGTGCTATTTTTTGTCAAACATTAGCGCAAACCTGACTTCTTTTCCAAACCATTTGTCATGGTCTCTTCCTATCTGCTCATTCGGCTTATGGCTCTGCTTTTGATTTGCATAGCTGGGGCGATGGTGTAGACGAGTATACAAACTCAAGATATCTCATTCCCTACTATGTCACAGCCTATGGTCGCCAATGACTCGAGAGGCATCTTGCGCTGGCTACTTGTTTCACGATGACAGATGACGTAGAAATAAGCTTCCGCGATTGATCCCTTCACACTGTGCTGCTTACGTTTTACAATCCGACCGGTCCCAGGTCAAACCCCCTTGGAAGCTACTCCTCTCGGTAGAAAGGCTGTTTAAGTGAGAATGGCCGGCTGGTCCTCGTATTTCGCACTGGGCGTGAAATGACGGCTCGAAATCCCTAGTCCGCTGCCCTGCACTAACAGCGGCACTTGACGCCAAAGCCGCTTTGATGCATGGAGAGCGACATCTTCCCCGAACCGCGTCTAGTTCTCTCCATCCGGCTGCTCGCTTTTCCTTCAACCGTCTCCAGTCCCGTTCAGGTTACACCGGCGGGAATCGGCGGGCTGCCAAGCCAGCCATTGGCCTTCTCACGCTGCCCGCTGGGAATTGTCCAGGAGGCAGCCGCCAGCCCTTCGTTGGCATCCAAGGGTCCGAAAATAAAATAAATAGCGCATGTCGTTGCTTCTTCGTCTCGCCTAGGCGCAAACCCCTGACTTGAGCGATCTGACTGCGGCGTGGCTGGTTGACCGCTCCCTCTTCCCAGCCCACCGCGGGCCCATCAATCCGCCATGCTGCAGCGTCAGACCGATCTGCACTGTGCCAGCTCTACCGGACGCTTGCGCGCCTGCGTACCAAACACCTGTCTCGGATTGTGATCACGAATCTGACAGGTCACGCTCCCGTCGCTGTCCCTGCCTCCACCGCTCGTCCAGCAAGGATGGGCCCCCGCAGCAGCGTCGTCGTCGACCGACTTCATGATTAGGGGCGAGTCGGGGTCACAGTCTTGCCCAACTCTGGTGCCGGCGGCCTTGGGCATCGAAGCTGCTCACCCGCCGGGGGCCAGAGAGCCGTACCAGCAACCGGTTCCCCGGACAGGCATTGGGGAACGGCTGCTCACCGTAACTTGGCCCCAGCTGACACCATGCAGGGTTCTGGTGCAGTTGCGCGCTAGAAGCCAACCAAGTGGCGGCCATGCAGTCCACAACCTTCCCGACACCGCAAGGTCATGCTCAGGAAACCTTCGTCGGCCTATTCAGACCGCAAGATGTTCCCCAACCCATAACCACGCAATCGGGATGGCGAGAGGAGGGCGACGGGGAGGAGGAGGAGGAGGTGAAGTGAACTCGGACAATGCTTCGGGTACCCTCTTCGGGCACTATAACTCCCGGGCGCTCGTCGTCCGACCCTTCGTCCTCTGCTCTCCTTCTCTTCCTTCTCTTCTTCTAAGCAAGGAGGGCATAAGACGAGTCGCAGTGGTTCCACAAGCACCTCACGTGAATCCGTACCCTCGGGAACCTTCAGGGGTCAGCCACGCGAAAGCCAAAAAATATTGCTTCACCGCTTCGCCCTGTGTTCCATGGTGTCTCGTTTCCGACGTTCCATTGTTATTCTCCGGTTTCCCATTCTTCAGCGACACCAGCTCTTCGAAGGGTTGGTGTGCACCGCGTGAAGCATGGCTTTCTCAGTCTCCAGCACCAGTCTCTTGGGCATTCCCACCGAAATCCGCCTGAAAATCTACTCCTACCTGCTCTCCGAGCGCAATGTCACCGTGCTCACGACCGAAGGCACGCTTTCCCCCCGCTACCAAACCGCTCTGTTCCGGGTGAACAAGCAGATCTACGAAGAAGCCCAATCCTATTTCCATTCCGAAAATGCTCTGGTCCTGGTCGAGAACCACGAGGCTCACTTCCTTTCGACCTGTCGACGCGCCATCCCGCTCACCATTCCTGCGCCCGCTCAGACCTTCAAGAACTACGTCCTGAAGGCTCAGATCCAGTCCTGCAATGCGCGGACGGCGAAGAAGGCATACGGAAGTGGACGGGCCATTTTCGCGAGCAGACATCTCGCGAACTTTGTACGATTGCTGAATGCGGAGCACTCGATCCTGCGAAATACGGGAAGCAAGACGAGGGTTGATTTGCTCTATCGAACACAATGCAGATATTACCGCGGCAATAGTCGGATCTATGATTCGGTCACCGAAGGCATCAAGGGAATTCGACCGATCGAGAACGACAATGGCAGCCGGCTCACGATCAAGGTCCATGGGGACTTGGATGCGGCCAAGGCCAACGAGATCCAGATGGCAGTACGTCCCAGCTACAATGCCGTCTTGGCTTTGATGGATGGGAAGATAGCCAAGGAACGGGGGAATGCCCTGTACAAAGCGGGGGACTACAACGCTGCACGAGCAGAATACCTAATTGCGGTCTATACATTCGCAAGCTACCGGCACGAATTCGATCACGACGCAGCCTTAATTCATGAATTCGAAACACTTTTCATCAACATCTCCACCAACTCATCCCTCCTCGATTCGAAGCAAGGTCGACACAAGTCAGCAGTATCACAAGCCCGAAAGGCCCTGGAGATGGCCAGCACACGATCCATTGAAGATACCCCGGACCAAAAGGCCAAGTACCGATTCAGACTAGGCTGTGCTCTTGCAGATAATGGGCAGGATTTAGAAGCAGCTGACGAGTTGGAGAATGCCGCAGCCCTTGCGCCGGGGAACATATCGATCCGGGCCAAGCTGAAGCAAGTACATACCCGGCTTACACGCCACCAGACGAAATCCGATTCCACCTTCCGTGCGAATCTGAGCAAGGCTTTCCATTGAGATACCACTTACTTACATAAACGGGCGTTTTTGATCACGAAAAGGAAATTTACCAAACATTCGGAGTTGGGTATTATACGAACTGGCCAAACAAAAAGAAAGCGATTATGAGGGTGCATCATCGGGGGGCATAAAGCATTTACACGAGGCGTTCTGATTATGTTTATGAGGATGATTTCTTACGTTATATAGACTGCTTATTTTCTCCCCCCCCCCCACACCACCACCCTGTACTTTATGTGTTTCAGCGATTGCATCATTCTTCTGTCAGCTATCAGTGCTGGTCAGTCGTTTCAAGTTCCAGCCTTGCGAAGAATGGACATGGTCGCTTTGGATATGCGGGTAGCAAACCAGATGTATAGAATTCCAAGTCGATGCTCTCACGAGTACATTTTTTTGTTTTAGAAGCGCACACCACTTCTTGTTTCTGCATTTCGGTTGCTCAAACCACCTCTTTGATTTGAAGAGGCATCCTGTACACTATGCTCCGCTTTACGCAGTCATCACATGTATCTCACGTATCCCAGTACCCATGACATGCAAAGTCCTGACAAAACACCCTCCCCCAATCAGCTCTCCATATCACCGTCAAATAAACACCCTCAAAAACTCCGTCAGAGCCATCATCGCCATGGCCTGGCCATACGGCATACTAGTGCGTTCAATATCCTTATAGTGCTGCAAATCATGCCCCATCGCCGTTCCGAAACTCACATTCAGCAACTCCCCCTCCGGGTTCACATTCCCCAACACCGCCTTGATCGCCCGGACAGCAGCATCCCGATACAGCTCCCCGCTCAGCAACCGCAACCGCAGTGCCTTCAAGATCCCAAACGCAAACCCCGCCGTCGCCGAACTCTCCACATACGATCCCTCCGCCTCGGGCTCGTCCAGCAACGTCCGCCACAGCCCATCCGGGTTCTGCACCGCACACAGCGCATCCACCTGCGCCTGTAGCGTGGCGACGAGATGCCGTCGGAACGCATCCTCGGCCGGCAGGTCCAGCAGCTCGAGAAACTCCGGGATGGCGATCGTCAGCCAGGCATTCCCGCGCGCCCACCGCGCGTTGGCGAAGTTGTGCCCGCCGTGGCCTTGGAAGATCCACCCGTGGAAGAAGAGCCCCGTCTTTGCGTCGAAGAGATATTGGATGTGCAGGAGGAATTGCCGCTTGGCTTCCTCGATGTAGGCCGGTTTGTGCAGCACCTGTCCGATTTTGGCGAGTGGGAGCACCTACTGCGTGTGAGTATGTTGGTCGGGAAGTTCGCATGCGTACCGGTTGTGATACCTATATCTGGGCTGGATAAGGAGTCAATCAATCACCTACCGTCATCATCAAAGTATCGTCCCACAGCTCCTGCTCATTCAGATTGTCATACGTGATATGCTGCATGCCCCCGTACTTCGTACGCGGCAGTTCATACATCGCCCACTCGGCCCAGCTCTCGAGCCACGGCTTGTAGACCACATTCCCCGTCTCCTCGTACACATAAGCCAACGTCAGGAAGACCGCCATGGTATTGATGTTCTTCGTAGTGCCCCCCTCACGGAACCGCGCCGCGAACCATTCCTCGATGATTCGCAAGGAACTCGCCGACCCCGTTAGCACGTGGTGCTGGTAGAGCCCGTACAGCCCAATGCCATGCGTCCATTCCCAGTCGTTCCAGCCCTTGGTGTCAATCACGCGCCCATCCGGGAGGTGCAGCAAGAACTTCCCCGAGGTGTCCGTGATATTGACGAGGTTGTTGATGAGGAGATCGATGGTGTGGGCAATGTCTGGCGACGCGAGATCGTGGGCGTGGAGGGGCATGTTTGCCTTCTTGCCGTCCCCGGGTTCATCTAAACTTTTTTATTTGGTTCTGTTTCTCAATCGTCTTGGGTTGGGCCCGTCTTTTTCTGGGATTTTTCTGGGATTGTTCTGGACGGCTGGAGTCGGTCTCTGTTGGGCATGCGGTCTAAGTCTTGCCCGCTGTGAGATCTCCCGAGTTTGCGGGGCGGAGGGTGCTTCCCCACTCTTTGACTTGCATGCTGCGGTGGAGCCGCGAACGGTCGTGGGATTTTGATGCCATTCACAGTCGCGGTTCAGGGTTGCTAGGGATTGCGGCGATTGTATGTGGACTTCTCGTTCTGCGATGTTCACATCTTCCTAATGAGTACTTGGTAGTCATGAAGTACCTCTTGCAGGTTGAATATACCTTCCGTATGAAGTTCTAGACATCCATGTCTTGTCTCGTCCCGCCTTGCTACCCATTACGGGAGCTGCCTAAAGAAGATTCCCAGCGAGCAGGTCCAGAGTCAGACAGGATACTGCCGCGGTCTTACTTTTCCCAAAGTGGTCCGGTTTGGAAGCCATTAGAAACCACTAGTATAGTCAATGAATCATGAATCATTGGGGCCGCATGCAAGGAAAGTATCGTACCATGCGGGATGACTTAGAATGTCTTTCCTTCCCCACAACAACCCCCCCCCCTCCCCCAAACAAACGGCCCCCAAGCTTCTCGGCGCCTTGTGATCTTAGAGCTGTCGTTCCATATCAATTCTTAAGAGCCAGAAGTATGGCGTATAAAACGACAGGATCATTAATGAAGACGCTTTTCTCTACGTTGGAGAAAACATGTGTTGTTGAGGAAAGTGCCAACTCGAATCTTTTCGCTAAGAACTTTCTCGACTCCGGCTCTTTCCGTCCATAATATCTCTCCAGGAAAATTGAGTGTAAGATGATAATAATAATATCCTTCTTCCTTCGCAATCCGCACCGTCTATTTGGTTTTTTGTAAACTCTTCGTTGCTATGCATAACCTAATCGCAAAGTAAAAAGACAGCTACAATATTGTAACTATTCGAGCTCACAATTTACTCCACTTCCAGACTTCTCTTATCGCTGCGCAAGCCTACCAGTTGAGACCCCCCCCCTCTTCCAGGGCAAGCACCCCACCTAGCTTCCCTGAACCTCCATTAAACTCGAATCGCCAACGTCATAATATTTCAAACATCCTGCATCCCCTCACCCGAGGACGTAGTGAAATGCCGCGTCGGTAGTTCATCTCTACTCCTCCTACCAAGTATGAACCAATTGAATTTTTGAGGGCGGGCAATTCAAGGTCAGATCATTCAAATGCTGAAGAGCCACTTTTATCCTCGAATTGCCCATGGTCTCCACACGATGTCTAACCTGCTAGCTGAGGACTGAGTGAGACGATGACCACGTGATCGCTACGTGCATATTTGATCTTAAGAGCCGCTGCTATGGTCAATTGACACGACCCAGCGATGCTGCACCTCATATCATACCAGAAACAGAAATCCCTGTTGGAGCAGGGGTTGAAAGTTTCAGCACAAGCAGACCAATCCGATGCAATCATGCAAAGGCTAGGAACAGCGATAAGTTCATGAGCACATATCTCATCGGCGTTTACAGAATCAACCCCTCCAATTCGTCATCGGCCGAAACTCAATACACGACTTCCTGTTCATAACTCCTTGGGCCACCGCGTTCTCCACTCGGTGATAACATGGAGTTAGGTTCGGGGATTGGAGGACAAAGCTACTAGCCTGAGCTCCAGAAGAGCATAAATATGACCTGACGGAACCCAGCCAGCATCACTCCCTCAACTGTGAAGTATCGAGCTCGGCTACATCACAACCCCTCCCGACCACCCATCACCATCAACCCGTAGCCCGCAAGCCACACGATTCAAGATGTCAAGCAGCCTCTTCCCTCCGGCCCCAAAGCCAAAGTCGCTGCTGGGTTTCCACCGCCTGCTGGCACCCACGGCGGGCGTCCGCGTGTCGCCGCTCTGTCTGGGGGCCATGAACTTTGGCGACGCGTGGGTCAAGTACATGGGCAAGTGCAGCAAGGAAGACAGCTTCGCGATCCTGGACTACTTCTACGAGAACGGCGGGAACTTCATCGACACCGCCAACAACTACCAGAACGAGGAGTCCGAGCTCTGGATTGGCGAATGGATGGCCGCGCGCCAGAATCGCGACGAGATCGTCCTCGCCACGAAGTTCACGACCTGCTATCCCAAACAGGGCGCCGAGAAGAAGATCAAGTCCAACTACCAGGGCAACCACGCCAAGAGCCTCCGCGTGTCCTTCGAGGCGAGTCTCAAGAAGCTGCAGACGGAGTACATCGACCTGCTGTACCTGCACTGGTGGGATTTCACGACGTCGATCCCGGAGCTGATGCAAGCGCTGCACCACCTCGTCGCGGCGGGGAAGCTGCTGTATCTCGGCATCTCGGACACGCCCGCGTGGGTGGTGAGCAAGGCGAACCAGTACGCGCGGGACCACGGCCTGACGCAGTTCAGCGTGTACCAAGGGCAGTGGAGTGCGGCGTTGCGCGACTTCGAGCGCGACATCCTCCCGATGTGCGAGGCCGAGGGCATGGCGATTGCTCCGTGGGGGGCGCTGGGCGGGGGCAGGTTCGGGACGGAGGCGGAGCTGGCGAAGAAAGCGAGCGAGGGCCGGCAGGTGCCTGCGACGGAGCAGAGCAAGAAGATCTCGGCGGCGCTGGAGAAGATCGCTAAGGTGAAGAACTCGTCCATCACGGGCATTGCCTTGGCGTATGTCATGCACAAGTATCCCTACGTCTTCCCGATTGTGGGGGGCCGGAAGGTGGAGCATTTGAAGGGCAATATTGAAGCGTTGGCGGTGGAGTTGAGCGAGGAGGATATCGCTGCGATTGAATCCGGGGCGGACTTTGATGTCGGGTTCCCTATGAACATGATTTTTGGCTATGCTGGTGCGCAGTATAAGAGCGGTGGTGGCTTGGCTGATATCGGTCTTGCAAAACCAGCGGGACACTTCGATACTGTGCAGCGGGCCAAGAATCCCAAGCCGCACAGTCTGGAGTGAGTAGTGGTTGGGTGAAGGACGACGATTGGTTGGAACAGAATGGCCACACCCTGAGCCAGAGGACCTATCTCATTACTTAAGGAAAAACATCCAAAAGTTGAAGCTTTTGTAAAGTAGTACCAATATGATGGCTTGCGCATTTGATAATCTGCTTGAAGTGGTATTCATCACTATTCGTCTATATTTAGGTGTGTACTATTGCCATTTTATCCTGAAGGTCATAGGACTTTCCTGGGGTCCAGGCTACCGATATTAGCACTCTTCGCCTTTCCATCAAACACAAACTCGCTCATCAACTTCCCTGTCGCACAGCTATTTTGAATGCCCCAACAGGTATGTCCCGTAGCCATCAACAGCCCTTTAATACCCGTCTGCCCGATCAATGGCCCGCCCCCAACACTCACACTGGGGAGATAGCAAGCCTGCTTGACGAGAACCTCTCCTTCTCTCAAAGGCGTGGAGATTGATCCAACATAATCAATGATATCCTGGCAGCGCGATTCGTCGCACTCAACCAGATCGCTGCTCTTGGGCAATGGAACCAAAGTGTCTCCTTCTCCACAGGCGTACACCTCTCCGTGGGGACGAGCGTACATCTCGGGAGAGACGGTTCTTCCATGGCGTCGCTTGACCTTCCCCGAACCGGTGAAGTTGGAAGGGAGGTCAATCTCGCTGAAGATGGCGTACGGACTTACTTCCGCCTTGATGGTTACGGAGTGTGCTCGCATGGCTTCGATGGGTGCAGCCGGGAAGATGTGTGATGTCCAGGGACCGGCGGAAAGAATGACATCGCTTGCTGGGAGGGTGTGTGATTCTTGGGTGTCCTTGGCAGTATACGTGACTGATTTGACTCCAGAGTCAGCTTGGTCAATTGATGTCACTGATCCCAGGATAACCTTTGCACCCGCCTCGGAAGCCAGATCTGCCATCGAGGTTGTAAATTCATAAGGGTGGACTTGTGCTGTGGTGGTGGGATCGCCCATCTTGGAGTACGAAGTCACGGAGTCGCCATCAAACCAATCAAGATCTTGAGGTAAGCCAACAACGGGTTTTCGTTTAGCGTTGGTCTTGGGCAGCTTCTGCCACTCCTCCTTGTTCCCACTCATGTCTCCCTGGCCCACGACACGCTGGGTATGCACTTTTCCATTAGCACTCAGAGAGCCGCAGTGTACGGCTCGATAACCCCATCTTTTCTCGCCATTGTGCTCTGCTGCGAGCTCGGCGTGGAGTTTATAAGAAAGGGGCACGATGCAGGACGGGTAGGCCCAGAGCGCGAGTAGGCCGCCAGCTTTGCCCGACGCTCCAGAGGCAATGGAGGTGGCTTCGAGGATGGTGATGCTGTGCTTGGTGGGGGAGAAGGAGGGGTGGCGAGTGAGGAAATAGGCGGTGGTGCAGCCTATGATTCCACCGCCTGATGCGCGTTAGCTGAGCCTCAAAGGAAAGCTGATTCGGATCTCACCTATGATCACAATGTTCTTCTTCTCTTCGGCAATGTAGGAGGCCATCTTGATGCAGGACCGGGAGGTTCGGGAGAGCATCAGCTCATGACAAACGGGTGACCGCCCCGAAATGTTTTTATGCTTTGTGCAGTCGACGTCAGCGCCGATAAGAGGCGATAAGGAACCGTTGGAAGAGCTCCAAGCGTTCGGAAACGTGTGTGTCCGGAACCCGAGCCTCCTTGCACGCCAGACGGGCCTCGGCCGAACAAATAACGTTCCAGACTTGTCCGTCGAACAAAGGAACCGAAACTATTACAAACCAGCCTCGGCCAATAGAACCAAGCTCTCGGACTGCGCTTTGCTGGATTCCATAGACTTTCCATACTAGCCTCGTGCCATTGTGTCGTGTTAGAACCTCTCCCATATCTATATATACATGCATGTATAAATTCTCGACGTGCCTTTCCAAGAGACTCGTTCAGACCGTCACCTGCTCTAATCCTCGTTGCTCCGCACTTACTTACCCAGGCCTCATTTACCCCGCTATAAGCACAGCGACCATCAGACCATTCCCTCTCCAACCACCATCGCATCAACAACGCCACATCACCATGTCTTCCGCCACTTCTTTCTACGATTTCAAGCCTCTTGACAGTAAGTCTGCGGATGACGTCGCGGGACGTGGATTGAGTCCTGCTGAGCGCAACTGAGCTAACGCGTGTGTCATCGCAGAGAAGGGCAATGCCGTCCCGCTCGAGGACTACAAGGGCAAGGTCGTGCTCATTGTCAACACAGCCTCCAAGTGCGGTTTCACGCCCCAGTACGAGGGTCTCGAGGCCTTGTACAAGAAGATCTCAGCCGAGCACCCAGGTACGTCACGTTACGAAACCCAGCTCAGATCGCGCATCAGGAACCCAGCTAACCCGTTCACCGACAGATTTCGTGATCCTCGGTTTCCCATGCAACCAATTCGGTGGACAGGAGCCTGGCTCCGATGAGGAGATCCAGTCCTTCTGCCAGATCAACTACGGTGTCAGCTTCCCCATCATGGGCAAGACCGATGTCAACGGCGACAAGGCCTCGCCGCTCTTTGAATGGCTCAAGAGCGAACAACCTGGCCTTCTCGGCATGAAACGCGTCAAGTGGAACTTCGAGAAGTGGCTGGTCGGCCGTGACGGCAAGGTCAAGGGACGCTGGGCTTCTACCACCAAGCCGGAGTCCTTGGAGAAGCCGATCTTGGAGGCCCTCAAGGAGCCCAAGTCAGAGTTGTAGATCGGGCAAGAGATGAGCTTTCATATACCATGGGTTGGGGGAGAGATGGGACGGAGACCGAGTTATACCGTAAGCTGATGGCTTTTCAAGAATAGTCAGATATGCTTAAAGTAGTTTATTTCATGCAGACGATTCGCCAATGATTTCCCACTAAACTAATTCCCAAACTCCATCCTTCTCCACAATTCCCACCTCGCGGCCCTCGTCCAACGCCCTCCGGCCAGCTTCAAGAATGGCGGTGGTAGCCACCGTATTCTTTAGCGTGGGCAATCCTCTCTTGTCCAAGTCTTCCAACGTGGCCGTGCCCGCCTTGACGGCGCGGCAGCCATCAACGAACTTCTCGAAACTAACATAGCCATATCCCGTCTGGCCCGCAAAGTTTCCTTCCTCATCCGGTGCATATCGCATGTAGAATGGATTGTACCACATCAGCTGACCGACGCTATCATCTGCAACATCGTAACCTCTCTTCGCCTGATCAATTCTGATCTCGCCCTTGGAGCCCATGTAGTGGAAGTACTGGTTGGAATGCACGCCCGCCTTCTGGGGCGCGGTCCACGAGGCCGTATACACACCCGTCGCTCGCTTGGTCTCGTCTCCCTTCTTGACCCAATGCACCAGCAACGAGATCGTGTCCTCGGTAGCCGGGTCACACCCAAGGTCGGTCGCCGTACCCTTGGAAGCAGATGCGGAAACCTTGACCGGCATGAATCCCTGTTGCTGCACCATCGACTCGCAAATGTCGATGTGATGGCTGTTCAGGTAGTAAGAGATGTCGGAGTCCACGCCGGCCCAGGCCTTGAAGGTCTCGAGCTGGGATTTGGGCTGCGACATGTAGGAGTAGAAATAATTGAAGTCGCCGAGCGACTTGCTCTTGAAGCGGGCATCCGCGTAGGCTGGATCGTATCGCTTGTGGTGCTCAATGTAGACGTAGACACCCTTTTTCTTAGCTGCCTCGAGCAATTCTTGGTGGTGCGCAAGCGTCTTGACGGCTGGCTTGGTGATCATTACGTGGATGCCCCGCTCAACGGCGTACATCGCAATGGGGTAGTGGGTGGTGTCGGGCGTGAAGATGGTGATGGCGTCGCCGGGGGAGAGGGCATCAATGGCGGTTTTGTAGGCATTGGCATCGCGCGTATCATTGGCGGGGAAGGAATCAAAGGAGGTGTCGAGGTTGTTGTAGACCTGGGAGATGTTCTTGTGGAGATGCTCACCTGTGATACCTCAGCGAGAGTAATTGGGGTTTGTTTACAAGTAATACTCACGAATCGCGGGGAACTTGTTTCCCGACGTTCCAACCATGCTCAACTTGCCCACCTTGCCTCGTCGGCGCAGGTCGAAGAGGGAGAGGCCCACGACTCCCACTTTCTTGTCTGACCCTGAAGCTCCGCCGCCTACGAAACCAGTTGTATACTCTCCAGTTCCCACCATGAGCACATTCAACGGCTCGGGCTCCGCCTTGGAGGACAACGACACGAGCTTCTCCATGTCGGGCAATAAGGATAGGGATTGCGATTGTGAGTTGTAGAAGGGTTGGAACAGCCAAAGGTCAAGATGAATCCAACTCCAACAGATCAGGAGCGCAGAGCGAGAAGAGATAGGAAGAACGCATCTTGGTGGCAGCACAAGGCGGAGAATATGGATGGACAGGCCCGTAAATCTTCCGGCTATGAATTGTGCCTGCTGCGAGCAGGGCCCGCCATCATGGGGATGTGGCAGCGCGCGAGGAGCGAGAGGGCCCAATCAGAGGCCGCGGCGGACCGTGTTGGATTGCCTGCAGAAGCCGCTCCTCCTCGCCCTGACCAGCACTTCTCGTCCAGCCCCAAATGGGCGTCGAAGGGGTTGCCTTCACCTGTTCCGCCCGCTGCTGCCCCGCATAAAGCCACTCCATGCGAAACTGGGGTCTTCACTTCCCCCACGCCAAACGGCGCCCTTCTCACTGGTGGGATATCTATTCCATCAATGACACCACGCCGTCATCTCACTCAGGACCCCGCCACGCCCGTCCCACCAACAAATGCATTTGCGCTCATCGACTCCCCCGCGGTCCTGCCCTGCGAGATCGAGCCGTGGGCTGCCCAGTAAGCCGTTTGACTTTCTGTGTCCGGCACTCACCTGTTGATCTCCTCCTAGCTATGAAGTCCCGAGGACGAGATGGGATTTTCAGAGCATTCAGGACGTCGAGCGCATCAAGTTGACTTTGGTCTGCTCTTGCCCGAATGGCCGAATTGTGTAGGTCGAGAGGCTGCGGCAATGGACAACTCCGGTGGTTTTGGCACCGGAAGAAATGTCTGACCAGCATCTTAGCTTCACCACCCCCCACCAGATGAGCTCAACCCTCACGCGAAGTACACCCCGGGAAATTCACATCCATGGCCTTTGGTATCTGCTGAGCATCGTAATATATGCTGCTCTTCCCGCGCGCGAGATATGATTCAAAAGAAAGCCCCCTTCCCCTTCTCTTAGGTTCACGTCTGCTCGCCTCGATACATACTATTCAATCTCTTCCCATATCTCTTCTTTCCACCCCGCTGCATCATTGGGTAACCTCGAAACATATCCAAACCATGGCGACCAACGGCTCCACTGCTCGTCGTCCTCTTCCCCCAGGAATCTATGCCCCAACCATGACCTTTTTCGACCCCGTTACGGAAGAGCTCGACATCCCCATCATCAAGAAACACGCAGTGCGCCTGGCCGAGGCAGGATTGGTGGGGTTGGTCACCATGGGCTCCAATGGTGAAGCCGTCCATCTCTCCCGCGACGAGAAGGCCGCCGTCACGAGAGCGACCCGAGAAGCGCTCGATGCTGCTGGTTTTGACAAGGTGCCCATTATTGTGGGTGCTACGGAGGGGTCGGTCCGTGGTACGATCGATCTCTGCAAGCACTCGGAAGCGGCTGGCGGTGAATACGTTCTCTTGCTTCCGCCCAGTTATTTCCGGGGCTTGATGGACGAGGAGGCCGTCTATGATTACTTCATCCAAGTCGCCGACGGATCCCCTCTCCCCATTATTCTCTACAACTACCCCGGCGCGGTGGCTGGCATCGATATGGATTCCGACCTCCTCATCCGCCTCGCGCAACACCCCAACATCATTGGCACCAAGTTCACCTGCGGTAACACGGGAAAGCTGACCCGGGTCGCCTTGGCCACCAACGCAAAGACGCCGTTCAGCGAAGGAAGCGGATACATGGCATTTGGCGGCATCTGTGACTTCACCACCCAGACTCTAATCTCGGGTGGATCGGGCATCATTGCCGGCGGAGCCAATGTGATGCCGAAGGTCTGCGTGAAGGTCTGGAACCTGTATTCCGAGGGCAAGAAGGAAGAAGCGTTCGAGCTGCAAAAGCTGTTGAGCAAAGGGGACTGGGTACTGACCAAGGCGTCCATTGCCGGAACGAAGGGCGCTATTCAGAGTTACTACGGCTATGGTGGATACCCCCGCAAGCCGCTGAAGAAATTAGAAGACATCAAGACCAATGCCATCAAGGATGGCATTGCTGAGATTATGAAGTTGGAGTTGAGCTTATAGGAGCCTGGGTCTGCATTTTGTCACGGTCACGTTCACGTTCATCAATAGGATACAATAGAGCACAACGAATTTAATCAACATCTTAGTCAGCTGTCCCATGACTTACTTCCCATGTCTTTGGGTGAAAGGGTCCCACGTCTCCTTTGCTGTACCGTGATCTGCACCGATCCTGTGGGCAGGACAGACCGTAGGTGCTGTGATGCAGTGACACGTCTAGTGTGGGTCGCGGCTCGCTTCGTGGCTTCCTCGAGGTGTTCGCCGTGCGACACAACGGCATTGTAACAGGTTGGAATCAGCATGGATTCGGTACCGGGTCCTCGTTGTTAAAGTATATATCCTCTCATACCTGACTTATCGCCCGTGCCCAAAAGCACGAAGCTGTCTTCCCGTGCTTGCCCTCTCGACAGAAGTCTATTCTTCTGTTCTGTTCATTAGCTGCTCCGCAAGTACGTAGGTACGTGCCTTGCAGTCTTCTGGTGTCGACTCACCGACTCTTCACAAGCTGACGAACACCTAGTTATGGTCTTCCGCTCTCCACATCCTGCCCTCAAGATCCCTCAGACACACATATTAGACTTCCTCTTCCCATCCGGTGACACGCCTTGGAAACGGCCCATCTGGATCGATGCTACGGATCCCGCCAAGTCGCTTACCCTGAAGGACAGCCTCGACTGTATCCGTCGCTTAGGGCTGGGTTTGCAGAATCGCGGCGTCGAGGAGAATGATGTCGCCGTTCTTTTCACCCCGAACCATATCTTTGTCCCTGTGGCTTATCTGGGTTTCATCGCTGCTGGGGCTGTTTTCTCGGGCGTGGATCCGGAGAGTTCGTTGACGGGTAGGTTCCAGGTTCTCATCTGGTTCACTAGGTACGAAACATGAAATTCGCTGCTCGCTAACAAAGAAGCAGATGTCGTGGAGCGATTTCAACTTCTGGATCCCAAGTTTATCTTTGTGCACCCTTCTTTGCTCAAGACGGCTGTGGCGGCTGTGAATCAAGCGGGGCTTTCAGAGGATCGGATATACGTCTTCTCGGACTCGCCAGGGACGGCAGCGGAAGAGTTCAACAGCTGGCGATCGATTCTAGCAACCGAGGAAGAGGCAGCATCGTGGAAATGGAATCCAGTCTCAGCTCACGAGGCGGGATCTACCACAGCTGTGGTGAACTTCACATCTGGGTATGATCTTCTTGCTCCGTCTTTCAGGCCAAGTGTGTTCTGTTCCTGCTAACACCGGACTTAGTACAACGACCCAACCCAAAGGCGTTCAACTTACACACCAGAACCTTATCGCCAGCTCGCTCCAACTGAGAGATGGCACGGATATTATGTTTGGCGATAGGCTCCTTGCCCTGCTACCGCTTTCCCAAGCCTATGAACAAGTCCTCAATGTTATCTTGGCCATCAAATTACGCCTCGTAGTCTACATCCTACCTTCATTCGCGCTCCCTACTGCCCTCTCCACCATCCAACGATATCGAATCACAAAACTGCACCTCTCCCCGTACATCCTCGAGAGCTTGACTACCGCCCGTGAAGTAGCGGGGCACGAATTACGGTCCGTGGACGTCATCCTATGTACGGGCCCGCCCTTGAAAATGGGCGTGCAGAACGCTGCAGAACGCAGGTTCGGAGTCGTCATCCTTCAGGGTTGGGGCATGTCCGAGATCACCACAGCTGGTATCTTTCCTTGTCTCGAAGACGATATCGCAGGAAGGAAGAGCCTTGGTTTGAGAGGGAGCGTGGGGCGACTTCTACCTAACACGGAGGCTTTGCTCATTGACCAGAATGGCAATGAAGTCTCAATCCCGGGCGCACTGGGGGAGATTTGGATCCGGGGACCACAGGTTATGAGTTGCTATGTGAGTTTTACAATGTGCGAGCCTGCTGAAATATAGATTGTTGACGGTTTGGGGAATTTAGTGGCGAGATGAGCAGGTGCCCGAAGATTCGCTGGCTGCTGAGGGGGGCTGGTTCATGACGGGCGATATAGCTACGGTGAACCGAGATGGCTATTTCTGGATTATTGACCGGAAAGATGTGAGTACCATCTTGATAAACTTGCAGAGAAGAGTTGTGCTAACACCGTATCACTAGGAGCTAATACGTGTTGATGACGTCCTTGTCTCTCCTGCCGAGCTAGAGATGGTACTACAAGAACATCCACGAGTGGCAGATGTAGCAGTAGTAGGAATGACCATGTGACTCCGCCCTCATCCAATCCCCTTCCCATCTACCTCCGAACTCTTACTAATACACTCTCCAGGCATGAGGACGTCCTCCTTCGAGCATATATCGTACCCAAACCCGCGATGAATGGGTATCCGGTAACCGAGCAACTGATCCAAGATTGGATGCGACGGCGCGTGACGAAGAACAAACAGCTTCGAGGGGGAGTAGCGTTTGTGAAGAAACTCCCGCGGTTGTCGAACCGTGGTGTGGCGAGGAGGGTTGCTAGAGAATGGGCGCAAGAAGATGGGGAGATTTTGGAGCGGAGGGTTGCAAAGCTGTGATTTGGGACCTTTTGTGATGGAACTATGGCTAGGTATTGGTGGTAGTCGTTTGAAATCATGGGATAAATTCCGCTTATAGTACCGGTCTTATTGCTTCGGCGACGAAGTATAAGTGATGTTTATCACCTCATACTACTAGTTATTTTTCTTTATTGAATTTTGTCTTTAGCAACAAGCTACAACAAAGCGCTTGCATCACAGCTTCAGTCTGCACTACGACTCTCTGATTCCTGACCGCCCATATCAACCATACTTCCCAACCCCTCTGACCATCATCATGTCGTCCCCTCTAGAAACTTTAGTTTCCGAGAATAAAAAGCTCGAGACCGAGAACAAGGAACTGAAGCAGCTCATCGGCGAGCTAATCACCTGGCATCGAATGCGCATGCGGGACCGAGCGACACACTCGCAAGGTTCGTTGGAAAGCCCACCCACTGAGAATTGCCGTGCTGACAAACTGACCAAGCTGTCCTAACTTCCTCGACGGTCCTCACCCGCCTCCACCGAGACATGGCAGTCGCGCGTGAGATCATAGCCACGGCAGAGAAGCTCAAGGATGTCCTGAGCAACAACGAGGGTGCACGACGCTCACACGTGCAGATCAACGAGCAGCAGGATGCCATCATCGAAGTGCAGCAAGAGATCATAGATGCTCTGGAGCAGAAGCTAGGCGAGCATCAGCTGGCGACTCGCAGGGCGTAGCATCTCGTGGGGGAAGTGTAGCAGGAATGAGAATAATCTGTACGAAAGCTGTGCATCTGAAGTTACACCCGGAAAGATGTATGACGGGAACGGGGAAAGATTCGTCGGGACATAATCTTCTTGCGGGAGGAAAGGGGGAGACTCAAATAAATGTAGTATCTCGAGGCGACGCGAATCAAAGATGAGATGGTACAACCTGCCTCAATTTCAGCGCTAAGAATCTCTCTTGCTTCTGGGAAAAAGAAGATATTGAATGCTTCATAAATATCATTGATGTTTCGCCCGTGCCTCTACCCCCCATATATCAGGAAAACAAACTCGAGTTCCAAGCCCGCTGTTTCATGACGATGCTCTGCTCCGATTGTTTATATATTTGCCGAAGAGATCTAATATTCCACACATACACATTTGAGCGACTTGGACTGAACCACCTGAAGCAGGCAACAGACCGCTCAGTGCATTCATTGTCTGAGGGCTTGCTACGCCACATCAAAGGTACGACACACTTGGAAAACCGGCCTTCGTCGTCGCTAAGATCACGTGCAGGCAAGGGAGGTACGGTCTGGCCTGACTTGCTGCTCATCATGTTATGAAGCCTGAACAACGTAACAGCTATGCTGAGTATGTATCACTGGGCATTTGGTCTAAGGAGGGTAACGAATGTGTCTAGATAGTTGCCTGGTTGGATATTGGCGAAGAAAGATCCGCCAGAGTTTCGGTATTGGTTTGGCAGTGATGGGAAGTAAGGAGTATAGAGAATTGGAGCATATCACATCAAGATCGTAGATGATTATCTCCTGTCTTGCAGTACAGCTTGTGATCTGGGATTTTCGGCAGCTATCCCATAGATCAAAGTCTTTGCTATGTTTTTTGAAGCCAAGGTGGGTAGCATTGTAAGTAACACCACAAACCACGAGTAGATAGATGTTTTGATGAATCATTGGTCATTCAGTCGTTACTCATAAGAATACAAGTCTACAAGCACCAATGCAGAGTCTATTATGTACAGGAATCAAATCAAACCAGTCCATAGCGATCGATCATGAAGGTCGGAGTCGAGCTAGGAGCGCTACAAGTCCAGAACGACGAGTGGAATCGCTACCAACCCCGAAGGATGAGCGGAGACCACTGCAAATCGAACCAAGCGAGCGTCCTATGCTCAAACATCCTCCCCCCACAAATCTATCCCTGTGACCGGCGCAGAGCTAGGAACGCTACAAGTCCACCACGACGAGCGGAATCGCTACCAACCCCCGGAAGATGAGCGAAGACCACTTCAAGACGAACCAGGCGAGCGTCCAATGCTCAAACATCCTCCCAACATGAATCTACCCTGGCCGGCAAGGAGCAAGGAACACTGCGAGTCCAGAACGACGAGCGGAATCGCTACCAACCCCCGGAAGGTGAGCGAAGACCACTTCAAGACGAACCAGGCGAGCGTCCAGTGCTCAAACATCCTCCCAACATGAATCCATTCCGACCGGCAAGGGACACTGCGAATCCAGCATGACGAGCGGAATTGCTACAAACCCCGAAGGATGAGCGAAGACCACTGCAAGACAAACCAGGCGAGCGTCCAGTGCTTAAACATCTCCCCCTAAGAATCCACCCATGCGGCACGCGAGGAGCAAGGAGCGCTACGAGTCCAATACGATGAGTGAAATCGCTAACAAATCCGAAGGATGAGCGAAGACCACTGCAAATCGAACCAGGCGAGTGTCCGTCCAATACCCAAACATCTTCCCACCACGCATCTACCCATGTGGCCGGCAAGGAGCGAGAAGTGAGGAGCGCTGCGAGTCCAGTATGACGAGCGGAATTGCTACAAATCCCGAAGGATGAGCGAAGACCACTGCAAGACAAACCAGGCGAGCGTCCAAAGCTCAAGCATCCTCCTAACATGAATCCGCCTCTGGCCAGCGACGGCCCAATGATATACCTTCCGAAAAACTCAAACGCCATAGCAGAATCCTGTCTGCATCCCATGCAAAAACCACAACCAGGGCGAAAGCAAACGCCAACCAAATCTTCAAGAGAAGCGGGAACCAAACCCGAGACAATCCCTAGCTCCCCAACAGAATGTAATAATGCAAGACTCCAACAGCTTTTCCAAAAACAGACCAACTCCTTGACTATGCCGAACAGAATAATTCAAAACAAAACGAAGAACTCCAGGCTCCATGCAGACATTCTTCAAATGGCTTATTCGGTCTCCTCGATTCCTTCCCAAGGAAGTTCTTCGTCCAAATCAGACTTGCGTCCTTCGAGGACATCGTAAAGAGAATACAGCATATCTTCTTTCGCATCTCGAGCAATTGAAACTTCTTTCAATTCAGCAATGAGCTCTTTTCGAGCACGCTTTCCCAATGAAGCGTCAGCGGCGTTATATCTATTCAACAGTTTGACGTGCTTGGCCTTCAGATGCTCGAGTTCATCCTTTGTGGCTTTGATCACACTGTCCAGTGCAAAATCTGGTGCGACTGAGGGGCGAAGCGTTGGCTCTTCCTCGTATGGTTCCGCTTGTGGCATACGCTTTGAAACAGGAACCGCTTTATCAATTTGAATTTGTGCCAAAGCCTGAGAGTCGGTCTTGCTGTCGTATACCGCAACTCTGGTGCAGACTGTACAATTCTGTGCATTGTGCTTGCAAAGGTCATCCAGCACTCCTCGAGCGCTGCGCGAAAGGACTGGGTGGGCATCTTCCTTGGCCAGACCTATGATATCTGGAATAATGAAAGCTGAAGTGAGATCATCATCCATGTGCTGTCGACGTCTCGGTTTCTCCGGTGTACGAGGCTGGTTGCCCTTCTTCAAGATCCCGGGGCGAACTGCTTCGGCTTGTGCATCTGCCACTATTAGTATGTCAGACATC
The DNA here is from genome assembly GCA_003369635.1 of Coleophoma crateriformis. Taxonomy (NCBI): domain Eukaryota; kingdom Fungi; phylum Ascomycota; class Leotiomycetes; order Helotiales; family Dermateaceae; genus Coleophoma; species Coleophoma crateriformis. The sequence continues at coordinate 426,082 of PDLN01000004.1, forward strand.
AAGCGGTCACTCAGTATCTTACCTCGAGTCGAGCGAGTCGACCGGTTTGAGCGAACTGATCTCGCGGATCCAACGGATCGGAAAGTTTCGTCTTCGTATACTACATCTTTTCAAGGTCAGACTCCATCGACAAAAAGGAAATTCGAACAAACTCACTTCTTCCAGAATGGGTAGAGCGAATGGATACAGGTGATTGGATTTCTTCTTCATCCTCCTCCTGGGGCTCGTCTAAGAATTGTCAGAAAGTTCCAGGGTAGGTGGGTAACGAAAACATACCTCGATTTGACCGAAGAGAGTGAACGGGGGTATTGGACTTCAAAGTCTCGTCTTTGGCAAAGCGAGCTGATCGTCTTGATCCAGTTGTCATAGCTGTATCATCGTCAAAATACTGGAAACTTCGTTCACTCTTTAGAGTCTTCTTCTTTTGAGGCACTGCAAATAGACAATCAGCACATATCTTAATGGCTCGTGGAAGAAACTCACTTTGGCTCTCTTGTTGCTTGCGCTTCTCCTCAATGGCATTGCGCTGAGCATAAAGCCCACTCATAAACCCATGACCAAAAATATCAGAGAAATTTGACTCGTGAGTAACGTCTGCTGCGTCGACGTCGCTCTGACTACTGAAGGAGTCTTCATGGTTGTGGTATTCGGTATTAGCTTGACCCTTCTGGGGCAATTTCTGCTTGACATCTTTGCACAATCGGATGGCGGTGTCCTGGCGCTGGATTTTCTTCACGAGGGTTGTCTCCCGGGTGACCCATTCTCTTGACTTTTGCTGCCAAATCTGGCTGCACTCCTTGAATTCGTTCTTGTAGTGGGACATCTCCTCACGATTGGCTGCTAGGTCTTCTCGAACACTTTCCATCTCGCGCGCCATCGTTTCCTTCTCGGCGGCCCAAGCAGACTTCTCAGTGTTGAATGCTTCTCTCTCAGCAACAAAGCCTCTGTGCTCCGCCTTGAGTTGGCCATTCTCAATCAGCGCTTTGGAAACCTCTCCCTTGAGGATTGAGACGTGTTGTTCGAGATTTGCAATGTTTTGGTGCAGGCTATCGTTTGTGGATAGAAGCTCCTGGTTATCGCGGTTCAGATTATCCACATCCTGAAGAGCACGCTCCAATTGACGAACTGCAGTCTCGAGTCGAAAGCGAGTCTCGTCACGCTCTTCTGTTATTTTTGTAAGCTCGGTTTCACGCTTGCTGATGCGAGTTTCCAATCTCGCTTCCATGTCAGAAGAAGCCACGCGATTCTCTGCGAGCTTTTCTCTGAACTGCTTGACTTCGGCTTCGAGTTCTGTTTTGATCAGTACTGATTCACCAATGTATATTAAACCCAACTTACTGTCTTTCTGTTGACAGATTTCACTGATATGAATGTCTCTGATGCCGTCATGGCTTGACAAACTGCCGACGCCGCCAATGCCGCTGTCCTTTCCGAAGCCGTTCTCTTTTTCTCTTTCCAAAGCTTCGAGCTCAGTCTCCAAGGACACACGATCATTCTTGAGATCGTGTATGAGCATCTGATCACTATGTCGGAGTTCCAAAAGTGTTTCCAGCCTGTATTGAAGCTGCTGACATTGATGATAAATGTCGACTTCCTCCTCCTGATCAAGATTTTCAACGAGCTCTTGAATTTTGCCCCGGGTCACCTTGTTGGTTTGGTCTGCTGAAAATGATCGTCCTTTGGTGAGCTTGACTTGTCCTCCTGATTTGTGAGCATCCTGCAAAACCAGCTTGGAAACTTCGTTCAATTGTGTTGGGAGAGCGAAGGACAATTGAGTTTGATTGCTGGTCGTGTTGTTCACGTTTCCAGTATCGTTGCGTCCATGTGCTTGGACGCTCATGTTTGTTGTGTTTGAGGGGGAGTCAAACACAGGGTTGAGACCTGGATAGGTCTTTGCACGTGGAATCGTTTGGCTATTTGCCAAGTTGCTCTTAAGTCCGGTCTTGTTTGTCAGGTCGTTCCGCTTGACTTGACTGGATGTGCTCCTTGGAGAGTCAACAGTAGCGTTGAGGCCCATAGAAGTCTTTGGACGCGAAGCAGTTTGGCTTTCTGCCAGCTTAGTTTGGTAGCCAGTCTTATTAGCCGCAGAGTTCGACTTGACTTGAGTATCTCTGAAGCCCATCTTCTGGTCTTCTATCTGACCAGTTGAAGTGTTGGTGCTGTCACGGACATCCTCAAAGAGTGATGATCGCTTTTCTGGCTGTGTGCTTGTTGCGCTCACACCTCTGTTCTTTGAAAAACGCGTATTCTTGTTCTCAATGACATTGGATGGTCGCTGAGAGAGTATAGAAGTGTCGGATTCGTTTGCGACTTGAGCATGGAAGTCGCCGAATTTGCGTCGCTCATTCTCCACAAGATGGCCAGCGTATGGAGTGTATGGGGCGCCATTAAAGGGCTTTGGAGACGTCTCCTTCTTTGATGCCACCTTGGTCTTGATGTACCTCTCGAAGACGTCGTCGGTGTTCGAGGCAGAAGCCGCGTTTTGTTGCTGTCCTGGAACACCATTGCCTCTAGCGGGCACGTTGTTCTCAGAAGGCGTTGTGATAAAAGGAGAGCTTTGTGGCCCAACCTGAGCTACAGGATAGTCGGGAATGATGATTGTGGGATTGGTAGGGGAGTTGGGCCGAAGATTTTGGTCAAACCATCTTGCACTCTTCTCAAGATTAGAGAGATTGCGAGGTCGCCTTTCTTGTGAGCCTTTTCGTGGTCTTCCAGTAGGTGTATAGGCAACCTGCACGGTGCCGGAATTAATCGTGTCGATAGTTTGGGTTTCGATGTTGCTCGAGAATTCTGTTAGCGGCGCGCGAGCAGGAACTCGTGGCTGTTGCTGCTGTGTAGACCTGACGCCTCTTCCGAGTTCAATTGGTCCAGCGTTGAGGGAGACTTCTGGGCTTGAACTATCGTAGTCCAGGGGGCCAGAGTCGAACCCTGGGAACGCGTCATTGATGCCAGAGGTATTGAGGTCAAAGGTTGGTGCTGGCTCATCTGAGCGACGAGGAGCCCACCGGTTGTATTTTCTCGCCGTGTCGCGAAGCCTAGGTAGGTTTGCGTTGATCTGTTCTATGAGACCCGTTGATCCTTGAGCATCGTCGCGGATGGGATCAAAGTCTGTGGTTTGTGTGCTGTCGGGACTAACAGTTCCATGTTGTGAACCGGTAGAGGACGCGACAGAGTTATCGTGATGGAGTTGTCGGGATATCTCTCTGATCTGTCGCGCCTTGTGGCGCGAGTCTGGTGAGAGGGCCGACATCATGAAGCATGGAGTCGCGTCAGTTCTTGACGAGCAGATGTGCAATGGAATGATGCAACGCGGGATGGAATTGCGTCAAGAGAAGATTTACAATAGAGCAATAGAGTGGCGGAGAAATTTGTGGTTGGCGAGTGCTCGAGACAGCGGTGATGAATTGAAGATTGCGATGTGAGTGTGCGAAGACGAGAATCCAGTGGAGGTTGAAAGTCGCGAAGCGCAGGGTACGGGAGGCAAGGATTATTTATGAAAGTAAACAAAGGAATTTAGCGCATTGATAAGACTCGCTTACTTTGGTAGTGGGACAGCCGCGTTGTGATTTGTTGTTTACTCGACTCCAACGGTAAGCTAACTGCTCCTATTGGCTTTGATCGGCCAGTTCCATGCGGAACCTATCAGAACTCGGCTTTCATCGCCAAGACTACGGGAAGTAGCGGTTTTGACTGTGGAACTCCCCGCAATCTTAATGCGATGGTTCCAGATGTTCAAGCCCTCACTCTCCGTACAGCATTGTCAGGATGCTGAGAGTCGCCTAAGCGCATATGCCACTGGCGGATGCAAGACGGAGACAAAGACCTGAGCTGAAGTCCTTGTAGGATTCCTGTCTGGAATTGTTCTTCAAGAAGGTCGAGTCTTCATCAACATCAGCCTGCGGCAACTGCCAACGACAAGGCACTAAGGCACCCTTGCATCCGGCTCCCTCCCGCCTCTGGCAAGCTCCGGCAGAAAAAGATTCTGACGGCCTTTGCCTTGGTTCCTCACAACATCGTTAGCTCAGAACATCGAGCCCGCCATCATGGCCACCGCAATTAAGGACAGCTTTATGGACCTCGAAAGGCACCGCCAGCTCCTCCAAGATAATATCGATAAGCTGCGAACGACGTTACGACACTGGCAGACTTGGGAGGCTGAATATGAGGGGCTCAAGGAAGAGCTGCTGTCCGCCGGGCCGTCTCCTTCGATCAATCAGCTGCGAAGCCTTGCCGAAGGGTATGAAGGGGAGCTGGTAAATCAAAAGGAAGTCCAGGAAATCATTGGCGGCACTACCCTGCGCTCCGTGGAACAAATCATCAACATTCTTGATAGACGCATGGACTATGTCCAGCAAAACGTTAAGACGGTCGAGAAGCAGATGGAGAAAGCCGAACATAAACTGGCAGTTGCTACGGTGATCAGTACGCCGGAAGTCAGGAACGAGGAGGGACTGCCCATGACGGAAATCTTCGAGGAGTTGGACGAAGAGGGAAACGTCATCTCGAGTCATACATCGACGCCCGGGAGCGCAAAGCAGCAACTTCTGGAAGTGTTGCATAAGGCAGGCGTAAAGGATCTATCGGGTGCCATAACCACAACAGAGGACGTGGAGATGCCAGAGACTACGTTGGAGCACGAGAATACAGCAATATCCCGACCTGAACCAGCCAAGAAAGCCGTAGGATTTGCAGAAGACACAAAGTCGGAGCCAGAAAATGAGAAATCTTCTGCAGCGAAGCGCCTCGAACAAGTCATGGCATTAGCTAAAAGTCAAGAATCCGTGCCCCGGGAACCTCCTGTTATACCGACGAACGAGTCTCCAGAAGATGCGGCTCTTCGCCGAGAGATGCTACAATATGGAATGTCAGAGGTCGGTGCCGTGGTTGCTGAGCTGGATCTTGAGGAGGGCAGCGATTGGTCTGATCAAGATTACGAATTTGATGAGATGAGCAGCGACGAAGAAGATGCGTTCGGTCGAAGTACAGGCAAAGTTGTGGATGACGAGTTGAGACGGCAGATGAGAGAGCTTGAAGAACGGCTGGGTCTGCGCATGATGGAAAATGTCGGCAAAGAACCTGGAGATTTAGACGTCGTTGATGAAGGCATTGGTCGTATAAAAATCACCAACCAACCTAATCCAGACGAATCCGATGTTGGTGACTCCGAGTCTCAGACGGAGAAATCATCGCCTGCAGTTCCTCAATCAGGATCTTCGATGAAGAAAGGAGTGTCCAGCAAAAAGTCTGTCCGATTTTCCGATGCCTTAGATATTTCACCTGCACCAGACGCTCCTGCAAAGCCGGCAGCAAAGCCACGCGTTACAGCACCCATATCTGATATTATAGAGAGAGCAGCGCCGGCTCAGTCTGCAGTGCCTGCTCCACAGAAGAAAGCATCTCGATTTAAGGCAGCGAGAGCAGCACCTGCCACCTCCCAGGTCCTCAATGGTCCATTATCAACATCAACCACGAATGGGCCAGCACTCAATCTTAAACCTGCCAAGGCATTAACTCCAGAACCCTTTTCCACGTCTATAGCCTTTGCTCCCGTTGAAAACACAGCTAGGACTGTACCTACAGGACCGGAAGGCAAGATCCTCGCACCGTCAGTTGTGGAACGTGATATACCAGTATCGGCATCGGCATCGGCCTTGGAGCCTGATGAGCTCGATCCCAGTCTTATGCACCAAGAGGTCGCTACGGAATACCACAAAATGCGAAACCGCATGATTCAGCGACAAGGTGGTTTCATGAAGGAGGATGAAAGCGAGATAGTGCCATTTACAGAAGAAGAAGGTGGTCCTAAGAAGATGAGTAGGTTCAAGGCTGCAAGGCTGGCGAAGTCATGATAGTTACGACCAATACCAAGCCCACTTGTGGCAATTTCAGATATCTTTTCCATCTCCCATTTTACCTTGACCTCCAAGTTGGAGTCAAATTGGGAAAGGCCGTACCGGACATCATCCTGATGTCATTTTACCATCCAGTATCCGTACCGTACAGTATCAAGGCCAACTGAAAGTTCTTGTCGCCAAAACTTTCATACTCTTACCCTTCTTTCATCTAATCGGAACATGTTTGACAATTGGTGTGTAGCAGTTTTCAATCTGCTTTCACATTACTACATCTTTTTGTACGTTCCAAGATCAAATTATAAGGCTCTCTGACCCCGTGATCGGAGATTCAGTGATCTCGGGGATTCGTTTACCCCTTTACATATCTTCGTCCTCTTATACGAGATCTTTGTTGTCCGATTTTACTAATTTGCAAGCCTTGACCTTTTATTTGGTCTATGCATCCGACCTTTCTTTTTCTTTTTTTTCTGTCTGTGCGACATTGACCTGTAACCTGTACTTTTAGACTTACCCTAAAACCACTGTGGCATCATAGGTATCTAGAATTGCAGGCTTGGTCTATGATAGTTTCCTTGCCACAAAGTGTTTATTCATGTATCCAGAAGCTGTCATTAGCTTGAAAGTGGAGTACCAACCCAGTCCAATACTTTCGCAGAGTCATGTGAATAATTATAAAAGGCATTTGATTCTCAGTGCACCACCGACCCGCAAACTCAGTCATTTGCGTAATCTCAATAGAATATAATTCGTGCCAGGTGCTATTGCACAAATTTCTTTATTTCCATACAAGTCTAATCAACATGTTCGGTTTTCATCTCATCTTGAGGTAGAGCTTTGAGTCCTGTGCCGTTGCGCTTGGGGAGACGAGTGTGAAGGTCTTCAAGTGATCGCCAAAAAAATCTTTGATGTGTTGATGGATTAATTCATAGGTAATCGGCTCTCCGTCGAAGGCTGTTCCGTCTTAGAAAACATATTCGTCGTACGCAAACACATGCATGTCGACTCCTCCTGACCCGGTCCACTGTGATACAATCTTGACCATATGTGAATCACAAGTTTTGACGTACGTCCGCAGGAATCCACTATATGAAATCGCAAGGCGACGTAATGTACATATTAGCAGGCAAACTCTCAGCGCAATGAAACGCGTGCCTTTATCTTCAGACAGTCTGTGAATGACACAGATAGTGTCCTAATTACTCTGTATTCGAAGAAGTCCATCATCAAGGACTTTAAGGACAGGATTAGCAGGTTGCTGTGAAGATTCTGTTCTTCCAGTACCGCCACTAGTCATGCTTAACAGCCACACGACACCATGATCAGGATTTCTGAGGGATAGATCCAACTAAGTTCCAGAATGCCATCTTGCCCTAACATCACCTGCCATGTTACATTTAAATACAATCCTACGTCAGCCGAAAAGAGTGTTTGACCACTTGTTCAATCACAAAGATCGAGCCTGCCGCTGCGTTGGTCGAATCGGAGTTGGTACCGACCCGAGGTGGATTCGAGACCAGAGTCTCCAAAATGTTGGAATGCCCGTACCCTGGAAGTCTTCGGGGTTTGAGATCCAAGGAAAACAGCTCTAGAACTCTTGTCATCAGGGGGCTTAAAGTGCCAAGTGTTAGGGTCAATATGAAAAACACGACGGCGATGAGGAGGTGGACTCTGTATCGACGATTGGTGCTTGTCGTCCTGGGGATGTGGTTATGAACTGGTTCTTGGGTCTATGATGGAGTTCTGAAATTGAAAACCCGAAAAGGCTCAACAATCGTATGCCCAATAGCTCCATCTTGAATTATTGAGGTGATTTCATGTCGTGAGATCCAACTGATAACAGCGTCTCCCTAATCTCAGTAGTGTACCTATACTTTGACAGGGGGCCGTGTCGTTGCTGCAGCTGAAGCCAAAAGAAGCGAGCACCGCAAGAAAAATGCCAATAGCATCGCAGGATTTAACCCCAGGCAGTGGATATCGTATAACATTTTAAGTTTCAAATGGGTAAGCGCTAGGCTGCCCAATACCATGGGGAAGGTAGAAAGATAAGCGTGGTACATTTGTTATGCAGGAGTTGATCTCTCGAGGGCCTCTCGGGTTTAGAACAGATTAATTGCAGTATGAAACACTCCTGAGGTTTACATCTAGCCTTCCCCGTACCCTGTAAATTATCAAGAGATGCACAGAAACCCAACAATTGAACTTCGCCGCTATGTTTTCATCTTGTTGGCTTCCTATGCAGATATTTTCAGCCACTGGGTCATATATGACAAGCGTTCTACAACAAGCTACTAATTGGAATTGTTTGCAAATACCATCATACTCAACAACGTCTTGTGCATCCTGGCAAAATGGATGGCAGACTAGGTCGAAGTTACCGGAACTCAGCCAATGCGCCAGAGGTCGTCGACTTACAAATTGATCCATTCGTCAATAACGCAGATACCCAGAAAAGCCCTTTCGGTCCACCTATTCCTTACCAGTATAGTCAAAGCACGACATCCAGGCTCATGTATGGGATTCCCCGTGTGGTTATTTATGTTGTTGTGGTTTTCATGTGTTTGGTGCTTGGAGGTGTTATTGGCGGCAGCATTGGGCGAGCGCTTTTCCACAAGAGCAACAGATCAACGATGTCGGTGTAAGCTACTAAGTTATGTAATTGCTTCACCATGCTGACTGTGGAATAATTCTAGCGTGACCACGACTAATTCAACATCGGGACCCTCAAAAATAACTTCGACCATGCTTCCTACAATCACAGTCAATGCAGCAGGCTGCAGTGCGAACAATGGCTCCACGTACGCTTCCAGTGCGTATCCTGGTTCTAACTTTGTAATACTTTGCGATACGGACATTCAGGCGACCACGAATATTGGTCCGGGGCAACTTACTTACACGTTAGAAGCATGTCTCGATGAATGCGCACGTAACAACGATAACGCGACGAGAACGTATCCTTGCATTGGTGCCATATGGGTCTTATCTTCACCAATAGTTCCAACGAACAATATGCAGTGTTTCTTGAAGGCGCTCTCGGGGACTCAAGTCAGTGCCAAAGGTCAAATCCTTGCTGGCGGGTTATTGTTATAAGTTGAGACCGGTTACCCGCAGCTGCTGTGGGAACGTTAGAGCTGGCATAATTCGCGAAAGGGTCGTGAAAGATCTTGGAATGCGGTGGAGGACTTCCTTCATGCCCTTGACACAGTCAAACAGTTCATCAATTTTGATCAATTAATAGATTAAAGGACCACTATCGCAGGCCAATAACAATGTTCCAGAAGTAAACTCTGATGTTATATACTCTGATAGCTTTAACTTCATCTCTCGCAGCTTTATTTGCTTTCCACTCGTCCCACTCCCTTGAGTTTCTCCAAGGCGGCACAGGCATTGGACCATGCGGGATCTTCAGGATAGAGCTCACTACGGAGATAAGCCCAGGTAAGTCGTTGGACCACAGAAACTCGCTCGGGGTTCTCGTCGGTCGTCTCAGCTACATCATAACCAGAGATTCCCCCAAGCCCATGTGTTGCGCCGAACAGAGTAAGCAAAGACTTCGGGCCAGGACTCAGGGAGTACGGGTCAGCGTGCCAGTGCGCGCCTCGAACGGTCAGATGTTGAAGATTATCGTTTTCACCTACCACCACCAGGGCCGGCGTCTTCATCTCAGCAAAGTTGGGTTGTCGGAAGAAAGTGTAATGCTCGAAGGCGAAGGCACTGAGGTCTGCACCACCGTTACCAGGTGGAGTGAGCAATACGCCGGCTTTGATTCGAGGTTCAGTCATAGTCACAACTGTCCCTTCTTCGGGGTCAACGAGCGTTTGCCCGATTAGCAAGCTTGCCGTGTGGCCACCCATCGAATGTCCTGCTACGGCAATCCGAGTCTTATCAAGACGCCCTTTGATATTGGGAAGCGAAGACTCGATATGGTCAAGCTGGTCGATGATATGCTTCATGTCCTCAGCTCGGGATCTCCAGAACAGAGCTTGTCCAGGAGGTTCCTTCAAGTTCAGTGACTTGGAGCTTAGATGGGTAGGCTGGACTACCACAAAGCCGTGAGCGGCCCAGAAATTGGTAAGTGGAGAGTAGCCATTCAATGAAGAGAGGTGGTTGGACCTTCCTTGGCCATGTGAGAGAAGTATAATTGGTAGATTATTGCCGGTTATAGGAGCGGAGACTCGTATCTGCAAATCAACAATACGTCCCGGAGCTGGGACGACCACAGGACTGATGGAAATAACTGGTACAGACTCATTAATGGGTATATTAGTGGCTTCACCGATCAATGCGTGATCCATTCTCGCTTAGATGTCGAGATGTTTGTTGAATTTGGAAACTATTCTTATGATTTTGGGGCGTTTGTTGGCGGTTTTTTTGTAGAAGTGAACTGGAGGATCTGGAGACATAACTACAGACCGGATTGTGATGAATTTATAGACTTCATAACACGGTGGTATCTCCATAGTTCTGTATCTACAATGGAGTTAATAGTATATTTCTTAAATCCACGAGATGAGTGACATGATTTGGGTACCTGATGGTAAGATGCTGAGGGTCTAAGCCAAAAGGTGCTAGCCAGATTAGGAGAAACCAGCGAGCAATCGTTGAAGGAGCGGACTTAAGATCTCCGTAGCACCGCACTACACATATCTGCTAGAAGTATTGGAACTTACTAGTATCTTCAACAACACACAATTCTTTTAAGAAAGGTACGTGTTATGAGACAGTATTTACGTATATCTCCAGTAACTTCTAGCTTCTCGAAGCAAAGACGTTGAACATGTGCTCGGCTAATTTTAGGTAACGCTTCAGGGGATGCGCAGTGGCGTTAGGGAGTGCCGTCGGTGGTTGGCGCCTAGTGCTAACATCTGAACCACTTTTACGAGTGGGAACTCCTTCTCACTTGATAAACAATGTTTGAAGTAACAGAACCAAACCCTTAAAGAGGCTGTTTTGTACGAATTCACTTCTTAAAATGGTAGAGGAAATGTAAAGAGGTATTCTATGTAGTACGCGGTCAAGGTTCAACGAAAACCCATTGCACCAAAGAAAAACTGCTTTGATTATAAAAACTTCTCAGTTGTATTTGGCAATTATATACATCAACTCGTAACCACTGCTAGAAAAAAAAAGAGAACGTGTAAATATGCAAATTACCATAACTAACTGTCACGGACCTTTCTGTCTAAGCAATGCCAATTGTTCAACCGATGACATCACGTAACGCTTATTGAGTAGTATCGCGGCCAAGCTAGGAATGCCCCAAGTGGTCGAGCACCCAAAAGGTCACGAAGTAAGCCAACGCTTAAGAGAACCTTAGTGAAAAGAAGGAATCCTCGACGAGTGCTAACAAGAACGACGCCGATACAGACAACGCCCCAAGTGGCAGTGAAATATCGTATGGTACGCTGTCGGACTTGGCAACTGATGAAGATGAAGTGCGCTATACCCACTACTTAGCCGTAACGTCCACAAGTCATAGTGATGAGCCTTGAGAACATAGTCAAAACGGCATGGGTCGGTCGGAAACCAAAGAAGCCTAAAGCCCACCAGTGGCTTACCAATGACATCGGGCTGCACCTTATGCGTACAATGCTCGAGATGAGCTGCATTATCACTTCTGATAGTGCAGGAATATGAAAGACAAGAAGGGAGTAATGCTAGGTAGGCGCTAGTACGGTAGCCGCACGTATTGTGTTCATTGGAATTTCCGCCGAGTTAGCGCAAATCAAGCTCCTCTATTAATACCCACTAAGACCTTACTATTTACACTTTGACATCATAGCGGAGAGTAAATAGACTAATATTCACTTATCATCTATGATTCTTCGGCTCTAATAACTGTGTCGGCTTTAGCTAGTGTTACTTCAAGTAGGATATCTGATAACTAGAACATAACATCTGTGATTACAAGCTGCTGAACAACCATATTTGCAGGAGGCACCTTGTGCGTAGATGGCACCATTTAACATAAAGCCTGAAGTTATTTCCGGAATATTGCTCTACAAGAACACACGATCAGCAAGACATCAGTGCGAAATAAAAGCGTTTAGCTAGAAAAGGGAGATTGTTCATTATTAGCTAAGAAAATTGTGAGGCGCATGGCTTTTCTTGACACCTTTCTGAAAGATCTGACATTGGAATCAAAAAGACTCTCATAAGGATCGCCCTTTTACCCCCAGGAAGATCTGTTGTTATAACGAGCTCTCCTTGTACCACCCAATGATGGAGCAGCCAAAAGTGTGCCTGGTGCAATATCACATACTCTTATAGATGCCATTTAGCCTGAATCGTCGGCCCGAGTCGGGTGCCCGTGGCGCCGATTCGAACATCGATCATCTTGTCCGCTTCGGTCCATAGTGACTATTGCTTAACATTCAGAACAAAAGCGGGGCAGACCTTTGAATTATTGGTCAAGAGGGACGTCGATAAATGGCCTTGATTCGAGCGCTTTTCCGTTACTTTCGAGAAGTTTAAAAGGGAAACTCTCTCGCTTCCGACGTCCCCACGCCGTGCATTCGGCATGTTGAATATCATCATAATGAAGTGATCCCAATTCTCTAAAATATACCTAGGACTAGATAAAATAGCGACATAATGCCAAGCAGAGGGGTAGTAACGGTATAAATGCTTCTAATCCTCTCGTACCTTGGTATTCCTTCGATATGAACATTGATTTCGACCTTTCCCGACATGCATCTTTACTGGATAGTCGCCCCAACCTTGGCTCTGGCGGCGAGCAACAAGCACCAGAACCTAACAACCAATATCACCGCAGCGCTTGGTGCTGTGACAGTCACAAATCTCAATGATGTTCGCAGCAATCTTTTCTTGCCGTGGCAGTCTGAAGGCCTGAACATTACCTGGCAAAGTAGCAACGCATCTATTATCTCGTGCGACGGGATCGTGCAAAGGCCCTCTTTTGACGATCAAGTCACGTTGACGGCATCTATTGACTACGAAGGAGTCTTACAACAGCGGGAATTTGTCGCATTGGTTCGCAAAGCAGTGGATATGGCGCCATTTGAGGGGTACGCTTTTGCCTATTTTAAAGGGGATTCTATCGCTAGCGAGAATATATTTCTTGCTGCTAGTGTCGGGAATAATGCGCTTCAATGGCAGGACCTGAACGGTGACCAGCCCATTCTGACTTCGACTTTGGGAACCAAAGGGCTACGGGATCCTTTCATCATCCGGTCTCCGGAAGGGGATACCTTTTATGTCATTGCAACGGATCTGTCCATCGGCTCTGGTACGCCCTGGGCGGACTCGGTCCGAAACGGCAGTCGATATCTTGAGGTTTGGGAGTCTCATGATCTCATTACCTGGTCAACACAGCGTCAAGTCTTAGTTTCACCACCAACCGCTGGAAACACTTGGGCTCCGGAAGCGTATTTTGATGATAGTATTGGATCATATGTGGTCTTCTGGGCGTCATCTCTTTATGACGAAGGCGACCTAAACCATACTGGCAGCACCTACAATCGAATGCTCTACAGTACTACACGCGATTTTGTTACATTCAGTGACCCGGTGATCTGGCAAGATGCTGGCATGTCTCGAATTGACTCGACAGTAATTAAAGTGGACGGAATATACTATCGATTCTCCAAAGACGAAGGGTATAATGGAACTGGCTGCAGCGACATCATCGAAGAGCGATCCACTGATCTTCGAGCCACTTTGTCATCGTGGACACAAGTTGATGCTTGCATTGGGAAGAAAGCTGGAACAGGACCGGTTGAGGGGCCGACCTCCTTCAAATCCAACCCAGGCGATGTGAACGGCGACAAGTATTATCTTTTCCTCGACGAGTACACAGGCCGTGGTTACATTCCATTAGAGACAGCCGATATTAGCCGTCCGAACTGGGTGGTGTCAAACTCCTCTTCTTTACCGAAAAGCCCACGCCACGGCACAGTCATATCTATCACTGCGTCCGAACTTACATCTCTGACCACAAGCAATCTCTCGAGTATTAAAGCCGGACAAGCCAGTACCGATGCCGAGATTTTACGCTATGACTTCACTCTCTCCAAAAGTGGGCAACTCCTAGACCTTTCGGGAAATGGCCGAGATGCTACCATTAATGGCAACGTTACGGTGGAAGGAGGTATCATGAGATTTGACGGTGTGACCGATTTCGTTCAACTTCCTGATAATCTCCTCGCTGGGGTGGCAAATCTTACCGTCGAAATTGAAGTTCTTATCGACGACAATCAAACGACTCCGTATTTTATCTTCGGTATTGGCAATACATTATCTGGATCTGGGAACGGCTATGTGTACCTAAGTGGAGATACCACTTACCACGCAGGTATCGCTTCTGGCAATTGGCAAACGGAGCAGACAGCAACTTCTGGATCAGAATTGCCCCGAGGTAGTTGGCTAAATTTGACATATACAATGGGAGGGAGCACATCTATCTTATATCTGAATGGTGCAGAGGTCGCCAGGAATAGCAACCTAAGTATAAAACCAAGCGACATTGGTAACGGCTCAACAACTAGCAATTATATCGGGCACTCAACATACAACACCGATAATCTCCTGAAGGGCCAGGTTAAAAGTTTTGCCCTTTACGGGAGAGCACTGAGCGCCTCCGAAATTCTTTCAAATTCAGGGAACTTTACAGGAATTGCAGATGTATCTCTGACAAACTCGTCGGTCCTCAAGTTTCCACCCGTCGTTGACAGCGATATTCAGGGGGTCATATTTCCTGTGTTTCCTGGCACGGATACCACTTCGTTGTCTCCAATCTTCTCTACTGCTGCTGGAGTAACCACTTCGCCAGAATCTGGGACTGCGGTGGATCTCACTTCAAACGTGACGTATACTCTGAGCCAAGGAAACACCGCGATAGCTGAGTGGACAATGAAGGCGGTGCAGGCAAAATCTCCCGTGTTGCCGGGTCTCTATGCTGATCCGAATATTGCGGTTTTCAACCAGACCTATTATATCTACCCAACGACCGACGGCGTTCCTAATTGGGGCGGCAATGTGCTTTATGTGTGGAAATCACTAGATCTAGTGAACTGGTCAAGAAGCGAGCAGCCTCTACTGACTCTAGACGGAGTTAATGGCAACGTCCCGTGGGCCGATGGCAATGCTTGGGCACCCACGATTGCCGAACGCGATGGGAAATATTACTTATATTTCAGCGGCAACAATCCAACATACAACATCAAAACGATTGGAGCTGCTGTTGCTAGCTCACCTGAAGGACCGTTCACTGCTCAGCCAACGGCAATGATTCTGAACAATGAGACCGTGACTGCGGGTCAAGCAATTGATCCTGATGCATTTGTGGATCCTGTTTCCGGGAAGTACTATCTTATTTGGGGTAATGGCAACCCACTGGCAGCAGAGTTCAATGATGACATGGTCTCTATTAACTGGGATACTGCAATAGAAATGCAAGGGCTGGTAGACTTTAGAGAGGGCATGTTTCTCGTATATCGTCAAGGCCTCTACCATCTTACATACTCCATTGACGATACCGGCTCACCAAATTACCGTGTTGGGTATGCCACATCGGAAGCTCCTACTGGGCCATGGACTTATCAAGGGGTTATCCTGCAAAAGGATGTTTCGCAAGGAATTCTCGCTACAGGACATAATTCGATTATCAGTGTTCCAGGAACGGATGACTGGTATATTGCATATCACCGCTTTGCAATACCGAACGGTAGCGGTTATCAACGCGAGACAACAATTGACAAGGTCACCTTCGACCCGACGACGGGTCTAATACAAGTCATAAAGCCAACTTTGACAAGTGTTGACCCAGAGCCCGTTCCAGCAGCGAATGCAACTAAGATATGATTTGGTATGATTTAAAGGCAACCAAATCTTCGAGTTAAACAATACTACTTCCCATTCAAATAAGCATAGCTTTCGTGTACATTTGAGTGATCTATCTTACTACATCTCCAAGAGTTCTATATGTCTTTCCCAAGCGCCGTGCTCCGAGAAAACCTCGAGAGCACCTCGATTCAACAACGTATCTAGATCGACCAGGCAGGTAGAGCCAAAAGCAAAAGACTTTCCTTCAATTTTCTTGGATAGGCCAAGACTTCCCACTCTAGCATAAAGTATATGGTTTATCCATTCTAAGCCCTTCCAGCCCAACTTTTCTCAAGGAATTCCTCAGCAGTTGTGAATTTGTAGTCGGGTAACAGGCGATTCCAATCATCCGATACCACCCAAGAGCGAGTCAGACCACTGAGAAGGGAGCCTTTGAGAATCACTTTGGAAAAGTGCTCAGCCTGCTCGACAGTGAGGCTGGGATTTTCAAAATTTGGAACCCATGGTGACTTGATGTTCAAGGCGCGCACATCTTCTTCTTTGAGATAGGTGATATCGAAAGGTTTTCCGTCTGTTTGAATTGGTTAGCGATCAACTTCATAACCCAGGAAAAATATGCTAAGCCGTTGCTTTTTTCAGTGCGTACTCTGAACTCTGGCCCCGATCTCGAAGACTTTGGAGCTCGAGGTAGTTATTCCGTGAACACCACCAATGACAGGCCACTCGCCAGTGTAATCAATAGCTCGGACTACAACATTGGCTAGATCGCCCATAGTCGTCAAAGTGAAAATTCCTTCCTTCCCTTCAATGTCTATGCCTCGGCGCTTATTGAAGTCAATCCATAGCTCCTGGGTCGTACCCATGATACTTTTGTCCGCAGGAGCCCAATAGTCTACAAACAATCCTGGCTGAAAGAGACAGTATTCTAGAACCTGTAGGATGGAGATTAGAAAAGCCTGACAAATAAACGAACGTCATGATTGACTCGCCTTCTTTTCTTTGTTAATCTCTTCGAGATATTCCCTTATAACACCTTTTTCTGCATACCAAGGTAGTTCTTCAATACTTGAGCTTTTCGGAAATAAGAAATGGTCAGCATCGATTCCATTTGTGCGAAAGGCCTCTGTGTGCTCAAAGATATAGGACACTCACCTTGACCACTCGTTTGGAGCATAACGTTGGACACCAGCGGCAATCGCAGCATCGATCAAATTCTTCTGACGTATACTACCGGGGTCTTGGAATCCACCGACGAAAGATAGAAGAGTATGTACCCCTTCCAGGATGCTAACTAGTGACTTCTTGTCGTTGTAATCCGTCTTCACCCAAGTAACACCAGGAATGTCCTCAGGCGTAGCAGTTTCCTAATTCTGGATGAGCAATTACATAAGGAGGGTTCGGCCAGATCACAAACCCCACGAGTGAGAATTTGGATCTCATGCTTTTTGGTTGCTACAAGACCGTCGATAATTCCCCTGGCAACTCCTGCGTGCTACGGTCAGATTCTAAGGCTAAGAAGTTGCAGATGCGATAGGAAGCGAGCCTAGCACAACTTACTCCCTGAACCACCGGCTATTGCGATCTTGACCATAATTTATGGGTTGGAGCTTGTAAACTGGTGTAAACTGAAAGAAATACTTAAACGTACAATTGTTATATCGACCGGATATTGACTCCATCCTCAGGGTTCGATTTCTACCTATATATATGTATATACTTCAAGATTATATTGCAGCATTGTAATTGCGTGCTGACACCCATCGGAAAGAATATTGGCCCGTAGAGTCCCCATTACTGTACCAAGCCAAGCAGTGGATAGAAAGCGCCAAGCCAGCCCGGAGCCTTGATCTACCTGCATCGGTGATCAATTAAATTAGCGTACCAGATATTGAGCCGGGGGAAAGTTTTCCCTGAATATTTCGTGTCCCTGACCCCGTCGTGCTTTGTCCCTGACGTAGTTTGATCCCTGACGTGGTTTTGATCCCGATGTGGTTCTGGTCCACGGATTTGCCACCCCACAGTTTGCCCGACAGCCGACACTCCAGCTGCTATTGTAAGCAAGCTACGCTTAGTGTACTTTGGACCAGAACCATATGGACCAAAACCACGCCTGATGCGATGCCATCCTCCAGCCCCATTGACAAACTCATAATGAATGACTCAGTCGCCACGAGCGCCCCCAGACACGATCTCCCTCAGCTGCCAGAACCTCTGAAGCCGTATCTGATCCTACTCTACGACCCTTTCGGATTAACAGTGTGCCGGGCATGTCGAGCGGCTCTACTGCCAAAAAGCGTCCTGGATCACCTCCGAAAACACCACCAGCTGCCAGTAGCACTACGAGAACACGTGAGATCGCTAATAGCCACACTGCCGTTCCTAGAGTTCGATGATATTCCCAGAAAGCCCAACGGTTCAGCTCCTTTAGAGGTCTTGCGGATAGTGGACGCATACCAATGCAAACACTGCTTCTTTATTCGGCAGGATCTAACCGATGTCCGTAAACACATTAACCAAAAACACACCCTGTCCGCAGCCGGGAGCTACGACCAAATACAGGCACAGTCCTGGTTTGGCGGTCGTAGAGCTGTCTACTGGCGAGTTTGCGAGGCGCTGACACGTCCCGTACGAGAGACACCCCCTTGTGTTTGGGCCTTTTATGGAAAAGGCTTCGGCCACCGAAATCCGATGGTCTGGGATCGAGAGGAAGCGGCAGCGAGTCTAGCATGAAATCAAAGAGAAACACGAGAAACTCTGTTGGTTTATTTTGGGTTGTTTGCTTAACTTTCTTGTTATTATTTTGGCCGACTAAGGGGCATACTCTCATGGAGCCACTTCCTCAACCAAGGAGAGATCCATCCGTGGCATCTTAAATTAGGAGAGTTGGACGAAAGCATCATACATGGCCTTATATCAGTCTGTTTTAACATTAGGTCATCTAAGTTAACTATTGTGGATAGTAAGATCATAATTCAGCAATGTAGCAAACTTGCTCTAAACAGGGAATAAGATAGAAAATCTTGAGGAATCATTTCTCAGAGAGCGAGCTAGGCACAATTCTCTCTGAGTTTTACACTTGATTGACGGCCGTTAAGGGCACCTTCGCTTCGAAAATGAACCTCCTGGTACGAGCTTTAAATTACAGCAAAGTCTTTGATTCTAGAAAGCATACAACTCGTGTGGCAGAGCAAGGCTGTATCTTGCAGAGTATAAATGCTCGTGAGTTCCCGAAACTTGTACTAGCAAAAGCAGACCGGCATGTGGGGACAGCAGAACTCGGGTATAATCACATGCTGGTTGTTGTAGGGGCGAATTAAAACTGTGATAACGAACGGCCGCCCAACATTGATCAGATCTACCTCCCATCTGCTTCGCTCGAAGTTGCAACTCACCAACTCCTCGGTCTGCAGACACATCCGGCTTCAAGCTGGATTGGCAGAGGCTTTGGCGTCTCGCTAAAAAGATCATTATAGGCAACAATGTGCAGGGGGAAACCCTTGTTAATGCTTCAGAATCGACAGCCAGAAAGGACGCGAAAACGCCGCAACTCTCCAATCTCCCGTCATAATTGATACTACAGATAGCAAGCATGCTTCCAACCCAATAAGCTGCATGTCTTTCCTGCTGCACTTAAACCATAAGTCGGACCCTTGACGACGACGTCTGGCAGTCCCTGAAGCGCGAAGACTCAGAAGTTCGTGCTTCCTTCCTCTCGGACTTAACAAAGGAACCAACTCAGTACTTCTTGTGCTACCCATGTTTTTAATCACACACAGCGAGCGAAGTCAGATGGTTCCCAATTGCCTCGGATACCTTCCCTTACTGCTTGAGAGAACATCGTGCTTTCGGGCACTGCATACAGTCAGTATCGTTCCTAAGATTTGTGTTTTGTGGGACATGATAATACTCTGCGATTTCTCGATTCTGGAAAGCCTGGGAAATTGATTGTGGATGAAGCTGAGCATTCTATGGAAGGACATGATGACCTTCACAAGCTTGTGGCTAAAATTGGTACTCATTGAATTACAGTGGCAATACAAGAAGTAGCAGCAACCCTTTTCACCAAGAGGAGATTAATCACAACAGGATCATGAACTACATTGTCAGTGGCTATTTTGAAGGCTCTGCACGGCTGATATTACATTAGCTTGTGAGTTTATGGTATATAGGGATCTGGACGATGCTTTGATTATAGAGAATTACCTGTATCGTAATGGCCGCTAGTCGGGTTATGATTCACAAGTTCTGAGAGATTCGTAGTCAGAAACTTTCGGCGCTCAAAACACGACTCACCGACCATTAGTCTCCGAGCCTTAATAGCATGGCCAGCATGGCCCTGGTACTCGCCATATTAGGGTACCCAGCATGTTAATTTCAATGTGCATAACCCAAAGTACACACGAACGCTAAGCACGAAGCTATTGGTGGGCGCTCTCTACACAGCCTTGGTGTATACAACACTCCAGGCACACGGGTTGGCGAGATCTTGCCCAACACGAATAATCAGCTCCTCCCGCCATATACCGAATTTGTGATGCTGTGCAAGCAACATCACCATCCCAGGCGTGCACTTATGTCGGATGGTGAAGGCGAAAGATAATGCGGCGAATTTGGTCAGTAGCGAGTGACATTAAGTAAGGTATGTTGGTGATCAAAAGAAGAAATCATAATCTCTCGTATCTCTAGTTTCGGTAGAGGGAGGGGAGGGGGAGGTGCATCTAACCCCTGTGCTTCGCATACCCAGCTTGTTGATGAAAGTAGAAGTTGAACAGATAATGTACTTGATACGATAGATTCGATCTTATGTAACAAGTGTTCACATACAAGGTATGCAAAACGCCCAGAAGATGATGTTGTGGAGTTTCAGAACACGCCGGTATATTTGAGGCCATTCCATATGACTGGTATAGAGGCGGGAGCCTTGGTCTTCGATAACAAAGGCCCTGGAGGGCTTTCAGCTCCTCAATTGCTACATATTCGTCAACCTTTTTAAGTCAACATACTTGGCTGGGGGCTGAGAGATGTTAACCAATAGTCTGCGGATGGAATGCTATTTATACGCACTCATGCCCCATCCTTTGAATTATTTGATATTGCTTCATTTATTTTACGAACGACTTCTACGAAATATGAATCTAAGCGCCATTTCTCCACGTCGGGATAATCTCGAAAATTTTCATCCATGTAAGTTGCACATTGAGTTTAGGCTGAACAATAAATGGATTTCTATTCCGATCAGCAAACCTTCCAGGGCAACCTTGTGGTTTACTGAGCCTGAACTGCGACAAAACAGTCCGATATCTTAACCACTTTGATTGAACTTCAACTCACTATTCGTTTCAGGTCACCATCGCGATACAAGTTCTCCGATATCTTCACCAAGAGCCTCACGCTATCTACACGCAAAGGACGAACGAAACTTTGCCACGCGCAAGCACCTGCAGAAAGTATTTGGCAGCATGGATATTTCTCCCAGCATTGCTGAAGATAAGCAGGATGGCGAACCCACATTTGAGTCACCGAGTAATCCTACATCCCTATCAGAACTCCTAAATGAAAGGATGGAGCGAAAGCTTATCGGAACAGACGTTACAAAGCCTGAATACTGGGATCACCCTATTCTCGACATGAGTGATACTACGGAAATTAAGACAGCCGCTGGTACAGCATCTTCAAGACATTTCACGACAACAAATAATTCCTCCTCGACAGAAACTAATCCCTCCAGAAAGACAGTCAAGAAAAGGTGCCATGAAGTCGAGGACGATTATTCCTTTCCTGACGAAGACGACGCTGGCATGTCGGCGCGACGGAAACGAGGCTATGGTGCAAGTGGGGAATCAGCTCGAAAATTAGGCTGTCCATATCGGAAAAAAGACCCACGAAAATACAATATACATGGTTGGAGGTCATGCGTCTCCGGAGGCTGGGACTCTATATCGAGGGTGAAGTTAGCGTTTTTCTGCGATCGCGCAAAGGGCAATTCTAACGCACAGTAGAGAGCATCTCTATCGCTGCCACATGGCACCACCGCAGTGCTTACGATGCAAGGCGACTTTCAAAAGCGATGAAGATCGCAATGCACATCTTGTTGAGACTGTACCGTGCCTTAACAAGCCGGGCGAGCCGCCGGACGGAATCACAGATGCGAAGATGAAAGCACTAAAGAGTCGCAAGAGCACAAATCCGAGCCAGCCTCAATCAGAACGATGGAAGGATGTCTACCGGACACTTTTCCCCAATAATGACGCGCCCGAACCATGTACGTCTCGAAACATTTATATCCAGCCAAAATGGTGCACCTCCTTTAGTTTATGCTGATTGAAGTCAGGGTCCGGCTCTGCTCAAGAAATGGTAGATCTTGATGACTTCGAAGCATACTTTCAACAAGAGCTCCAGAAGTTTATCCGATCTTGCACAGAAAGTACAGTCACAGATCAAGTATACCTAGTTAACATGTTAAGAGCAGTCCAACATATCCACAGCTTGGTTTTGTCAAACTATAGGTCCCAGCTTAGCTCGAGTCCACCGACTTTCGTTTGCACTACCAGCGCGGCATCCTCAATCTATGACTCCAACACCCAGGATAGATTCATAAGTATCAGCCCAGCACCAGCTGAAAACAACTGCACGCCATATGTATCATCAGGATCATATTCGGGAGACAAAGCTTCCGCGATTGAGCGGGCAGCTCTATAAGATCTCTTTGGACTCAAAATCGACTGCAATTTGGGTCTCGATATCATTCGAGAATGGGGCCCTGATAAGGATATAGAGACAGAGTAGTGGCAAGAGATGTTTTTAGATTCATCTGCTAACGTGTGGGATAAGCGAATAAGACAGACAAGCGAATAAGACAGTTATATAATATACCAACTTTAAAATACAAATAACTTTATTAATATAACTTCAAATAACTATTCCTTTATAGCCTCTATATCGTACGAAGCAACGTTATTAGCCTGATAGGTTCGTCTATTATAACTAGTCTCCTCGTAGGCTTTATAACGCTGATTATATAACTCGCCTTGCTTTTCCCTCCTCTTATTTTAACCTTATTCTATAGAAATTTAGGTCTAAATTACCTTCTCTACCTCTAATACTTGGACCTCTTCTATACTAAGACTCCCTCTTTATTATAGTACCTTTCTTTTTATCTTACGGCGTTAGCTTAGTTCTTTATTTATAGCTTAAAGTCTTATAAGCTCTACCTTAATAAGTATAAGTTTATATCTAATTTTACTTATACTTTTCTATAATCTATCTATAGAGTCTAAAATTAGAGTTAGAGAGCTACTATAGTATTATACGATCCTACTCTTAATAAGAGTTACTTGTTTAGCTACCTCTTTAGCTATTTATAGTATTTTATAAATCTATAAATAAAAGGTTAATAGATATAAGCTTTTAGGTATTAGAGTTAGTAGTTAAATATCTAGTTATAATAGGACCTTTTCTAGGTCGTACGGTATAAGGCTAGCTCCTCTAAACCCTCCTTGGATATTCTTTATAGTAAAGGTAGCTTTAAATACCTAGATAAATACTAGTATAAATACTTTCTTTAAAATATACGAAATCTAGTTATATATTATATCTTTAATTTAACGATCGTATAATTTCTTTAAAGGCTTAAAATAACTAATATCTAAAGGCTAGAGTAAGTAAGATAAATAGGTAGGTATATAAAGTATAAGAATATTATTCGTATAATAATATTTTTAGAACTTAGTTAATATATAACTTTTATAGCTATCTAGGATAAGAAGATAATATTTCTTAATTATTTTCTCTTAAGTATATTTATTAAAGTACTCTAGCTATTCTAGAGAGACTTTATTATCTATCTAGCTATTTTTAGAAATACTAGCTTAAATACTAGGTAGTAATTACCTTTTTTTATATTAGGAATCTAAGATATTTTTACCTTTAAATACAAGGAATAGTAGAATAGCCTAGCCTTAAGAATTAACTCCTTAAATAACTATTACCTATTCTCTATTACTAAGCTAGTATAGCTTAGGTTTAGCCGTACGATTAAAGCTTATAATAATAATAGTTATACTAATTTATCTTATTAAAAACCTAGTCTTATTAAAATTAAATATATCTTTAACGTATATCCTAAATTTCGTAATAAAATTTATTATAAGCTTAAACTAAGCTTAAATTTTCTCTAGATCCTTATATAATACTCTTTAATTATCGTACGAACGCGTTTAATATATTTTAAGTCGTAGTTATTATTTTATAAAGTTAGTTACTTATTTCTTTTTAACTAGTAACGCGTTACGTTTACGGAGTAAAAGATTAGCTATATCTAATATACTACTAATTCGGACCGGAAATCCTTAGGAATCTAGGTTAAGTAACCTTTAAACGATAGTCTCCTCTTCTAGGTTAGAAAGCTTTCGTGATTTAACGACTATTTCTACTTAAGAAGGTTTTCCTTTAACGTATCGTACTAAGGTTGTATATAAGACCTTATATATAGTTATAGCCTTTCGTATACTAAGTTAAGGGTTATTTTCGAGAGCTTAGAGAGCTAGAATAAGCTAGCTTTCATTTGAAGAGGATACTATAGTTGGTTATTAAGAAAATACAAGTATAAGATAAAGGTAGTAATTTTGATGAAAACTATCTTATTCGCTTGTCTATCTTATTCGCTTATCCCACACGTTATATAAAAAATAAGAAAATCTGCAATTTATTGTTTGAAAGCCAATTAAAGTCTTGAAGAAAGCTAATTGAGCCGTGCAGTTATGGCATAGTCGTATTATCGGTTGATTCGGACGAATATATATGAAACTCATTACCATTTACCTTACCCTTGTCATACCTCTCTCTTTCAAAAGGGCCGTGTCCATATTGTGTCACTTGTGTTCCCAAGGTCAACCTCCCCGTAAATTTCCCATAAACGTTACTAGAACAGCACAGTACCTAAGATACGCTTAGTCCAAAGCCCCGTAAGCTGAATCAGGAGTGTCAACTTACGTGCAAGTGCCTACGAAGACAGTTTCCATACCAGCTCCGCTAAATAGCGACATAAGCAGTGCAAAAAGCGACAGAAATGCAAGTACCAGGCCCGAAACCTCGACCCTACTCATCTGTGTCAAGTACAGCAGGAAGATCGGGATGAGTAGGATGATAACAGCAATACAAACTGCTATGAGCTTCCCTACAAACATGATTTTAGAGCGCGAGAAGAAATTGACGCATGCGTCTTTTTCGCTATGGACATTGTCCTTATCACGCATGAATCTCTTTATTCTAGGTATCAGCGCTTTGGGGCCATTTGTTCTCCAACATCCCATTCAACGGGTCGCCGGTTTTGCTTACTTGAAAAGGTGCACTGGGCCACCAACTCAGGACTGATTCGATGAGACCATCGAATGGAGCGCATGTACCCTGTCTCGTGGAAACGAAGTCATCGCGGTGTAGGATGAAGTCATATACGCCAATATCGAGAGGTTTACGATCATAGATCCAACGGAACACATGTCGGAAGTCTCGTGAGGGCGCAGAGTCCAGTCCACGAAGCTGGGTGTATTTGATCAAGAAGTCGTCTGAATATTTTCTCGTTAGTATTCGAGCAGGACGATCCTACTGCAGGTGTACAGATATCTTCCTCTAATACGATAGAGACCGAAAACACGGGTGAAATACCATATAGAGAGAGCTTTTCCCTCAGTTTCTTGAGGAGTTCTCTTTGCCCTGAATCCCATCCCTCGTACCACTCGTTCTTGCGCAAGCGCCAATGCATCTCCTCGTTCTTGGAATCGGACACGTCCAAAAGATCCAGCTCCTTTTCGATACTTGTTATTTCTGCCATTAGGTGAAGCAAAATGCGACAGTGCACTGTGCCAAAGCGTCGGAATATCGCATAATTATCGGCACTGTTTAGGAACGCTGCAAGCCGCGGCCAGCCTTGGGGATAGGTCTCATCTGCGTGGAGCTGTCGTTAGCTTTTGGTCCAGCTGGAAGTCCATGCAAAGCTTGAATGGTAGGAATGGTGCTGAGACAATTTATCTCAAGAATACGGTCAAGGCCGGTATCTGCGGCTCGTGCTTTCCCTTTCTTCTCACACTTATGGGTCTTTTCTTCACTATCGACTGCTTCGTCGTCATCGGTAGTGGTAGTCGAACCGGTAGGGATGCTTTTGATCGGTACGGCTGCAAGGCAAATTAGTGTTTTATGAATAGCCCTGGGCTCTGAGTCTTGGTATCATTACTCACATATGCTCTCTTGATCAGCCAGCTGTTCAATTGCCCCCTCAACGGCTCTGTGAATTTCTGCAAATTGGCTAGTACCGGGACTAGGTTGATTCTCCTGCGTAGAGCTTCGCTGAAGCTCTGAAATCGCCGAAACTGTATGAAGGCTCTTGTGCGGTTCAGGTAGCCCCTTCGCATCCAGTTCAGAAGTAGTTGTGCTCTCAGCGACTTTTACGGCAGACTTAACATCAGCGGTGATAACAAGAGAGCTGTTCTGTGTAGATGTCGCAACCAATGATAACATGGTCGGAGCCATGACCAGAGGAGGTATCTTTGCCGGCCCGACAGTAGCTGGTTTCATTCTGATGCTCCAGAAGATTGCCATATCGAGAAGGGGAAAAGGAATTTCGAGAATGTGTCGATAAGGCTGCGCTGTTTCAAAGACTACGTAGACTGCCTCGCATGTCCTGGCGATATGGCTAGGTATATACCCGTAGAGTGTCGCAGATGTTGCAGGCTGTCGAATACTGCTTGACTGATCAGATGCCCTCCTTTGCCCCTCTTCTCACAGTCTCGGACAGTATCATTCGATCTCTTCCCTTGGCTGCATGATTTCTTGGTTACACTGAGAGTCTGCGCCATTTGAATGGAAGGAGGGCGCCTTGTTTGGGATCAATGCAGACAGATCGCGACGAGTGATAGCATCTCCGTTCGAGAAGGGTGGCAGGTGGTGCAAGCAGATTGGATGCCATAACTGCAATAATGCTTGCGAATTGGAGAAGATATAGCTAAGGCTGTGTGGAAATAAGCCATAGATAAGACTGGGTGCTAAAGAGAAGGCTGTTGAGATTAGAAACGGAAGTTGGGCCCAAAAAAGCACACCGGTCTCAATTACTGATTCGACGACACGTGCATCAAAAGTACTCTCCATCAGCCACAACGATGTCACGAACCTCTTTGATAAACGCGGATCTTGACATTAAAGTCCCATCTTGTACATGCAGTTGGGAGTATAGACGGTCAATGCACTAGGCGTTTGGCAACACATAATGATCGAGAAGCGAACACTATGATTATTCACAGCATACAAGGACAGCCACCAAGAGTGAAAACGAAGCCTGCTAGAGAATGTACATCCGTAAATACACATTCGCTGAAAGATCGCCATGGCCATTATCGAGTCGTCGAAGGTGACAGCACAGATCATGAATCTATTCTAGCAGTTGCAAAGCAACCGGCAGCACGTGCTGACAAAAGACGGCGTCAGTCATTAAGTCTAGAGGTTACTGCCTCTCTCTTCGATTACTGAATTCAAGAACAGTATTGGACACCTCTGCGGTAAACATCCACCAAAGTAAATATTGGCTCAAGCTACCATGCAAGACACACAACCATCTATCCCCATGAGATGCACCGAAGCCAGTTCCATTCACATCACGAAAAACACCATGCACGCGGATGCAGTGAGCGACATCTCCAACATGGCAAAGACTCTTCTACCGGTAGAAGCAATTTTCATGATACCTGATCTCGACCAAGGCTCTTGTGAGTGGTGTTTTGATAGATTGTGTACTACTTTCGATGGTTCTTCCCTTTGCTGCCGTTACTGGGCGCAGGAGGGTATGTCTTCGGTGGGGTTGGATTTGGCCGAGGAGGCGTCGCTGTCACAGTGTCCTACATGATCAACATACCGGCATCGAAATGTGCTGAGAATACTCACTGGATTTGGTTGCGGAAGCGGTTGGACAGTGCCATATCGTCCTCCTGTCTGCACGCGAGGTTTCTTTTTCAGCCCAGAATCGAGATGATCCTGATTATAGATTGGGGCACCCTGCACAATAAGCATGAGGATTCACAGAGCGGAGTAAGAATGGAGCGTACTTACAGTGCTATAGTGACCCACTGTCGCTGCTGTATCCATAGTTTCGGCTGAAAGAGAAAGAGAAAGGAGCAGAGTTGGATTGTTAACGTGGTTAGAGAAGTGTGGTTTGGTCCAAGTTGAGCCGAGGGGGTTTAGAGAACGTGGGAGAAAAGAGAAAAGGAGAAGTGAGATGTTAGTGATTAGAGGGAAGCCATGTTGGCATTAGCTCGGGCAAAGATAGGAAAACTACTCACCAGATACTACAGCTTCCTGATTCCCCGGCAGCACAGGCCATTGAATACTTACAGAGACATCTCCGAGGGCGTGGATGGACCTTGGATCGGTCTAACCTGGGCTTTCTTCAACCTGGGGGAAGTTGTAACCAGTATCCCGCCCGTTGAGCCAAGTGGGCACGACAAGGTCTATGATCTCGCTGGATAGACATATGCTTCATTATTAGCCAAGTTCGTAAACAAAAATTGTCATTCATTATCTCGGGATTCTTAACATAATCCATACACACATGATATACTATGGAGGGAAGTCCTGCACATATATATATCTTCACTTCGCAGCTGGATTTCTGTCCGAGTTCGTACCTGGGAAACCTATTTCTGCTTCTGACACAATCGGATCGAACAGTTGAAAGGACGGTTTGTGGGTGGTAGGGTTTTACCCCTAATAGCCGGGCGACATCGGCGGGTCATTGAATACCATATAACCTGACTATCCCCTCGTGGAATACGAGGGGAAGGTGCGACCACAATTAGATGGCACTCACTGGACAGTTCAGCTTGCTTGCTGACAGCTTGCCGTCCGCAGCAGGTGGAAAGGCAACAAAAGACACCTTAATCACCAAAAACAAAGGCCGCTTTATCTTGGACCATCAGCTTCATCTAGAGAGCTCGTTGAACAATTACTAACCTAGAGGAATCTGGAACTCCATCGTTGGGCGACCTGTGATGTGGTGCCGCTACGTCAGGGCACGTGTATGTAGTTGAGTAATATTGGTGGTGGTATTGGTGGTGGAGATGCCATCATTGAGCAATGAAATAGAGCAGGATGTCAACAAGTTCGTTCGCCTTCACCATGGTGTTGTACAAGCAAGCCTTCCGAAATCTAACGCATTGTTGAACTCCATGACTAGGACCTTTTCGTAGGGCTTTCTCTCAATGCCATCACAACTATATGTATTCCTATATTGTTCGCGGACTGCGAATTACTTCCTTGGCGGAGCAGAGGCTCAGTCATGTAAGACTTGCGCAGCAAGGCGGCTAAATAAGCCACGAGGGAGGTGTCATAAAGCCGAATCTCGCACGAAAGGACGATGTGACGTCCGATCATAAACGTACAAGGTAGGAAGGATATACAAAGCAAGAAGAGTGGTCTCAAATACGAGGTAAACCCTGTTTTTAATATATAAGATAGGTGTCCAATGCTTATAGCTTCTCTTGACTCTGGGATTTTGGCATGTAGAGAAAGCGTCTTGGGCATTTGAGAGACTATAACTACGACAGCCTTTTGATCAGCCACACATGTCACAGTTCCGATGATTACTAACTTTCGAGTTTTCAGCCTCAGAATGTGGCCGAAGGTGACATTAAGTTGGCTTATGGATTAGAGCCTAAGGGTAGTGGTAGATATCAAAGGGTAATTCTTGGTGACGCTTCCAAGACAACCACGAGCTAACTCGACAGTAAACACTTTTGTATATTTATTTGATCGTTAAACCTTGGCCTCTGCTATCAAAACCCATGGTTTTTCGACAACAGCCTCTTCCTAGACGATCTACAGCTATAAAACATTAGCCAGGCCAGAAGTCGCGTGTCTTCTGTTGCAGCGCCACAGTCTACTTCAAAAGGTTTTGACGAACCAACTTAGAGTAACTTAATTCAAATCTGGGAATAGATGTACGACTCTTGGACGAGATGAAGAAATTATGTGCAGCCAGCAAAGTCGTGCAGCTTCATTCTATATTTTACTTTATACAGAATTTCTATTATTATCTAGGTTCATTTATACTTGAGCAGCAGTGATTGATTTATATAAGCTCGAAAATATGGGCCTAAATATCGCCTACGAACAGGCTGTCGACAAGACATCCGCACACCCTGACTCCTCCCGAGGAGCAGTTGAGATGTGATAGGAAAGCTTGGTTATTCGTATGAGAAAGTGGCAGGGCTTACTGGGGTTACGAAACCATCAACAATTTATTGCAAAGGAACTCATGCTCTTGCAGAGATTGCATATATCAGAGGCCCAGCATCCCAGGAGCATGAAGACTCTTGTAAAAGATATGAGGCGCAGAACTATTCCAATCATAATTCCGCCTCTCTGCAGCGTTAACATAAGATATGTACCCTCACTACCCTCTACTAATGAAACCCATTGTTCCGTTCCGTATTGGTTCCGGTTTCTTAATGCTAGTTGCTTTCACATGCTTCTGATCATGGGTGTATGCAGTCAGCACCACTGTTACCAGTGAGGCTTATCAAGCCGAGCTGAGCATCTGCCAAGAATCGACAGCTGACCCCGCTGCTAACACGCCATGGCAAGGCTACACCATATAAGTGTCTATCATTCTGGATTATTATAAACGTACCCACTACTTCTTGACATTACAGTCAGAAACAGCGTATCATTGCATTCTCTTATCATAAAGGAATAGCGTAATCTTACAGCAATGGTTGGGGGCTAGACTTCTTCTAGATCTACCGAGTTCTCTAACATGTTTCTTAGAATAACGATTCTCCCATGTATCGTCCTGGCCAACGACTAGGCGATGGCTCCAGGCAAGTACAGCCACCAGTTTTTCTTCGTCCTTGGCTGAAAATAGCAATAGAACGATAACTGAGTCCCAACCTATATCAAGGACGGCGGGTCAAGGCCAAACCCCAACCTATCAGCTTTTACAAGAAGGCTCTACATTCGGCAGCAAAATCAAGCTTGGGAAAAATGCAACTTCTACGGCCGGGAATGAGATCAATGGCATTCCTCAGTCTATGAGTGCCAAGCAGGGAGCTTCGAAGTTTGCATCTGATATTGAGGGCGACGAAAGTGCGAAAGTGAAGGAGGGGAATACAATGAGTGTTGCAGGTGGTGAGGATGAAAGTGCGAAATAATGATTGAAATCCGAGTTCGAAGAGAATCTGTTGGTTTGTCTTTAAATTTATTAGGGATTCCACGCCGTGGGCTATATTGTGAGATCAATAAATATCTTATCTCAGCTGGCATCCATCCAAGTCTACTGACAAGCTGTTTCATGAGATCATGTCATAAGTGACCAGCTATTTAAATACTGTGATGTATGAGACTACTTTAACTTTGGACAAGGAACAATGATTCAGCAAAAGTCAGAATGGCCCGCTGCAAGCAACATGTTGACATTCATTGACCCAGCTGAAGGCAATAATTTTAGTAGTTAAGTGGACTAAGGGAAGCTAGAAGAGTCCGTTTATCCTATAAAGCTCCTATCACTATCTTCGATTCTCATGATATAAGCAAAATCTAGGTGGATTATGCTACATAGAAGCCATACCATCCTACTATATCGTTCAAATAGTGAACTTATTTCCCTGAACCACTGATGCCTCGCCTTGTATATTTCCTCCAAATTCTGACCCGCCTTGGGTATAATCACGAGGCACTTGGGGTGTTGAAACCTGCAGTTGATTGCCTTGAGTAACATCCCTCCCTTTCACGTCAGAGCTGTACTTCGATCCGCCTTGAGTGATCGACTCTCTCCCAGAAACCGCGGATTCTAATATTCGAACTCGGTCCGTCCGTATATAGCGTTCCAGTATTGCCTTGGACGCAGATGCTGCTGTTGCTGCTGCAAAGTTTTGCCACTTGTCGCTTTTGTGCGAGTCTGCATAATCGCATACTCCTTTGACGACGATACAAGGCACCTCTTCCCAGACACCAGCTCCCTCCATCTCAAATGCAATGACGCCTTCATTCCTTGCAATTTCATCCCGATCCTCTCCAGACTTCATTACAGTATCGCCCGATGCAACAGACCCAATCCAGATGGCAGGTTCTTGAACCTCGTCCTTATTGTCTCTTTCCAACGGTTGCTTTGTCTGAAGTCGCTCCCTAGCGACAAGATATTTCTTGTCGCATCCCAGCTCATCACAAACAGATTTAAGGGCTTCATCACAAACAGGATCGGATTTCTTATGGCAATCGCGGCAGACACAATTCGGCAAGCTTTGGTGTTTATGGCGGTAGCTCGAGGCAAAAAGTTTGTCCTCCACCGTTCCAGGATACTGATACTTACCTCCGCGTTTTCTCTGAGCGGCGTTGGCCTGAAGCTGTTTGAGATATTTGGCCGTGCTCTGCTGAAGCCGATCCAGACCAAGGTCGGTCTCGAACGTGACCAAAAGATTACGGACGTCCTTGTTGGGCTTACTGAGGTTGTCCTCTACAGTATTCTTGCGCAAGAACTTGTCGGGATATCGTTTACCAAGGTCATACTGAACGACCGTCTTGCTTATCACCACGTCACTTAGCAGGATTTCCTCCTCGCTGCCCATCCCAGATCGAGGCACTCCGCCACAGATCCCAACAAGGAGTGCTAGCTGTAAACCGCCATAACTCGAACGAATACTGGCGGCTGAACTAGCTGCGTTGACTTTGCCCATGTGTGGGAGAAGGGCTAAAACCACATCATACTTGCCAATACGGCCAGTCGTGTAACTATTTGGATCTCCCGCGGCTCTTCCGTAGTGATCACCATCCTCATCCCAGAATTTATCGAATAGGAGGGAAACGGCATTGTACTCTAGTGGCAACGCGCAAATGATCGCAACTGTGAAATCTTCGCGACGATTAGGTCGTAAGTCAGCCATGATTCAGAGGTAGAGTGTTAAGTAGACTCAGCGCTCTAAATCTCGCTCAAGTGGTCCGGGTTGGTATAAAATATGAACGGAGGGCGAGGCGTACATGACTGCGAACGTCCTTTGTAACATCCATGGTGGCGCCCAGTGGCAGTGGCATGCAGCATGCAGCATGCATCAATCGGCTGCATGTCTGCTAAACAGAATATCAGCTTTCAGCTTATATGACTCAGCCCCCCAGGCAGCCACCGCCAAAATCACTGTTCCCTTCCTGGCTAAAACTTGTTAATGTGACCTGCACTCCATCTTGCCCTCAGCCACCCCACCTTGCCAATTAACGACACCGACAACACTCGTTACTATTGCGATAGCTTCTGGTGCTCTGATAAAGGAGATATTTCATCGTCTAAGCTCTACCTTCCCCAGATCTTAGCCTTTGCATTTTGCGATATATCGGGACGTGGTCTACCGTTCGTCAGGCAGTAATGGACAAAGTTTCTCAAGACCGATTGACCAGCAACCCGCAATACCATATAGGCGGTTCCAACTATTCTGGTCCTGTCGTAGCGGATCATGGCTCAACCCTTCATCTTGGGAATATCACCAATTTCTTCAATGGAGAAAAGTCACCTCCTCCTTGCCAACCGTCCGCGATTGAATTAATTCTACGAGATGAGTCCCACTTCGTGGACCGGCCCGAGATTTTAGAATGGGTGCGCAAGAAATGCTCTCGGCCAGCGGGACGCGCCGCATTAGTTGGCTTGGGTGGTGTCGGGTATGCTATCTGCCCGCTCCTCTCGCTATAAATCTATTTAGTTCATAGTGCTGATTTAGCTAAAGGAAATCGCAACTCGCTATACAATATGCACATGATATCCGCGAGGGTTCACCCAGTACTTGGGTATTTTGGGTGACTGCGAGCACAAGGGCCAAGTTTGTGGAAGCATGTCGAGGAATTGCTGACAGACTGAGTCTGCCCGGGCGACATGATCCGAAGATCGATGTGCTCCGGCTTTTTAGAGCGTGGCTCAATGACGAGAAAAACGGACAGTGGGTTATGGTGCTGGACAGTGCTTGCGACGTTGAAATATTCCATACCCCAACAGTAAGATTTCCAAACACGGATTTCGCAGTTACCACGGAACAATCACTTTCAGAATTTTTGCCGCAGTGCAAACATGGCTCAATCCTTGTTACGTGTCGTAATGTTGATGTAGCGCAGCGGTTGACGGGCGCATCTGATAATATCTACACCGTGCCGACCATGGATGAAGATCAAGCCCTAGATCTTTTCAAAAGAAAACTTGGGGAAGACAGCTGTAAAGATAGTGCGGTACACTTAGACCTTGCTGCAGACCTGGTTCGTGCTCTAGATTTCATGCCACTTGCGATCACTCAGGCGGCCTCATACATAAGTCTGCGGAAACCTCGAACATCGATATCATCGTACTTGAGAAAATATCGGAGGAGCGATAGGTCGAAGCTTAGCATCTTGAACAAGGAATTCGGTGACCTTCGGCGTAACAACAACCTATCAAACTCTGTGGTGACAACCTGGCAGATAACATTCGAACAGATCAATCAAGAGAGGCAATCAGCGGCGAATCTACTATCTTTTATGAGCTTCTTCAATCCACATGGCATCCCAGAGTCAGTGCTTCATAGTTATGTGGAGGATATAGGAGAGGATGGAGAGGATGAATATGATGACGATCTTGAAGTCTTAAGAGGGTACTCGCTGGTGACGGTGATGACTGAGAAAGCTGATGTCTTTGAAATGCAGGCTCTTGTGCAATTCTGCATGCAAAGTTGGCTATCAGCACGCCAAAGCAAAGAGCGGTGGAAGCAAAAGTTTCTTGACATTATGTCGAAAGAGTTTCCAACTGGTGAATATGAAACTTGGGCAAACTGTCAGAAGTTGGCTCCCCATATTGAATCTATCACGAAAGAAGCACCCCAGGACATGGCGGACGCTAGGAAGTGGGCTCGGTTACTAAAAAATGCGGGATGGTATCAGTACAAGATAGGAGACTACAAGTTGGCAGAGAAGATGCTAACAGATGCTATGAATGTGATGGAGAGGAAAGGAAATCTTGGTAAAGAGGTTCTGGAAACACTTGTAGTCATGGACCATCTAGGGGTTGTCTTAGAAAAGCAGTGCAGATATGACGAAGCTGGGAAGTGGAATAGGCGAGCATTAGAGGGCAGAGAAAAGGAACTAGGAGAAGACGACGAACTTACTTTGCTGAGCCTCAGCAATTTTGCAATGACACTTGAGGGCGATGCCAAGTATGACGACGCTGAGAAGATGAATCGTCGAGCGCTAGAGAAAAGAGAGAAGATCTGCGGAAAAGAGGGTGCCAGCACTATCGAGAGCATGAACAATCTAGCCTCTACGCTGCGATATCAAGCCAAGTACATGGATGCACTCAAACTGATTACTCGTGCATGTACTTGGAGAGAGCTGAACCTTGGGAAGGAGCACCCAGATACGATTGATAGCCTCAGTAACTGGGCATCGACCTTGGCACGCCAAGGTAAATTAGACAATGCCGCAAAGATGTACCGAGAGGCATTGGCAAGAAGCACAAAGGCACTTGGAACAGCACACCCTGACACGTTACTAAACATGAGTCACTTAGCTTTGGTGTTGCTCAAACAAGGAAATATCTCGGAAGCCAAGAGACTGAGCGAAGGCGCGGCAGAAGGAATTGCAAAATCTTTGGGTTCATCAAACCCAGACACCCTCACCGTTATCACCACGCTAGCGACGGTCATGCAGAAGCTGGAGGAATATAAGAAGGCTAAGGACCTATACAAAAGTGCACTGAGTGGCTTCGAAGACCAACTCGGACCACATCATCCACACACACTACGAACCATGACCAATTTGGCTGTCATACTACGGAAGCAAGGGGAATTCGACAAGGCAGGGGCAATATACCAAAAAGCAATAGCTGGTCTCAAAAGATGTTTTGGTGCACAGCATCCTGACGTACTAGCATGCTCGAATAACCTGGCAGTATTGCTAGAAAAGCAAGGAAAGCTCGTTGACGCAGAGATAGTAGCTGTAGAAGCTTTGCATGGGTTTGAAAAGACGCTGCCGCACGGCCACCCAAGTACGCTGAATTGTATGAGAACCGTGGCGAGATTGCTACACGCCCAGAAGAAGTATGGCAAGGCAGAAGAAGTGAGCCAGAAAATAATGGATGGATCCAAAATGGAATATGGCCCGGAACACCCAAAAACGTTGCAAAGCATCGGAGATTTAGCATATCTATTACACAGCCAAAACCGGTATCATGATGCATGGAGTTTGTATGAAACGGCCTGTGCAGGATACGAGAAGCTTGGTCAGAACGACAAAGCTTCCCAGACTTGTTCTAAGCGGTTTGGGTCCATGCTCAGTGAGATGAAGTCACGGAACCTCACTGCGCCTTCTAATGGAATTATTGCAACTACTCCAGCGTGCGATGATGATACCAGGTTCGAAGGGAGGAAGCAAGAAGAGACGTTCGAACTACGGCGTGGAGACCAAGAGCCAAAAGCCCCAGGAGCGGCCGATGCTAATATGAAGGCGAAGCGAAGATCTTCATATTGCCTCGACGAGTCAGAGGGAGAAAAGTTCCGCAAAAGACAGAAGATGTGAAACTAATCTTCCGAGCGCAAAATTGATCGTGAGAATGCCTCATCTTTGATTGTAGGGCCGTAGATAGTCAGTCCTTTCAACTACTTCGATCTTTGTGAGTCGAATCTCTCTGTGACCTGTACACCGTTCAGAAACTAGAGATGCTACTAATATCCAAAGGACTTCACTAACGAATACAGAAAAAATACAACGTTTCTACAAATGAGGTACTAAAGACCAAGATCGACTTATTTATAATACACGCAAGAATCATAAACCAATAGCATTCAGTCCCATATGACAATTCAATGTCAATATTTCGAAACACTATAAGTTCCTGATCTTGTCCGTTAGTTTCAATTCTGAGAAAAGCCACCTCGGATTAGAGAATCTTGATGTCTCTGATCACTGCACCTCAGTCTGGCCCCAAATTCTGCCAAACATTGAACAATCATTCATCCAGCAGTGGAAGGCAACCAGTCCCCGTTTCAGGCAATATGCTACATACTTTTGGTCGACCCCGGTGCTCCTGAGAAGTATGTACTCTTGTTGTGTTAAAAGACGTCTCCGTAAAGATCATCATACTTCTCCAATTTCTGATCGTGCGATGGTGATGTTGTTCTTGGACGCCGGCGGAAAATGCAACGGTACGTGCTAGAGACGGATCTGGTATTTCGGTAGTTCTTGGGAGGAAACCCTTTGGTTTAAGAGCCACTGTCGCTGTTGATATATGTTT
Organism: Coleophoma crateriformis; assembly: GCA_003369635.1. NCBI lineage: Eukaryota > Fungi > Ascomycota > Leotiomycetes > Helotiales > Dermateaceae > Coleophoma > Coleophoma crateriformis. The sequence goes on from PDLN01000004.1 coordinate 463,009, forward strand.
CGCCTCGGGTCCGGTTAGGGCCCGGTGGCAGACCATGGCCTCTCCCTCTTCCCCTTCGTTGCCGTCTTGGGTCGACTTCTAGTTCAACCCTGTCTGCTCCATGCCTTCCTCTTCGAGGAGCCAAAGGGCTCGCATTCGGGGGTCGAGGTATATTTGGGGGCGGAGGAGGACCAGCTGCACCTGGCCGATGTATGTTTCCCAGGTTGCCACCATCACCACCGACTACTGGAACGAAATGTACACTGCCTCCGTCTTCTATCGACGACGCCGCCGACCAACTTTCTGACCCCTTCACACTACGAGTGATCCTACAACAGAGGAGGCCTAAAACAATTCCCAGGGTAACAAATAGTACAATGATGATAGCGATGACATAATTTCGTTGGGTCATTGTATGAAGGCAGAATATGATCGGCGGAGTGACATTCCTAACGAGCACCTTGAGCTTGGCGAGGTAGCGAGACGGAAACGATTCAACCCTGCTGAGTATATGAGGGTAATATGCTATGCATATCAGATAACAATTTGGAATCCCCTTAGTTTGATAGAATAATACTAGAAAGTGAGAAGTAACATGTATAAACAGAAAGCAATACTAGACGGGTGGTCGCATCTGAGTCCACCTCAACCCCTGCATCGATAATGCAGGTGTGGGGTTCGCGGGGCAACTATCATGCCCAGTATCTCCTGTGGGGGCCGTTTGAGCAGTGCCAGTACGTATAGATAAGGGACGTTCTAGATAATATCGTTTAAGTGCTACCGTGATATTTTCCTTTACTTTCACCGTGCGGAGGGGAAAGAAACAAGCAGGAAAAGCCAGGTCGAGTGCCTCCGAACGTGCATGGTAGTATGCAACCATGTCTTATGTGTCGAGGACAGTCTGGTTTCTTTTGTCACTGACATATCTTCCCAAAAGCTTGAAACTTTAGGAGTTCATTTTCTGAATATAGTCTGGGAATAAAACCACTGTCATTTTCTGTGATACGGTGCTTTTCTGGAGCTTTTGACGGCAGCATCCCATTAGCAGCACTCATTAGAACTACAGACCTATCTATCTTGGCCTTTCATCTATGCTACTAGCTAGCGACCCTACCGATCGTCTATGGCTGCAGATGTCACTCTACTTACTGTAACACGTCCTTTCGTATTGGAGGTTTCGATTGAGTCGGATTTGTAGATAGTAAAGCTTTAAGAAATCGAGGCTGAGCTTGGGACCTTTTGTAGAGGCTTTGAAACTAAGGGGTAGATTAGATGAGGATTCATAGAGTAGCAAGTAGGTAGTACACACTAATCGCACGGTAGCATGTCAGCATTTTCCAGTCGTGGTACCTCTGGTTTAGGTGAATTAGTCGCATATAATGTGCAGTCATATTTCTCTCCTGGAAGAACGTCCTTGGTTGGATATATAAACAATACGCGGTGAAGATTTCGATAATTCCAAGAACAGAGCATTCCCTCTCGGGGTACATAGCTTTAACACGGTCTGCTCAATTGGTTTTATTAGACTGCCGTACCGTAGGAAACTTGGTCCGCAGAGATCTGTATTCTCGAGGTATTTTGGTCCTCTGTTTTATGCTAAGTTGGACAACAATTGAAAAGTCCATCCAATAAGAAGCGAGATACCATTCACGTGCAACAACCTTTACGACATTGTTTAGCGCCCACCTAAAACCACATCCTTGAAGCTGTGGTACCTTGATACAAGTAACTTATCCGCATCGCCTTGAAATCGGCTTGATTATGTCATTGCATTCTTGACGAAAGCAACCGGCGACCATTCGTGAAGCTCGACCTACTATTATCCTTTCCATCGATTGCACCAGTAAAAATGGCATTTACAGCCCTTTTAATCCTGCTTGCCCTCATTCTCGTCTTCCTCCTTGTAATCTACTACCCACCAAAACTGCTCTTCGATTTTATGCAATGGAAACACCCCGGTGTCCTCTTCCACGTGCCACTTCCACCTACTCATCGAACTGTTGCTCTCACTCTGGATGATTGCCCGTCCTCCTCAACCTCCACCATGCTCGACTCGCTCAAAAAGTACAACTGCAAAGCGACATTCTTCATTATTGGGGATCAAATTCCCGGCTACGAACATATAGTTCAAAGGATCCATGACGAGGGGCATGAAGTGGGTAATCATGCCTGGACCGACGAGAAGACTGTCTTACGGCCACTCCCCGAAATTGAGCGTCAGATTAAAGCTGTAGATGCCTTATTACCTACCAACTCCAATGGCCTGAAATACTTCCGTCCTGGAGGAGGCTTTTTCTCGAACAAGATGGTGGAGATGGTCACGGGTTTGGGCTATAAAGTAATTCTTGGTTGTGTTTATCCGCATGATCCGCAGATCTGGAGTGCATGGGTAAATTCTAGGCATGTTTTGAGCATGGTGAGACCTGGGGGAATTATCATTATGCATGATCGGAGACTTCATTCTGCGCCACAGTTAGAACTGGTGTTGGAGGGATTGACGGCTAAGGGATGGGAGGTGGTTTCGCTCGGGAAGATGTTGGATATTGCGGGAAAAGTGAATGGAAAGAAGAGTGGATGATCATAGGCCTGCTATATGAGATATCTAATGACAATGAAACAAAATTTAATCAGGAGTATCAAGACCAAAGGACTAGCCAAGCTGGAGCAATCGTAAATGCTACTTTTGTGACCAAGTACGTCAAGACACTCAGTCGCCATCTTTACTAGTTCCCTGCTTTAGCGGCTTCAGCGGCTTCTCTCATTTCCTTCTTCTTCATCCATGCTTCCATTAATGTAGTCTTAATCGTCTCTTCTCCATTTTTAAAATTCTGGATACAAACTCTAACAAGCATATCAATTTGCTCGGGCGTCCAAACAAGATTATACGAGCCAGAGAACTTCGCAGTTGAAGGATCAAAATCTGGTACAGCTCTTTCATTAGGTAATAGTGGCATATACACCATCGTGCACTCGTGGTGACATATCGGCGCGGGAGGGTTTGTCACAGTATTGCCGTACGAGTCTACGACGGTGGGAGGGCGGTCGATGAGTTTGCCGTCGTATACCTGCGCATATAAACCCTTGAAGCGATCAGGATCGTTCTTGTCAGTTCCAGCTTTGATGTCGCTCCGTTTGGTGAACTTCAGGCCACGTCGGCTTCCGATTTGGTCAACCCGCTCTTGAAAAGTATCTTTCTGGACATCACTTGAGGCGTCCATGTTGAGAATGACGTCCACCTCTCTACTTGGATGTAGCAAGACGTAAGTAGGACAGTTATTGTCCATCCCACTATCGACGAGATGTATTCTTGGTGAGTTCTCGATGCCTGATGGGTAAAATTGCCCTTGTTGAAGCTTGGTCAAATGGAAAACAAAGTTGTGCTCATTGCTGGCATGCAATGGATGGTGATTCTGGAATTCTTCAGTCCCTTGTTTCCCCCAAAAATGAGTTATCTTAGATGCAATATCTTCTATAGTATTTCCGATGAAACCAGGAGGAAGTTGTCGCTTGATTGTAGAGATATATGATGACAGTGGCCCCGCTGGTGCACCTGTCGCCAGGCCAAGCAGCAAAGAGAGAGATTGCTCTGGGAGTTGCATTGTTGATTTTCCTTCTACATAGGGTCTCCCGAAACCCCATGTTGGAACCCATGCCTCGAGTTCATCACAGCCGACCTCGAAGGGTGTCATTTCATACCACTGGAACCATGCGTCTTTCGCAGCCTTATGCTCCAGCGCAGAGTGGTCTGGTTCTTTGAATGGCTGATCCTTGTCCTCCCAGTCCTTCCATGGCCGTTCATGTCGAATTGCTGTGATGATCGGAAGTGGCTCCTCTCCATTTTCAAGATGCTCCCTAGCACTGGTCCATTTATACCAATCGTGGTTAAGCCCTGCAACATCCTGCGTGCTAGGCGGATCCTGGTGGAGAAATATGTATCCGGTGATGAAGACCGAGTAGAAATCCATTGCCACAGTATGCAAACCACTATAATGTTTCTGCACTAGCGGCCCTAGCGTCACATACGAACTATCGGGGGCGGTGAGGAGCTTTCTAATAGCGTCCGAAGAAAGGGGATGATGTGGATGGAGTCTTTCCTTGCAGTTTTCGATTACCCTCTCCATACTTGCTTTGCCGAAGGTATAGTACGCTGCGAGAGACCAGCAGGCTCCTGATACTCCTGCTACGTAAGTGAACAGATCCCACAGCCCAGTCTGCTTCATCTTCTGGCAGTAACCCAGAACGCCGATCATGGCTCGGAAACCACCACCACTCCCACCGAAGCCAATGATAGGAACATCCTCTGGATGCACCTCCGCAGGGTCTAAGTTAAGATACTGTGCAAAGCTATTACGAACGTGCACCTTCCGCATATCCAAGAATCGCCTTTCCTCAAGTCCTAAATCAAGTCCCTTTCGCACCTCGGCGACTTTCAGGACCTCGGGGTATCGGACAACATTGTTAATATTTTGCTTGACACTTCTTTCGACCTTGATGGCTTTCTCTATGATGCTTATATCTGCCACGGCTTCTGGAAATGCTGGTTTCACTTTGTCGTTCCAGAGACCTTTCACCTTGTCCTTCACTGAGGAATGAGACTTGTCCTCTTCATCTCTGGTTCCATCATCTGTTGAATGGTGTGATCCGAGATGACCACCCATGAACATGCTCTTCTCATACTCCTGCTGCTCAACCGATTCTGACTGGCGAAAACATTTCCTGAGACACTCAGTAGCTGATCTTTTCCTGGAGTAGTCTCTTATACATACTCATAGTCGTCTGATTTCCCAAACATAATGGCCGGTCTTTCTAAACATGCACTGATTGCTTCAAAAGCTCCAACTCTCGCTTAGATGGATGATCGCTGCTTCTTTCGGGTCTCCTTTGAGGAATTCTAGACTTCCAATTGCCAGTTATCAGGTACAGGTGCGCCAAAGGATATTCTAGAATGACGCGCTATCAGCTTGGCTTAACGAGTACTACCCGGCAAGCTGGCAAAGTTCCTTTTCACGTGAACTAACCTTATGTTCTGCTCGCTTTCAATTGTACCTCCTTTTATGTATAAATCAATGAGATCGTTGTCTGAGTTGCAAGACGAAGTTTCATGGTAAAGATGACCAGCAACATCTGGATGGATATCTCAACATGGAGGTTGCCCTACCTAGCCAATGAGAAGCTCATTCGTGAACCGTGGCGGACCGTGGGCTATTTGAGGGTCTACCACGGCCATCGAAACCTGTTCGCTTAATATACGTTTGTCAATGTTAATGTCGTATAATTTATACAAAATTACGGGGTACGTAGTTTACAAGTAGCGAGAAACACGGAATTAGAAGCCGCAAACGGGAATAAGTATATAAGTTAACGTGTGGGATAAGCGAATGAGACAGACAAGCGAATAAGACAGTTTTCATCAAAATTACTACCTTTATCTTATACTTGTATTTTCTTAATAACCAACTATAGTATCCTCTTTAAATGAAAGCTAGCTTATTCTAGCTCTCTAAGCTCTCGAAAATAACCCTTAACTTAGCGTACGAAAGGCTATAACTATATATAAGGTCTTATATATAACCTTAGTACGACGCGTTAAAGGAAAACCTTCTTAAGTAGAAATAGTCGTTAAATCACGAAAGCTTTCTAACCTAGAAAAGGAGATTATCGTTTAAAGGTTACTTAACCTAGATTCCTAAGGATTTCTAGTCTAAATTAGTAGTATATTAGATATAGCTAATCTTTTACTTTGTAAATATAACGCGTTACTAGTTAGAAAGAAATAGGTAACTAACTTTATAAAACGATAACTATAACTTAAAATATATTAAACGCGTTCGTATAATAATTAAAGAGTATTATATAAAGATTTAAAGAAAATTTAGACTTAGTTTAGGCTTATAATAAATTTTATTATAAAATTTAGGATATACGTTAAGGATATATTTAATTTTAACGAGACTAGGTTTTTAATAGGATAAATTAATATAACTATTATTATTATAAGCTTTAATCGTATAGCTAAACCTAAGTTATACTAGCTTAGTAATAGAGAATAGGTAATAGTTATTTAAGGAGTTAATTCTTAAGGTTAGGCTATTCTATTATTCCTTGTATTTAAAGGTAAAAATATCTTAGATTCCTAGTACAAAAAAGGGTAATTACTATCTAGTATTTAAGCTAGTATTTTTAAAAATAGCTAGATAAATAATAAAGTCTCTCTAGAATAGCTAGAGTACTTTAATAAATATACTTAAGAGAAAATAATTAAGAAATATCGTCTTCTTATCTTAGATAGTTATAAAAATTATATATTAGCTAAGTTCTAAGAATATTATTATATAAATAATATTCTTATACTTTATATACCTATCTATTTATTTTACCTACTTTAGCCTTTAGATATTAGTTATTTTAAGCCTTTAAAGAAGTTATACGGTTACTAAATTAAAGATATAATATATAACTAGATTTCGTATATTTTAAAGGAAGTATTTATACTAGTATTTATCTAGGTATTTAAAGCTACCTTTACTATAGAGAATATCTAAGGAGGGTTTAGAGGAGCTAGCCTTATACCGTACGACCTAGAAAAGGTCCTATTATAGCTAGATATTCGACTACTAACTCTAATACCTAAAAGCTTATATCTATTAACCTTTTATTTATAGATCTATAAAATACTATAAATAGCTAAAGAGGTAGTTAAACAAGTAACTCTTATTAAGAGTAGGATCGTATAATACTATAGTAGCTCTCTAACTCTAATTTTAGACTCTATAGATAGATTATAAAAAAGTACAAGTAAAATTAAGTATAAACTTATACTTATTAAGGTAGAGCTTATAAGACTTTAAGCTATAAATAAAGAACTAAGCTAACGCCGTAAGATAAAAAGAAAGGTACTATAACAAAGAAGGAGTCTTAGTATAGAAGAGGTCTAAGTATTAGAGGCAGAGAAGGTAATTTAGACCTAAATTTCTATAGAACAAGGTTAAAATAAGAGGAGGGAAAAGTAAGGCGAGTTATATGATTAGCGCTATAGAGCCTACGGGGAGACTAGTTATAATAGACGAACCTGTTAGGCTAATAACGTTGCTTCGTACGATATAGAGGCTATAAAGGAATAGTTATTTGAAGTTATATTAATAAAGTTATTTGTATTTTAAAGTTRGTATATTATATRACTGTCTTATTCGCTTGTCTGTCTTATTCGCTTATCCCACACGTTATATCATAAAGCAACTATAACCTCTCAACAGTCTTTGATGGTCTATAAACACAAAGGAGTAGCATTTCTCGTCTTCAAAATAATCAGACGGTAGACTGGATATCGTAGATACTCGGCTCGATTGTAAAGATAATTGATACATTTAACAGAGTATATCTCAAGAGTATGTCAAACTCCAACGCCGAAAAAGGGAGACTTGTTTGACGGTCTAACAACTGCGATTACCACTTACGGGGGCTCAACTCCCACTCTACATTTTCGACAAATCAATTTTACAAATCCAAAGAGACGCCCTAGGGAATAATTCAACATTTACAGTTCGTATAACTTTATTATAGTCCAAGACCTAAGCTGCTTAGGGTGTTTCCGTATAGCCGCCCTGGGCATTAGGATCAATTTCGCGCATGAGCGATAAAGCACAGTTATCACGTAAATTGCTCTTACATGCGTGATATAATGGAGTAACACGGTTATCGTCGCAGTCTCTTACTGATTGCTATGCGTCACGTCGACTACAGTAAAACTTGCGGTAGAACTGGCAGCTTGATGCAGAGTAAATATTGGAGGCTGTATTGTCTTCCATTTTGAACCTATGGAAGGAAGCTGTGGCGCGTTACAAAGAGCTGTGCTATAAATAATGTTTTCCAAAAGCATATCTTCAAGGCGAGGAGACCAAAATCCAAGAATACTGTTTTGGAGAGGCTCGTATTCGTCTCAACTACATCATAGACGAAAGATATCTGTTTTCAGCATCGAGAAACGTTTTGGTGCAATTGATGCGATCAGATGACATGTTTTGACATTGTAGAACATACTGGTCGAAGGCGAACGCCGCATGGACTGAAAGAACGGTTGTTCCGAATTGGTCAAATAGTTCAACATGACTTTGTAATGGAGCTATAACAGATCGAGTATCAAGTAACATAGACAATCTGAAGGTTTTTGTATACTGGTTCCTTGTTTCCAGTGTCAAACTGGGTGCTATGGTTATTGCTGGTAGCAACCCTCCAGTGATTTGGGACTTTTTTGCTGACAAATCCGTACCTATTGGCAGGACACTAACCTGTTTGACGCTAGAGGCAGATTTCATTAACGACATACTTTGATCTGCGCTCCTTCCAGCATATCATGTTCCCTCCCGCATCACTTTACCGTATCTCAGCTCATTAATACGAGTAGGCTGGGGAGCGTTTTCTTCCCTTGATGCTGCTGCCGAGGACTATTCATAGAGTTGAGATTGGTCTACTGCCTTTTCTCTCTTTTCAACGCCCCTGTCTAGGCCGCGACACATCCATAGGAAGTCGAGACCTGAACTACAACATGGATGCGATGCCACCGGAGATCCTCCGGATTCTTATCAATAGTACCGAGCAAGCTGATCTTCCAAGCCTTCGACTTACATCCAAAGCACTATCAAGTCCAGCAACGGCGCGCCAATTCGAAAAACTACACGTAACTCCTTTCGAGACAAGCTTAGCGTCGTATACGTCTATTCTTACAGACCCAAACCTTTCGGCATATGTGAGAACTGTAAAGTTCACCACATCCGAAGATCCAAATGATGACGACCGTAGTGATGCAAACGAATCGGAGCTCCCTGAGGACTATGAGAATGCCCTCACGTCTGTTAATCAGTTTCCAAACTTAAAAGGAATAGAAATGGAGTTTTCCATAGTGTGCTCTTCTCCTAGCGAAGAGAACTGGTATTTGTCTTCTGCGGCAGAATCTATAGACTTTCGTTTCGAAGTTCTCAAGAGCCTGATTAGTGCTTTGGATAGCCCCCAACGTTCAGGTATTCGATCTTTGTCTCTCAAAAATCTTCAGAATTTCAATGACGAGAGGCTCGTTAACAATCCGGAGTTTCTCGCGACATTAGCTAGCCTCTCAGAGCTACGTCTAAAGATCGTGACGCAATATATCGATTCCAGCCCAGAAAACAACTGGAGCTTGCCTGAAATGCATCAATTTTTCAAAGAATTGCCTGATGTATGGCTCAAGCCCGCAGCCGAAAATCTGGAGAGTCTGACTATCCATGCTGATACCTACTGGGGCTATATCCCCAAATCAGATTTCCGGTCTCTCAAATTCCCCAAGCTTCGCAGGCTGGAGTTGGGAAATTATGCATTCTCTCATGAATGGCAATTGGAATGGATTATATCGCACGGTGAAACTCTTGAGGAGCTGATACTAGATGACTGTCCTATTGTCTCGTATACCTACAACTATGGCTCGCTGGACGACGAAAACTACCCAGTAAACCCTTTGGAGGATACTGCGGAGGCGTACCAGTGTGAATACCCCCGGAGTTGGTCTCATTTCTTTACGAATATGAAGGAAACACTTCCGAAATTGAAACATTTCAAAATGGGATCTGGGGATTGGGATGAGGGGAAGAATTTCGACGGCGCCAAGTGGAAACACATAGGATTGACTCATCATTCGAAAATGCCTGATGATCCATACTATGGAGACGAATCATATATGGGATTCGACAGAGGAACTGGGCCTAGTCCATGGCTAACATTACAAAGTTATGCTGAGTGCGTTGACGATAGAGAAACACCCCAGGCTGTGCATGAAAAGGGCTCCTTCAATGCAAAAGAAGATGAAATTGCCTATCAGGCATTGCTTGACACTATAAAGACGAGATCTTGAGTAAACTGGCGAGATACTACAGAGGCTGAACTTCCCGCATAAGTAACATAAGTTATCGGTATATCTATTTGATTGGAAGGGGAAGCTAGTGTCACTCCACTCAACTTATCAGTCATGTTCGTTGTCATCAAGGAGACTGGTATCTTACAAAGAAGTGAAAGCTACGACAGCCACAAAGTCAGTGTTACCATATCTACAGAATTATTATCGTGACAAGTAGAGAACATCCATGTTTTTGGTTTGTCGGTGGTTTATTCTAGTATAGATAATTCTTACCCCACGGAGACTTATATACTTTATCTAAGTGGAACTTCCGATAAGAAACAAGTATTAGCAAGTACAATTAAATTCCAAATTTAGTGCCCTTCTTCATCCCGTTGCGAGTATCTGGCACCGAGTTCATTTGGTTTTATCTGTAAAGACCACCACCCCTCATAGTCAGGTACGATGATGAAGGAATCAATGAAGACCAATTACTTCAATTTCGCCTATCATCCAAGTCACAGCGGGGAGTCATTGTTATTCCATCTAGAGCATCTACTGCAAGGCTCAGTGATTTGACAGCTGACATGACATAAGCACTGATGATACTACTGGTATTGTCCGAGACAAGTAGGCAGACGAAGGCGCAATTGTAGAAACCTTATTGGCATGCTTGCAGTTCATTTATTTCGCGCCAAGAACAACCGCAGCAGTAGTTTGCTCGGTAGTTTGCTCTGCTCTAAACAAGGTGTCAGCACATCGAGCAAGTTTTCGACATATATAGAATGACGTTTAGCTCGAACTCTTACTATAGATTCTTGCCTTCTACATCTTATCAATACGATTATCGCTTAAATTGTTGGCCTTCAAGCTTTATTCCCACTTACAGATCTCTCACAACTTGACTGATAACAACATATCTGCTGAACGCCGCTGGGACCAGCGCCGCTTCCAACTTGAAGAGTCCACGATCCACGACTCGAAATGGTGGTGCTCGTACAGTATTCATTGAATACATGATCCCAGGTACAACCGTACCGCCGCATTTCCACACCCGGTTTGCAGAAACATTTGACTTGATCAGCGGATCCATGCTAGTCTACAGCAGCACCAGTCCCGACCTCGATACTCCAGATGCATCGGCTCAGCAGCAGAAGATCGGGGAGGAAGTCACTGTTCAGCCGAGAATATACCACAAATACGTGGCAGGTGACGAGCCGACGGTGCTCCGAGCAATCGTGATGCCTGGGGATGGTGACTTTGAGCGGCTGTTGATGATTTTGAACGGGATGGATGCCGATGGGGAGCTACGGAAGATGGGGGACAGTGTCGTCCTTATGGGACTCAGTGATGCGCATCTTATCGGGCCAGCAAGGGAAATGCTAGAAAAAGTTCTGCCCGAAAACAAAGATGAGGTTGAGGCGTTAAAGAAGGGCCGTTAGCCAAATACGATACGGAGGAGGCTCTGCAGGATCTGCTAATTAAGACTAACTAGTGTCAGATATCGACAACAGATTACGTTTTTGCCGCCTTGATCCTCGTTCTAGTCCTATTCTTCCATATCATGAGCAACGTCTTCGTGTTTCTTCCAGGCTCCTCGTTAGTTTCTCCACAGGCGCACCCAGCCATCTTGACCACGCTCAAACTTTCAAAGCCTAACGTGACCACCAGCCATTGGGGTTGCGTAAAAAAACATTACCTTTTTTGTATTGAGGTAATAATTGACAGTACTCTCTAGTCTGCGTCTTCAAGGAGACCAGAGTATATCCTTGAGCGATTATTGTCCTCTCGCATTAAGTCAAACTTCTACTTCTGAATCACCCCTTGATAGGAACAGCGTAACTGACAAACAAAGCGCACTTCGCCATTCGATATAGGGTTCTGTCACTATTTCTCATTGCGATCCTCTGGTTCGCAGCGAATATAGTGACAGGTAGTCATGTTAACATTATACTATTGATCTGTACAGCTTCCAAGTTTATCTGATCTTTGCGATGATCTCGCAGCTTGCGGGGAAACTTTATCCCTTACCTCCGGAGTCAGGAACCTCTGGACTATCGAATGGCCTGGGCTGGGTCAAGTACAAAAATGTGCCAAGAAAGCTGACATAAAAGAGGTGAACACTTCACCCTACTTAAGGTGACAACGGGATGGCTTATAAGCCGGAGTCCAATCATTGTGCTAAGGGCTTACCGCTAACGCCCTTCATCGGCTAAACCTGTGTAACAAGCCTCGTATCTTAAAGATTGCCTCATGTAGGGTGTCGGTCTTTGTGTCCAAGGGATGTTCAACTCGGGAGGGCTCTGCTCCATTTGCGGGACACAAGTTTAAACGCGATCAAGTACCAGTCTGGAACTTTCCGATTATCCTTAGGGTAATGAGATGCCCACTCTGTGGTGTCACACGTATGTAAATCTATATCCCTTGGGTGCTTGGCTTCTTTCACTTTCTCTATATATATTTTTACAACTTCTGATCCTATTTTACTCCACACCTCAACCTTTCAAGTATTCTGCCATCTCCTACTATTCTATTGAGATACTCTTCGGCCTTTGCCTTAACTCTCACCTGTCAGCGATTTCATGTGCAACCATGAAGACTTCTATTTTTATCATTGTAGCTACCTTAACAACCGGAATTTTGAGTAATCCTCACCCGGTTCCTGCCGAGCTTGTGGAGCGAAAGCCATGTTACCATGCCAGCACTTGCAGCTGGTTCTTTGCTGCCAAGTGTGAGGAGTACTGCCGAGAACAAGGAGGTCAGAACTCAGGCGTTGACCGCATGGAGAAGTGCGATCTTTTTAATAGAAAGAGATGCTGCTGTACATCTTGAGATCCTCCATGTGGCACAGTAGTGTCTGGCTATGGTATTTCTCTTACAGGTCCGTTATAGATTGACAGCTACTGAATTTTATAAATAGACATGCAAACCTCTTTCCTTGTGATTTTGACTCAAAATCAACGCTCTTTGCAAATTGAGGTCAGGGTTTCGTAATCGGGTGTTGCATGAGATCACTGGTGAAAAGAATTCGAGATATAGGAAGTTAGAGAGCCAATTATGGATCCAATCAAGTCAATTTAGCCTACCTTTGCTTTTAAAACTTCTGCTCGAGAAAGGATGACGCTTGATGTGCTTGTTAGTCACTACTGAGAAGAATTGATGGGTGAGTTCTCGCGTGCCAAGTCCGAACAATAAATGTTTGCAATAGATACTTGCCAAGTTTTGTAGTGCGTAATGCCGAGATCAGTGAGATGTAATCCTTTGGTATATTTTATATCCTTCTTGTGACTTGAATCGTATTCTATGACTCTCAAGGCCTTTCGCCTTCTTCGTTCTACGCTTCGGACTTGCTCAGACTAACTTTTACAATCCTTCTACATCTAGGTCATCATTTCAGGGATAAGGCGTTTCATGCGTTGAGCCTGCAGTAACTTGCATAAGGCAAAGCCAGTTTTCAGAGAAGTTGCTGTGATTATAAATGTTTATTGTAAGTAATATACCACGTAGCGGAAGTTCCTATTCTAAACCTCTGTTTGATCTTACATTCCTTTTCTTTCCTCTCTTCCCTCTGTTACTGAAAATAGGTATACTAGACTAGTGATGAAGCATTAGCAATATAATGCATGAATAGATGTGAATCATGAAGTAGTACTGCCAATGGCTACTATACTAGATTTCGCACTAATAACTTTGATAAATATAAAGAGATGGTGGACAAGATAACGAGATCGACTGACTCGTAATCAACGGAGATATACCTAAAAATGCCTTAAGATTCAAGGATCAGGTAGCTATACTAGTCCATACTGAGGCGTTTGAAAGATTATTCACGGTTATTGCAAAGAAGCTCATACCATTTATATTGCAGGTACCCCTCAGATAAGTTCAAGGCCAGTTTGACTGATCCAAGTATCTTAACTGCAGGGACCATAGCGGAAAATATGTCATCTTACTATTGAGTTCTAAAAGACACTTTTTGAGGACTAGAATATCGAGTTGTATAGAATTTTTACAAAATATTGGTTAAGATATGATAGAATCAAAATCGGGATTTTCCGTGTATTTTCGAGTGGTGCACTAGCTTATCGTGTACGTTATCTGAGATATCCAATAATGTATGATACATTGCATGGCACCGTACGAGCATTAATACAAAGACAAGGCAGAGTTTTGGGGCTGTTCTTAATATGGACGAATCTTGCTTTCCAAGGCACGGTATCAATCGTACTTCTTATGTTAGATGCTTATGTGCCTAACGTAGCCTCAATAAACTGGATAACCAGCGCAATAGTCCGCCAGCCTGCCAACCTTTGCAAATTTTGCAACTTGATTTTGAATCTTTATATCATCTATTCGCCTTATTACTCTCTGCAGATTCCAGGACTCAAGTGATTCGTAAGCAGCGTGTAGGGAAAATAAGCAACGTGCAGGGGGTAAACATCGTAAGCGCTTATCGCGCGTTGACTATCACTCCTGAAGGATACTATTACGGGTTCCTTCATATTATAAGACTTTGTGATAGAATCGCATCAACTCTACGTCTCTTGATAACAAGACAAGAGTATGTCCCCTATCCTAGTAAGTGCGGGTGGGACCACTTCACCTCACACGCGTGGATCGCATCATGGAGGGTGTAGGCTCCGACATTTCGTCTTGCCAGACGGCAAGAATGTCCACATTGCTCTATCGCCAGAAGAAGCAGACTCCCTTCGCGAGAGATTGAAGGTTGTCTCCGATGACGAGCCATTTGATCTGGTCATCAACGGGTCGCCGGAGCATTTGGACGCTCTTCGAATTGCCCACGATCATCACGAGAAAAAATGCGACACCTTGAAGCAGACACATGGACCGACATATGATGAAATCGAGAACACTCGGTCTCAAAAAGACGCCTTTGCTCAAGAACTGCATACATTGGCTCACCAAGCCGTTTCTTTGGATGCCAACTTCTCTAAGTACGGATATAGCGCTGAATTGCGAACTTTCGATGATGCCTCCGCTCTAGCATCGTCCCGGTCATCTATCGGAGGATTTCACGACGATAACCATGAAAAGAAGGATTGGGCAGCAGAACGCCGCAATGGCAGAGTTATGAAGCTTTACAAGAAGCCTGTTGTTCGACAATATTTCCACCGTGGTCTCTTATGGCGCGGCTCCGGCATAGTTGAAGTTGCCTCTTTCGAGTTATTTATCGACTTGCTGTACGTTGGTATCTTAGCTATCAACGGTGATCATGTTGCAGAGGATACCACTGGTTACGAGTAAGTACTCAGCTTTTTCAGGGTTACATTTCTCCGTTCTGGCAGTGATGTGGGTAAGCAACATGTATGAACTAGATTAACCCTTCTGTATAATTTGTCATGCTTCGAAAAATGGTTTACTACTCGCCTCTGCTACCTTTGTTCACCAGGAGTGGATATTCTAACTCCAAAAATACAGGTTACTTCGATTTTCCATTACATTTATTATGTCGTGGACGATTTGGAACGACCTCGTCGTGATCGTCTCATGTTTTGAGACTGATGATGTTCTCCAGCGTGTCTCGGTGCTCTTTGTGATGGCCTGTCTTCTTGGGTAAGTGCAACTCAATACCTCAATTCTTAACTTTGCTTTGGCCTTAACTAGTCGTGCCACCATCCGACTAAATTTACCATATACATGATTTGGTGATTGTCAACCGGCCCAAACCAGAAGCACATAAAGCATATTTATTCAACGAGGAATGGACTCGCTTACATTGTCTACAGTCTTACAACTAATATGCTTGACGCCCTCGGTGAAACATATTTTCAGCTTGTCACCTTTTATTTAGCAGCGCGCCTTTTCTTAGGGGTATACTACTTGGTTTTTGCCATTTCAGTGCCCATTGTACGAGGCGTGATGATGTTTCAATCTTTCGTTACCGTTCTTCCAAGTGTCCTCTGGATAGCAAGCATTCATGTAGAACTGCCTCATAGGCTGGCACTCATCTGGATAGCATTATTTCTAGATATCTGCGCGCCATGGACTATCTTCATCGTTATACCTGGGGCACGGTCCGTCTCTAAAAGATTCGAAGACTGGGTCAAACGCGCATTTGAATTCTATCCTACCATCAACATCGAACACAAAGTCGAACGTACGAACGCGTTTGTAACACTAGTCTTTGGATATGCAGTGGTTTCAATAATTTACCAAAGTTCCGCCAGATTCGGGGTCAACGCGTTCTATGGCAAGGCAGTACTTGGACTCATTCAGAGCTTCTGCATGAATTGGATTTACTTTGAGTTGGATGGTACTGATCTATTCGCCCACGCAATCCGACGTAGTGTCGTTCGTGGTATGTTCTCATGGCTAATCCGATTTGAGTCAATCCTGGAAACATGAATTATGTGCTAGTACTGACCTTTTCTTAGCATGGATTTGGAATCTAGCACATCTCCCTTTCATTATGTCCTTTGCTCTTGGAGCCGCAGCGTTGTCTAAGCTGGTTGTGGCAACTGATTGCCCAAATGCAACCCTTGACAGTCTTACGGCGGTTTACGTAGAGAAATCAGAGCACGAGATTCCCATCGGCCTTCGCTGGTTCTACTGTGCTGGACTTGGAATAGCACTATTATTTATGGGTATGGAAGGCTAATGACCATTGGGCTTTTTGCTAACCACCTCAGGCATTATCTCAATATCCCACATCCATAAGGAGATTGGTGGTAGTCGACTTCTCAAACGCCACCGACTCGCTAATCGATTCACCATTTGCGTCATCCTAGTCTGCCTACCACTCGCACACGGGTTGAACTCTCTGCAGCTCATCTCCACCGTCACAGGACTTGTCGTTTGGGTGCTATTCTTTGATCTGTGGGGCGCGAGTTCTCCTAAAGAGAGCTTCTTTGGGGAAAAAAGTTCATGTAGTTATACTGCACATTGTAAAGTCCCAAGGAAAGATTTGGAATCGGCCGTTAAGGGCGGACAAACTATCAATATCAAAAGCGTCAGTAACCAGGGTGAGAAGGCGACATATGAGGTTAGATAACATGGAGGATAAAAAGTTGAGACCAGGTTATTTATAAGCGTAGTTTCATAGGAAAGTCCAATATCACTGTATTTCAGTAGTGCTTTTTGTATGCAAGTTGAAACAGAATAATTGATGCAGGTGAATGAACATAACGAATTACTCGAGTGCCTCCGGAGTTGTCACTCCTCATTATTTGATTGGGTGAGTGGCAGCGACTAAACGCAGTCAAAGCTGGTATAGTTTCCCAAATTTCCGCTTGAATATCGGGCTACTTGTGGCCAAGGACAGAGCTTTCTTGTTGTTTTATCGCCGTTCGGTGGACCAGAAGATATGACGTATTCTGGCGATTTGCCATTCTCAACCCATTCCGCTAGCGCTTCAAGGGTTGCGTAGGTCGATGGAACATTGCTGGTGGTAGACACTGCACCACAATGGCCACCTCCAGGCACCATGAACAGACGGTACCAATCTGAAACATCGCCGTTGAAGAAAGTCTCGATATTGTGCAGGTGGTTGATGGGAAGGATTCCTGGATTGAGAGGATCGGTCCAACCTATGTACGAAGAGTCAGCTACTGATCTGTGCAAGATACTATAAGACCGAGATCTTGTACCTTGGGTGACGAGGATTTTATGTCCAGCGCTCTGGAATTGCCGGAGATCAGGACTCATGTGGTTGATAAAGCTGGCTGCGCGACGATTCACAAGATCCATGTCGGTGCCAAAATCAAACGTCATTGGATCCCATGACAAGTCATTGAACACCAGATTCTGCAGCAATGGGATTCCATATGAATCTGCAAGTGTTGTTTCTTCCGTTACCCATTCCCTCTCTGAACCGACTGAGAAACCGGGATAGATAACAGTTCCAGTCCATAATCTTGTGTCATATGGTCCAGTGTATCTAAGAGTACATCATCAGATTCTATTAGTGCAAAGTTGGTACAGAACACTTACAAGGCTTTAGCCGTTGTGACCTGCTCCGAAGTGAGACATACGGTCTGATTATTCGCCATAGCAGTGGAATTGCCAATGCATTGCAGCGAGGAAACGCTGAAGTTACAAGCGAGCGGATTCTCTATCAGACCATCCTTTAGTCCATCAAGCTCATCGCACTGGTCCAGGGCCGTATCGGTAATGAGGTCCAGAGACGATTGTGGTAGAAACCCAGCACCCTGATCCAGGTTAGCGAATTAATAGTCAGAAATCTTGGAAAGGCCGATGCTACCTGAGACTGCAGGTAATTATACAAGAACATCACCATCAAGTTTGCATAATCGTTGCCAGGAGATCCGGCCGAAATACCATCAAAAAGCGTCGGATGATATAGTGCTAACGCATACGCTTGGCCACCTCCCGTCGAACACCCACTATAGTACTTATACTTAGCTGCACCTCCATAATATTGCGTTGCGAACTCCTGGGAAGGAGAAGTAAACATCGCGATTGAGTTTCGGATCCACGCCAAGACCTGGTCGTGGTTGTGGAAGAATGGAATATATATCCCTGCACCCGTGGAAACACCATTATCGGCCGTTGTATGGCCAGAGTCACCACTACATCTTGAGTTAAAAGAAGTTCGTATGATCATTTGGCCGCAACTACTCACGCTGCAACAGCATAACCTTTCTCCAAGTTCAGAAGCATCATGCTATAGTCAAGTACACCAGCAAACCCTCCGTTTCCTGGTCATGGTTAATACTATCTACTTCTCTAGAGCGGTAGTTGCACTTACCGACAGAGAGATATCTTTCGTTATATACGTCTGAACCCGGTAGCCACAGCTCAAAGTTGAGTAAAGAGATATTGGGATCATATCTGCTGTACTCGATAACAGCGGAGACTCGGCAGAATGAAACGGTGTTGTTCATTGAAATATTGGAGATCACCAAATCATATGCTCCAACATATTCAACTGACTTGATGGTGAGGTTCGACCCGGAAGATGTTGTTGGAACGAAGTCGGTGCATGTGGCTGTTCCATTGGTGGAGGCGCTCGACACGGAGATGCCCAAAGCAAGACAAAGTAAGGCTTTGAACGAATAAAACATGTTTATGACGCGAGAGAGTGATCTGCTTGGACCAGAGATTGCAGCGTATGAATGTGCATTACACATACAAACAGAGCCCCCGCACAAAGTTGCCTCACTACCATGAACCATGGCCAGCCCGATAACTTATCTACCACCTCTTGGCACTGTATCGAACATGGTCATTCAACAAATTCTCGATCAACCGTAACCTTAACAGAGAAATTAGTGGATACCCCGCTAGCAACCCCACCTTTGGATGGCTCGGGGCAGCTTCGGGTTGGGAGGTTCTTGAGGCCAGACGATGACAACCTTTCGGCTGCCGGCGCCCCATCGCCGACATGGCCACAGCTAAGCGAGGAGACGCCGACGAGGTTGGTTCACAAGGCTAAATGTAAGGATGAGATGGTGCTGTTCGAAACATCTAGATACTGTTACCATCTATGAGCACTTTTGTCAACTTCCTTTCTCTCCTACACACTTTCACCATATTGTGTATTGAGGATCTCGACCAAAGTCCGAGTTAACGCTATGTAGCATCTTATCTATAAATTGATTGAAAGTCCGCTCCATATTCAAATTGCAAAAGCATTCGACATACACCTTCCTCCTGCTTCCTACAACACAGAAGTTCAAATTTCAACCATCCCTCCAATACTTGATTTTTGAGCATCATGCATACAACCAAGCTTCTTTTTATGACAATCGCAGTCGCTTCTTTGGTCACCTCGTTCAAGTTACCGGCAAATCTTCAGGATGGTGTGTACATGGCTTCATATGATGCCAGTGGAACAGAAATCCATGTAGCACTCAATACTACTACACCGGCATCTTCTCTCAAGATGATCAGGGACAGTACTCGCTCCAACGATATCCAAGAACGTGATTATGGATTCGGCGTGGGGATTCTAACCAGCTGGTGCGGCTGCGACTATCCACTTGACCCTGGCAACTGTGACAAGGCCGTACAAAGGCTCAAGAACCAATGTAACAACAACGGGGGTAGTTGCAAGATCCCCTATGCCTCGGCTTGGTACTCGATTTCCAACAATGCCGTCACATTTGCTTGTAACGACAATTCAGCATCTACAAGCGCAATCACATGCGTTATCGACGCATCATATTTGACTTCTGCCTACTCATTCATCACCGCTAAGTGCGGTCAATACATTGCCGGTACGATGCTGTATGAAGATTGGGGCATTGAAAACGATGCTCCATATGTGGGATATATGCAGTACTACTCTGGTCTGAATTTCTGCAATGATGCGGAAAGTGCCAATGAGTCTAAGTGCTAAGTGTTTCTGGGAAGGGGCAGAGGTGGAAGAGACAGAACATAGCTGTTTTCGGAGAGACAGAGTCTATGGGTTCTGCATTTTTCAATTCTTGTGAAATGAGCTTCACCACTTTTTGATAAGTGTGTCTCACAGTCATTACTGCTTTTTGTACTTTTCAATCAATAGTCAGGACTTTTCATTTTATGTAGTTACAGTCAGACGGGCTGTTCAATGAAATGAGTATTCATAAATCTATAGGCATTTTGCTACCATCACTTGCGGAATCAGTCGTATCAGGACAGCGCCGGCCTGTTATATCATCAGCCTCTCCTCAAAGATAGTAGACTATATATCGCAGATATGGTATCAATTCTACGGGCTCTTTGCATGGTAAATATTTTAAGATTTGAATGAATGGTGACCGACTCAAGTTTCACACTCATCTTTAGTTGTCTAACAGTCATATAGACCATGAAAGTCTCTCTTTTTACAACTAGGATACTACTTCTTAATGAGTCGATTGCCGATAAAGTTGCATGTTTCCTGATTGAATTCTATGATCTTCCAAGCTATGTTCGATTTTGAAAAATAATTTATAATTTATAAGATCTAGACTACGAATAAGAAAGACCTATGTAAGATGAACCTTTCCTTATCTAAGGAAAAGAGCATCTACGAACTGAACTATTGTATACTATCTACGTTTGCGGGGGTTTTACTAGAATAGTCCATATATGCTCTTTGTCTTGCTGTTCGTCTCATTGTTTGCCGCGCTAATTTCGACCTATGACTGATCATGATGAAAGTTTCTAGTGTTAACTAGCAGTGGAAGACATCCATACTTTCAGCATGACTGTGGGGATCGCAGCAGGGCGACGGCCGCATACCGACAATAGTGTCTAGGGGGCTATAGTCGGCAGGCGCGCGGTTAACCAACCTCAGATATGGTTCTATATAAATTATTTACTCGCACGGGTACTAGCATTCTGGTACGCTAAAGAGCATAAATAACCTCGCAATAACATAACAGCAGTATGGATGACGAAGGACGCCAAGAAAATCTACACTGAGGTTCTCGGCGAGAAGCATCCTAACACAATCAGGAGCATAGCGAACCTCGCATCTATCCAGGCATATTTAGGTTACCTTTTTCCTCCGACACTAAGTATTAAGCAGTAGTTTAGCGTAGACAAAGACTACTTGACGCTCCCCCCTTGTACTACAATAGTTTCAAACTGGGCAAACTTTTGTGAATCAAATTATAGGTAATACTTCCCCTCTACTTAGGCCTTTATGGAGCTGAGCATTTATAGCAGCATCAACCAAAGCCTGGAAAACATCATCTTTCACATCAACCCACTCCCCAGTCTGCCAATCCCAAGGATTAGCGCCCTCCCTTCTTTCAGGGTGCGCCATCAAATAATGCAGCCCCCGCATTTTGGCCAGGTTGCGAAACTCTGTCGATGGCTGGGCTTCCGGCATTCGCTTGTTAGGAGCCTGGATCTCGGCCAGACTGGATTCTTCTGGCAGCCAGAGCACGTGCGTCAATCCTGCGCCGGTCATGCCTACTAGCACGTCTGTATTGCGGACCAGGTCTATTTGCTCCCGGAGCGAAATGGACGCGAAGTCTATGACCTGGAAGATAGCAGCGGGCCAGCGGGATCGCGACTTTTCAACCAGTACTTCAAGGTTTCTGATCCTCCTTCTGTCTCTTCGATCAATGATTGTGACGATGGTTTTGTCCGTCTCGTTGCCGTGCTTGGTTGCCGTGATATTCAGGTGCCGGTAGACCCGTCGTAGAAAGGCGTCGAGGAGAAACCTGTTATGGCAATCTTTCTCTTCCCAGTGTGCCCACCAGAAAGGGGAGGTGGAGCCTTCCAGTGGGAGGACAACCTTTCCTAGACAAGTTGGGGCCAAATCGCGTTGTAGCAATGGCTTTTGTCCAGTAACCATCTTCCACCATTCGTCTAGTTCATCCACAAGCCCGGTCTCCTGCTCCTGTACAAATACGACTTGTACTTGAGGGACTTCGCTTGGGAGGAGATATGGCTTCTGTGTGGAAGGATCAATAGCCATCTGCAATGCATCTAGTGTAATCATCGCCTGCCACAGCTCCATCAATTTATGAAAGAGATTGCCGTGATTCTCTCGCTTCACCAGCAATGTCCATGTACCATCATTCTTCGCCGCGGTGCAGTCTTCTATATGTTTTGCCGTTTTCACATTGCGCTTGCTGATCTCCCAAAGCTTGAGCTGCTCCTTGACACCCGTTTCGAAAAATCCGCTAGGCATGTCCTCAACATTTAAGACACCATGAAGCTGTGCGGCTGCTTTTGAGCTTGACTTAGCCTCAACAGTGAAATTCCGCAATTTGCACTGCATCCCAATTTTCGACTCCGGTTCTGTAGCTTGCGGGTCTATGGAAACCCCCATGGCAATGCATAAAGACTCATTCCTATGAGTACGAAAACACTCCAATTTTGAGCGAGATCCAGATTCACAGTATGGTACGTGGTGAGAAGCAATATACTCGAGATATCGTGAGCTGTAGAGAGCTTCGCACTCAGAATCATCAGACTGCGATGGGAGATAGTCCGAAGGGAATGAGGTAGCAGTGATAGATGTCGAGGCTATCTCGAGCGACGCGACATCAGAAGGGTATGCTTGGTATTTCCCACCCGTCGTCGAGAGCGGCTTTGGGTCTGAAGTTAGGGAATTGAATGGGGATAGTCTGCCGACATTGCCAAAGGAGAGGTCAAAGGATTGATTGCCATAATGAATTACATAGAACGAGCCAATGACAATAAGGGTGAAAAGCCAAAGTTTGGGAAGGCGTGTGAGAACTAGCATGCTGATTGTGTCTTGTCGCGAACACAATCATTCACACGATGGAAGCAGTGGAATATGAAGAGAAAGCAACAGTCGTTCATCCGTTATATCTCCAGATGCCGGGTACAGCCGTACATATGCACCCCTGCCCATCTCGCGTGCCTGTACGAGTGACATGCATGGCCTGTTAAGCGCTGAGAGCAGAAATAGACTCATAACCCTAACAAAATGGAATGGCGGCATCCCACCATCATTGGACCACTTCCGTCCTTTAGCGCCCTCCAAAATCAAGGGGAAGTAGTCCCCGGGAGGTGGGTCAGAATCAACCTTACAAAAGCCTTGAAAAGTTATGGATCAATAGCCAGTTCGGCCGGTCCCCTGACTTTGGACGGCCCCCACCCACAGATACGCTCGACCCATAAAAACCAACACTCAAAATCAAGAACAGCACTGCAGCCCAGGGAAAGGGCTGCAAGATGCAGCCTCATACCACTTGATACAGTTCACCTGTGCCATTTGTAGAATCCAACATACTTGCACTCAATTTCGGTACAGCCAAGAAAGTCGAGTTGCATAGCATGTCTCCATGTTGGTGTTTCCATTGTCGCGCACACCTGACTGGCTGCCAGACTTTAGGGATAGTGATGTTGATGACAACTTAGATCTTTATAATGGTATGAGAACAAGGACGCACTTTGCGTCACATTGACTTTCCCTTTTTTGCTGCATTGCATTTCAACCTCGAATGTTATAGCTCTTTGACCATGGCTGCATTGATATGGTCCATCACCGTTCTTTATTTCTTAGTTGACTTTTCGTGTGCGATTTCTCCAAGAGCAATAGAGTGGTCCTCGAAAGTGTACGGTCCCGATGGACCATGGCAAGCTGTTAGCATAGCGATCGGCACCCCAGGCCAAAAGATCGATCTTTATCCTGGCGGCTTCTTCAACTCTGTAATCTACGCATCCTCTCTATGCGCCACGGTCTGCGATGCACAGGTTGCAGGCCTCTACGATCCGTCTGCATCAACCACCCAGTTCAGCTTTCCAGAGGTTCCAACACTCACAAATTCGTTTAGTAGCGGCGTAGGCGGAGTCAATGCAAGCTTTATATTCGACAATTTGAATGTGCTTTCAACTGGAAGTGATCCACCTGCCGTTGTTCCAAGCTTTGACATGCAGGTGTGGACCGCAGGTTTTAACGTGCTTCCTAACGGAGTAAAATATCCATTAGAGATTGGAAATCTGGCCCTGGGCGCGAGAGATGTCAACCAGACATGGCAAAGAGGAGCTGGGCAACCGGATATAAATGGTACCATGCTCCCAAGTGGCTTGTTCGCTGCCGGGTTGGTACCTTCCAACTCATATGGCCTACATATCGGATCCGTCGCTTTGTCCATTCCAGCCTCTTTGTACATTGGAGGGTACGACCAAACTAGAGTCTTAGGGCAAGTCTCAACACAGCCTTATGGATTGAATTTCCTCCCGATCGATCTCCTCGATATCGGCATTGGCGTGGCAGTAGGTGAGTCACCATTTGGTTTCTCGTCTCGGGGAGATTTGCTGGCAAAAGGCAATTCAACAATCGGGAGTGCACTTCAGGTACACGTGGACTCGGTTGCCCCGTACCTCAACCTACCACAAAGTACTTGCGACGCGCTTGCTCTGGATCTTCCAGTGACTTTCCAACCCGACTACAATATTTACTTTTGGAACACCTCTGATCCACTCTACGAAAAGATCATATCAAGCCCGTCCTTCCTTGGCTTTACTTTCCGCCTCAACAACAGCATTTCACAGAATATGACGATTAATGCACCATTCTCTCTGCTAAACCTGACTCTCACTTCACCTTTGGTCAGCGAGCCAACGCAATACTTCCCTTGCTACCCGATCACCGATAGCAGTCCCTACATACTTGGGAAGGCATTCTTACAAGCTGCATTTGTCGGAGTAACATGGCAGACCAATGATGATGGCGTCTGGTTCCTAGCACAGGCACCAGCGCCCAATACACCAACCCCATCCTTAGGAGTTGTGACTACAATCGGACCTGCCGATAAGTTTATTGTCGCTTCAGATAACTCTTGGATAGACACTTGGTCACATACATGGACGCCCATTGGGACAAATACCATAAATATCCCAACAGCAGGGACCACATCATTGGCATCGAGCACGGGTGCTTCATCAAATACCTCTGCTAGACATGGCATTTCAAACGGAGCTATCGCTGGGGTGATCGTCGGTACTGTTTCGGTACTTATTGCTTTGGGGCTGGGGTGCTATTTCACGAAGATGAAGCTTCGATCAAGAGTCAGAAGCTCTTCATCCATGCAGAGAGCTGGCGTCGCTGCCTCAAGCCTGTCACAAGGTTCAGAACTTGAAAATAAATGGGCTGCGGATTATGGACCGTGGAAAACAGACGGCACAACGACGAAAGGTGCCATGGAGCTTCATAACTTTTACAAGCGACCACGACTTTCATATTCTCTGGCTCGTAGTGGCCATTTTGAATTGGAAGGCTAGGCAAAACTATTCGAATTTCATACTTTATAACTACAACTAATACTTAGTCCTTACAAATTTGCCCAGCTGGCTATCATTGCCATCTAATTATCACGTAAGGGTGAGGAATCGGAGACTTGTACTGTGCATATCATTTTTACATATGTGTAAACAGTGCTAATTTCGATGCGTCTATTACTTTCAGTCACTCCTCTCTAACAAAATGTCCCTTCCCAACCAACCCTTTACAGACCCGAAAGCCCCTGCTCTCATCAATCCCAATACTCCAATCCCACGTCACCGGTCGAACTGCCCTCCGCAGAACCTCCTTCAAACTCTCTGAAGCAATTCTTCTCCATCGTTCCCGCTACCAACTTTGATGAAAGACTTTTTCGGGTACATGGCTCTCAGAGTAGCAACGAATCCGGGCATCTCCGATTCTACGCCAACTAAGATTGTCCCTGGATGTGTGATGTTCAATGATAAAATGGCCAGAAACATAGGAACTGCCTCGAGAGCATAGAAATAGGCCTCCGAGGTAAGCAAGGGATTTGAGACATCCGATCCACGCGAAAATTCGACCAGGCGGAAAAGGATTCGTACCTATTGTAGAAATGGATATCAGTACGGCTATTTACTAGATGCTGCATAGGGAAGAGTTCGTACCGTTATCATGCCGAGGGAGAAATAGAGGGTGTAGAGCAATCGTCTCCATCCCTTTCTACCACCATCATCCTTCTCATAATTCACCAAGCGGGACATCTGCCACTGAAAGTTCAAAGCGACTCCAACAAAAACAAGGATAAAGAATTCCTGCAAGCCGATACCGAACATATAGATGTGAATCGCTTTCAGCTGATCTTTGGCTGAAGATGTAGGGCCCGCCATACTTCCACCAACCAGTTGTATGATAAAGGAGATGAAATCAAGGGACACAAAGGCGGCCGCAATTGTAGAGGCTGGCATCGAGTGGAGCGAGCGTGCTGGGGCGAAGAAGTATATCATCCTGCCCAATGCCATGTAGTCGAAGGCATTGACCCCTGATGTTGAGAACACATGTCAGTTGAATGATCTACATTGTTATTAACATCGAACAACCTACATAGAGGAGCCAAAAGGACAAAGATTTGAAAGACAAGGTAAACACCGGCGCTTTGCTGGAATCGCGTGCTGATCGCCCGGAAAGTAAAAGCGCATGTCTCCCAGACACAGGCCATAATAATGACCCAGCAGAACCTCTAAGACCTTTATTAGCACGCCCAAAGAGAACCTGTCTGTTGTAAACTGACTTTTCTAGTCACAATTGCCTGGTAAATATGGACAAGCGTAAGAATGCCAAATAAGATTGCAAATACCACAGCCGCGGAGAAACTGGGATAGTAGTCCCAGAGCGCATTGCAGGTACCGGGGGGTAAATATCCGTTCGCATCGGGTGTTATGGTCTGGGTACAAGTTGGTATGGCAATGTCTATCGTCTTGCCCGCTATCGTGACATGATCGTTCGTCACACCGGGAATTGTGATATGTTTAGTCGAGACGAAGTAAACTGCTTGGCTGGTAGACGCGCTGGGAGTGATGGTTGCTGCTTCCCGTACTATTTGTGTCGCTACTCGGTTCAGTGTTGATGTGGGGGCCAGAGTTGTAAGCGCATTTGCCATCACAATGGCCGTAGAAGCGAGCAACATATATTTACTTAACATGATGGAATATACGAAGAAATGATGCTGGAGAAGATTGCCGGTTTAAAGGATATCAAGACGGGTTGAGACTCTTATATATAAGTTCAGTTCAGTTCAGTTTCATATCTGACTACTATATTTAATGCTAGCTCACGCAGCAAGACTAGCCGCAGCAGAAGTCCGAAGTAGCCAATCAACACATTTCCATTTTCCCACTCTTACCTAGCCAGAAAAGGCTACCATAATACCAATTCGAGATAAAAAGATTTTACTAGTACAAGTAAAAATAGTTATAACATTAATTCGCAACCATGTTTCAATTCTAGAGGCCTTGTCAATCTTTCTCCAAATAATCATACAATATCGCCAGTTGAGAGGCTGCGACTATGGTACCAAACGTTGTTGCTAGAAGTGAGTATTCACCTTGTAACAAAATCCAAAACACAGTTTGATTTATTAGATTCATTAGTTGACATTATTGATACATATTTGACCCAGTTCCTACGTCGGTAAGGGACTGATCATTCTCGATAGATAAGCCCATGGTGCTGAATTTGTTTCTTGAGATATCAAATCAAGAGGGCATCCTGGATCAATTGCAACCCATTCGTCCATCAAACCAACTCCGTCTCCAGGACTCCAAACAAGGAAGCACACCTTTCTCAGCGAGACGCTTTGTCCGCTTTCATCGTGCCGGATCTTAATATCGTTTGTAACAACAGAATCTCTGATTCGCAATTCATCGGGAGGTAATGGAGATTCCAGATCAGGAGAGCCTTCAAACGATGTGGTCTCCAGATTGATGCCGTGTTCTATCTCAATGACTCGTCGACCAATTGAATACATCAAATTTGCATCCCAAAGACTCTCTCGATGGACGCAGATGGCCTTCATAGAATATAACGCGATGAGACGGATCCCAAGATCTCGGCATTTGATGACCGCAAAGTATAAGAGAGGCAGGTAACCCATCTCAAACACAAACTTTGGTTTGGAAGTCACTTTGGACCTTTTGGTTTCCCATGGAAGGATCTGTCGCGCCAAGTCTACGAGTTGTTGGAACCGATCAAGATGTCTATCGTAAACCATTTCGCTGCATTCGAAAGATGAGTTCAGCCAAATCTTGGAAACGAGATATTTCATCTGTAATATCAGATAAGAGCCCACAAGATCATTAGGTGGTGGGGTTTTGAGTCGGAAACTCGAGAATCTTTCCTGCCATGCATCCAGAGATGACTCAACACTAGACTGTTCTTCATACAGTGAAGCTGGAATAAATGCAGCATTGGTCACTTTAAGTCGATACGAATCAACAGATCGAATCAGTCGGATAGAGCGGCTAACGAGCGAATCTAAAGCAAAACAACTGTCGTCAAGCGTAGTGAACGACGTGGGTATATCGGAGGCCAGGTCGCCCAGGCAAGGGAAGTTGTCGGCACTTGCTCCAAAGAAGAATGGAAAGATACTCAAGCGGACGAATATTGGTAAAAGGTGGGCTCGTACCCAAGCCGAGCTTCCGTTACACTTATTCAGAATCGTGATACCATGCCGACAATGTGCAATGGCAGCCTGCTTGTTCTCCTGTAGAGTCTCAATACACATGAAGAGAATGCACACAAGGACTACCATGCTCTCGTCTTTCACATGGGACGACAGCTCCTTCAGCGCCAAGTTGTATTGACCAATGGCAAACCGAGCTCGGGGGAATTCCAGAGAGCTGTGGTGCGTAACGCTCATTTGCTCGTACATGGAGCTAATGGCAACTACAGCATGGCGTACTGCAGGTTCTTGGTGGCCGATCTGGGCGACGAGTTGAGTCCAGAAATAGCTTGACGAGTGTCCCGACAGGGCTGGCGCAACAACGCCGCGGAAGAAATCCAATCCCCTGGCCTCTTCACTGCTGGTCCCGCTCGTAAGACCGAGAGCAGTTGGCTTGACCTCGAGTAACTGCGGCCAGGAGTACTCCCCTTGACGTTTTGGGGGGTATCCATCACACTTGCGCCCCGTGCCACTGCACCTTCGGCAGTTTGGCTTGGTTTCATCGCATTTCACCTTCCGGATTCTGCAGAGGATGTTAGTTGTCGTTCTTCATTGGCGGATCTCTGTTCGACGTACTTGCATGTAAAGCAACCCGTCCTGACTTTGGAACTTCCCAGTCGCGCCATGGAAGTTGAAGGACGCTGAGATTGACACAGATCAAACACTCAAACTGCCAGCTCGGCTCTGTGATCTTCGTAGTATATAAGACGTCGGGTTCTAAACGATGCAGAAGAATGTCATAGGAGGATTGTAATGTTTTGTCTTGTCCTGCACATACCTTACCTACCTTCTTCATATCAACGTCGTTGCTTAGGTAGGCCGATTGAGGCACAGCCCCGTGAAACGCGCTAGCTTACTGCTTAGCCTCCTACTTCCCGTTTGCTAAATGGATGGCGGGTGGGGCAAGTCCGACCCAACCAATGAAACATGCGACGGCTTACCCGACTGTATGGGATGATCTGCTGCGAGTATCCACCTGAAAATAGGTTCTGGCAGGTATGACTGTACTTTGGTAGTCCACTGCAGGGGGTGCCGGTTATACTTTGAGATATTCCAATGGCGATCCAGATATTGGGACCGTCCGTTACGCATAGGCTGCTGAGGTAATCGTCCTATCGTAAAGAAACCCCCCATATCTCGTGATCTTGTAACTATTCAACCACCTGATCTGCATTATCTAATGACAGTAAATCTCAATGAATAAACAATCCAACTATTTCTCGTATCGAAACAACTCCAAAATTCCATGCTGTTCACACGCAGCCGCAATGTCCAAACTACTTCTTCCTCTCTCATCCTCCTCCAACGGGTTCAATCCCTTCCCCACAAAACACTCATATAACTCCTTGTCGTGCGTTGATGTTTTATGTAAAGCTGTAGATTGCTCGCGCCTTGCAATGATGTGCAACGCGTTCTCTCCATCATGATTCTTGGCGTGAAAGTCGACATCTTTGGCCACTGCTTCCGAGAAATACGTGGCGAGATTTACAAGATGACAACGGCCCTTTTCAGAAGAGCTGGAGTGGTCCTCTGTTTCACTGGATGAGAGGTAAGAGAATAGCGGCGGTGACCCTTGCTTGTCGCGGACATTGATAGAGCCTCCCAAGGCTAGGAATTTCTCCCATAAGGCGCGGAGGCCGGTGTAAAACTCAGGTTGGTAACCAGAATGGAAACGGTATAATCCTAGCGGTGGCGACTGACGTAGGCACTGGGTTGCAATGTGATGCAGTGCTGTTGCACCTGTTGGGTCAGGACTCAATAAGTCTGCCCCCATGGTGAGGAGCACCTCGACAACAGCAGGACGGAGGAAACGAAGTGCGCAATGAAGAGGCGTGAATCCATTTCCATCCTTCTGATGGGCCAAAGTTTTAGCTGCATCATGAGTAAGAAACTGAACGATTGCGTCTTCTTCCATTTCGGGGTTATCAAGGAGGTGGTGCAGGGCGTTCCGACCTTCATTATCAACCACCAAGGGATTGGCGCCGAGTTCAATACATCGAAGGAAGGGGGCCGTGGCTTTGACGTCCCAATGCCGATGTTGAAAGCCTGGAAGACATTCCCTCCAGTTGCATGAGGACAGGAAAACACTGCGTCCCAGTTGGTCTTGAGCGTTGAAATCAATGCTGGAAGAGGAGTCTAGGAAAGCGCGCACTATTTCGAACTCGGCATACTCAAAAACATAGTGTACAAGAGTTGCTTTATCATTCAACGGAGCATAGATGTCTGCTCCCCGCTCGATAAGTAGTTTCACCATGGGTGCGGAGTCCTCGGGCCGCTGGTTATGTAGGTTACTAAACGAGGTACAGAAAAGTGCCCAACGAGCCTTTTTCGTCACCCTGTAGTTCAGTTTTAAAACCCTCATTTTCTGCGCTGTGATCCCTAACTTTGGGATTAACGCCAGCGTCGAGTAGGATTGTGAGTGTCTCGAGGCATTGAATCTGGAGAGCAGAGAAAAGTGGCGAGAACTTCCCAGCTGTGAAATCCGCACCGTGATCCAACAAGATTCTCATGATTTGAGGGGAAGAGCTGGCCTTATGAAGACAAGACAGACCGTCGTTATCAAGTATATTAGGGTCGGCTCCTAAGTCGAGAAGTTTTTTGACGCATTCAATCCTCCAGAATCCGTAGATATTGTCTGTGCAATTCATATCTTCATACTTGGCTCCAGTGCATGCTATATGCAGAGGTGTCTCGCCTTTTTCATTCACTGATTCAAGCTTTGCTCCTCTTCGGAGAAGATATTCGACAGCGTCGAGTTGCCACCAATAGTTTGCTTTTGCCAGGATATGGAGAGCAGTGCCTCCTACAACGGATTCTTCCGCCTTAGCCCATGCCGTTGGTTTGACCAAAGCATGCGCGTTAACATCAACCGCACACTGCTCAACGAGAACCCTGATCATCTCCATGTCCGAGAACTTCCGGGCACATACAACATGAAGGGTTGGTGCCAGATACTCGATTTCTGGGCTGTATTCAGAGTCGGAAGATAGCTCATGGATTCTCGCAAGAACGACACTAGGGTCGTCATTAACACGAACCAAATTACCGAAACTCTCTAGTAGCTGTGTGAAGCCCTTTGCTGCCGCGATATATAACAAAGCTTGTTTGAAGGCAGTAAGTTCTACTGCCTCCACTCCTGCAATGTCACTGTTTTCTTTTAACATCTGCTTAATATCAAGGAAAGTAAAGAACCAGAGATAAGTCAATGGATCCTGAAAGATATGCTGCAGTGACGGCTCTTGAAGATCCTTCGTGGATAAAGATAAGCTTTTTAGGGCTACAAGAGTTGGTAGTCTCGGATCCTCGGGCTTTATGTCCCATTTCTTTTGGACCTGCACAGTCTCAAATTGCATGGTTTGGATCATCTCCTGACAGTCGTACATGATAGCGACATCGAGCGGTGTTTGCCAAGAAGAGTCAACTGCTATAGCATCACTCCCTGCTAAGAGAAGCGTCTCCACAATTAGACCGATACTGAGGTTGACCTGATCTGTAGATGTTACAGCATGCTTCGTCGATGCATACCACGGCTCATAAAAATGATTGGCTATTAGGGCCATTGGTCTAAATCGATCGGTGAGGACATGACCAGATATTTTGTTCCGACGAGCTAATAGCGTCCAAATCTTCTGCTCGTCGGAGAATTCCGCGCAAGCATGAAGAGGAGTTCTTTTGTTGTTATCGACAATGGTAATATCCGCACCAGCTTTGAGAAGGTGATGGACAGACTCTGCACAGCCTGATGTACAAGCGTCATGTAGCGGAGTTCTGCCATACGAGTCACGCTGGTTAATCATGATCTTGTCGGTTGTCTGTAGCAAGATTTAGTTAGAATAATTGGAGTATTGGCGAATATTCCGGTTCAAACCGAAATATGATCCTACGGCAAGCAGCAGAATACGGGTATTATGACTCACTTCACAGAGGTATCCAACAATATTACTTTGGCGTGCCCGACAAGCCAGATGAAGTATACTCCGTCCTTCGTTTGTCAGAATACTAGGATCTGCTCCTTTCTCAAGCAGGTAAAACAGGCAGGTTTCGGACCGTAGCGCAGCTAGATGTAATACTGTCAGACCTTGAGCGTCTTGAGAGTTGATATCGAAACTTGCTCCGTCCCTATGAACGGATTAGATATACTGAAAGTAGTGGACTTCGCAACGTGATATTTTCAGAGCCAGCTTGAAGATTGTATCTAATGATAGGGGTAGATTTAAGGAAAAGCCATGCACATCAAGGACAGAGCAAGTATGTCACATCCAGCGAGCTACAGAATGACTTATGAAAGGCCTGGGGATATCGCGTAGGACACACACATATACATACGTTTGCAAGGTTTTTAACAAAGAGAGTTCGAAACGTTCATTAAAACGCTCCTCAAGGCGCATTTTGATTACAGTCCTCGGCTCTTGAAAATCCCAACTCTCGAGATGGACGTGAAGAGGAGTCATGCCCTGCTTATTCTTTTTATTCGCTGAGATACCATACTCTTGCAGCTTCTGGATGAATGAATCGTCGTGTTGTTTGCCCATATAGATTTTCGCTTGCAGGTGAAGCAGAGTATTGCCATCATAATCGACCTAGTGGCCATGTCAGCGAATTTACGAGCTCTGATTGCCTTGGAAGAACTTACTTGCTTTGGATTCAACCCCATATCCACTATTTCTACAAATCGTTGAAGAGGGTCACCGGTTGCTTGTCTAATATCACTGAGAATATAATGATGTAAAATGCCTCTGCCTCTTGAATCAACCACATTCAAATCCGCACCGCATTCAATAAAAGCTTCAAAAAGCCTGTCATCCCTCAAACTGGCAAGCAGGACCGTTTCACCATCGGTATTACGGTCTTCCAAGGAAGCTCCAAATTTCTGGAGCACGCGAACAAACTCTACTGTTTCTTCTGATTTGGGCCTTGACCTCAATTTCCACATGCAACGTTGAATCAAATCTGCATCACAACAAGCCTTGAGCATTAACATAATTACCTCTAGACTGCAGTGAGAGTTCATAGCTGCGTCTTCCACTGCAGTAGAGCCATCATTGTTTTTCACATCACAACGTGCCCCCTTCTCCAGAAGAAGATTGATAACATCAATCATGCTGGAAGAGCTGTCAGCCCGATGATATCTCAATGCTGTATGCATCACTGTTTCACCAGAGTTCCCGGTGGCATTGACATTGGCTCCATATTCGAACAGAAGTTTTAGGGTCTGGATTTCCTGTGAGACTCGAAGACAGCGGTGGAGTACAGTATTGCCGTTCTTGTCAACTGCGAGGACATCGGCTCCCAATCTCAAAAGACCTTTGACAACAACATTGTCGGGAGAGCCATGATCGGAGAACAGGCTGAGCAAAGGTGTATCACCATTCGCATCTTTTGCTTCGAGGTCTGCGCCAGCACTGAGTAATAGACTGACAATTTGTTGACAGGCAATATGATTGGTGCTCTGCCAACCCATAACGACAGCATGAATATTTGTTCTCAAAGGCTCTTTGCGCTCACGACGACCGCAGCAGTTTCTATTTCTTATCACCCATTGAGAGGTCTGATGCACATCAGCTCCGTTAGCCAGCAATAACTCCACGACACTAACACTCTGGGCCCGACATGCCAGGTAAAGAGCAGTGGCACCGCTGGATCTTACATTCGGCGATATTTTAGAATTCTCTAGAATACCCCGAACAGCTTCAGATTTCCCGTGGCGACAACACTGGCAGAATATTTCTTCCAAAGTCTCTGGTGTAAAAGACGGTAGCATTGCCATTATTGTATTTGTATGGCCTTGAAGATACGCATACTCGGCGGCTGTCTCTCCTTTTGTTGAAATGTTGCCGCATCTCGGTCTGAATTTCTTATTTTCGCGCGTCTTTGGAGTGAGTGGATCGACGCCCGCCTCGAGCAGCATTTTCACAATGACTGCGTGGTTCTTCCTCGCTGCATCGTGGATAGGCTTTATGCCTTGACAATCTTCTGCATTGGGAGCTGCACCACTTTCGAGTAGAAGTGAGGCCATTGTGGTATGACCTCGTGCACAAGCCCAGTGCAACGGTGTGCGATCATCAGCATCCCGACAATCTACAGAGAATTCCCCTTCATCCAATATCTTTTTCGCATATGTTGTGAGGCCAGCAAAAGCGGCAATATGCAGAGGCGTCGGGGCTTGGAAATCTGAAGATTTTGCTCCTTTCGTCCACTCAAGCTCCAACCACTTCCTGAAATCGATGCTGTTGGGGTCCAAGAAACCTGTAACTGACTCAAAAAAGTCATTGTCATCGAAATCGTACTTACTGGCGTGGAATGCCCAGTTGCTAACTGCGTATTCTAGAAACGGATAATGAAGCTTAGCTTCTTGGTAGTCATATCCGTCTGCTTCTTTATTTTGTGTCTCGAAAAATGCACTCCGGGCGGACGGATAGGTAGTACCGTTATCCTGTTTGGATGGTATGAATGCGTTTCTCATTCTGAGACCACCGGACCTTAGATAATCTAAGCAGATAGTCGACAGCCTTCTATGGGCTTTATTTGGATTGAGTACAGGAAATTGCACGGTTTTATCGTCCATGTCGGCATTTACTCGATCGCCATTCAGCAGAAATTCAGTAAATGAGTGATGAATGACCTGAACCGTCTGATCCTCTGATATTTCCAGAAGTGGCGCACATGCAGATCTTGCGATCAGCTTTGGACCTCCTAGCATCATCGAAGATGGAAAAGCAAAAGCCAGTATACATGCCAGCTCGTTTATTCGTAGTGCTCGAGACGAATGTGTTGCTAAATCGAGAATGAAGACCTGAATTTGAATGTTTACTTTCAAAGAATTGGCTTGTTGGAAGAGCATGGTGTTGTACATCTGTTCCAGGCCCACGGGAATAGTCTTCACCAGTCCTTCAATATCTAGCTGCGCCGATCCTAAGCTAGGGATGATCTGATCCAGGAGCAGCCGTGCATAAATGAAAAGTCCAGAAGATCGTTTTAAGATAATCGACACTAAGGACTCTCTTAAGTCTTGCTGGTCATCCTGTGGAATGTGGTTCTTGAGGCGGTAGGATACATAGAGGCGAATATCCTTTCCGACGAGATCATCTTCAAGGCTGATATGAACAATCGAAGTATCCCGTAAGCTGCTTTGGAGGTCCTGTCTCGGTCGACTTGTCATTATAAGCTTCAAACTGTTTGGACGAAAGGTTGCCAGATCGTTCAGTCGATCTAGGAAAGCGTCGTTTGGCAGCAGCTCCATTTCATCCAAGGCATCAACCACGCAAAACACCTTTTTGGTTGAAGCGAGACCAGTCAGAAGATGCTCCCACAAGACTTCGTCGGAAAAGTCTTCCAAATCCGTTCCTAGCAATGGTTGAAGCGTTGCTTGAAGGCGAGAGCAGAATGGAAGCAGTTGGGAAAGAAAATCTCGAATGAGACTCCGAGGCCGTCGACGAATTGAAATGATATGACGGAAGAAGAAGTACAGGACCGGAACACTCGCCGTCTCCTGCAATTGCGCTATCATTGATGATGCTATCACCGACTTCCCAGCTCCAGGGACTCCTTTGATCCACAGGCTGCCATATCAACTGACTTCTGCCACTGTTGGTATTTTGAAGTCTCGCAGACCCACAGGCCAGTCCCAGGAGCTCGTGATGATAAATGGCGACGGAATTCACTAGACAAAGCATCATAATCTGTAGGCTGAAGCCAGGCTTTGATTTTTGCCAGCTCTCCTTGTGAGAGACTAGCCTCTAGCTGGTCAATCACCTCAAATTCGTCGAGCTCAGATGAAGACATGATTCAAAGCAGTCGGATTTCAAAAAAAAAGACAATGCAATATAAGAAACACTGGAGTATGGTTTCAAGATAAGTTTCAAGCAAACTTGTAGACAGTGCGGGTGGAGTGAAAGAGGCTGTATAGCCTAGATTTCTACCGTGGAATGTCTGGAGCTTACAGACGTTCACAGGCACCTCACAGTGGAAACTGAGTGACCGAATACAGAGAATTGATTAATTGAGGCTGAAGACGGAGATACGGATGTTCTTGCCTCTATTGTCACGCTGAATAGGCATCCGTCTGCAGGAAGGAGGGGTAATCATTGCGGTGAAAGCCAGGGGTCACGAAGTTCTGATGTAAGCGTTGCCCACCCTCGACTGTTCCACTGTGTATGGTTTAGCGTGAGAGAGCTGTGGATTAGCTAAGCCACTTATATCAGAACTTGGGCACCCATCAATGCCAAGTTCGATTTAGCGTGAGAGAGCTGAATAGCTAAGATCCACAATCACCCTTACAAGCTCGGCATAGGGCCAAAGATTTACACGTCCATATATATTCACCGAGAAAGACTGATCTGATGCGAAAGACGCTTCACGTGACATGTAGATCATAGAATAAGCTCATTCTCTCAGTACAGTATGACACGGATGAACAATTATGGATCCGTGGATCTTCATGGTAGTCGAGAAAGCCTTAAGTGCGCGTTACAGTTCTCTGTCCAAGCATGACAGGGAAACTCGAAGACAAATCCACTGATGCCGCGTGCTTGCAATCCTATTTAGCCGTCTGCCACAGGTAAGGGGAACAAGCGGTACACTCACTTCTCTTTAGACATGATTCAACGCTCTCTGTTGTTGATGCCTCGTCTCCACTCATACCAAACGTGATGACCTGCCGCATGTCCGTGACATTTCTTCTGAAGTTTTTTTTTGCTTATCCGGAATATCAATGCCTCCTTTACGAAGAAGCCAACGACTGCGAAGGCTACTGCTGAGAATTATCTACCACCAGTCCCCACCTCAGAGAATAAGGATGGACTCAAATAGCAAGAACTCAACCGGAAAGTTCCTGCTGCAAGGCGTACAACCATTGGTTGTCGTGCCCCTTTGGAGATATCCTCTATATCTCCTCGTGCGACTGACATTCAGGCCGTTAGATCATATATCTCTCGGTACAACAACCCCAAGAAGATACTCAAGCCTATATATTCACTCCTTGGGTATATGATTGTCGCTAATGGCCCAACGAAGAGAACCTCGATTACTAGAAGATCCTTTAGTTATCAATATCGATTTTCTACATTCCGATAAGACTATCAATTATATTAGCCATCGCCATAACGAACTCTTTCTCATTATCTCGTCTTCAGAAGATCCCACTAAGGATTTCACTTTTGATAAGCCAGAGATAATACCTAGCGAATACTTCAGATATTGGCTACGTACGACAAAGACTGTGAGCTTGATCTCAAGAATATAAATCGGGACATGTATATCAAGCGGATAAAACTACGAGTTCTACGCACATATATAGGACTCAACATATGATTCGCTCCACGCTAAACTACGTGGGCCGTGACTCAGCGGTAAAGTACAAGAAGGGAGTGGAGAGAGATATAGGTGAAGAAACTACAGTAACGGAGGTAATTCTTGTTTTGTAATTTTACCGCCCAACCCTTGTATGAGAGCTGCAGCCATGGTCGCTACGAAGCCAATGGCATGCTGATATCCCCACCAGCACCAGTTAAGTCACTGATGCAGGCAGTACTTCATTGGGTTTTCTAGTTTTATCAGCCCCCCGTACTCCTGGTTGTCTTGGCAGACTCAGAGCAGCGCCATCTTTGGTTTACGAAATTCTGGCTTGTCGCTGCAAGACAGACGAGGCCTGCAGCTGAACCTACCACCAACGTCTTTGGAGAAGACTACGATGAAAGCACATCACTACCTCAACAACGATTCATCAAGGTCAGGCCCGTGCGCAAACGACGCCAGATACACACAAACGGCCTTGCTTCATTTATGGCTAGCACCTCGCGAGCTACGGTTTTCCGAGTAACCGGCCTCCCTCTCGACGAGGCTGAGCTCAACATCAAGTCAAGATTAGAACAGACTATCCACGACCACTTACGAGATGATGAGCGAGAACGCATAGAAGTTCGTGTCACCTGTATCCCTTCATGTGAGGGCGATCAGACATCGAATGCGCTTGTAGAATTCACAGGCGGCAATCCGAATTTCTTGTCGCCTCTCGAACATGATCCTTTGAGCGACTGGCAGATTGAAATGGGAGAAGATGATATCAACTTTGATCGTCACTTCTTTGGCTTCACCCAACTGTATCCTACGGCTCCTGCGAAGCCAGTCACTGCTGAGTATAGCGCCTCTGCTATTCTACCTAACCTTGCTAACACTGTACAGCATCATCGCAATCACAGGGTTAGACGGACACGCTTATGGGTCATGGCGGGGAAAAGGCAACCTTGGGCGAATGTGGCTCCGTGACTTCCTTTCGAAAGATCTACCGAACTGTCGGACGATGATCTACGGCTACAATTCTAAGTTGTCTAGCCATGGCGTTGATACAATCATGGATTATGGGCGGGAATTCTTGGAAGCAATCAAAGGGATTAGGCCTACGCAAGAGGTAGGAATCAGGGCCTGTGATTGTCGACTGCTTTGCTAATAACGAATTTCGCTAGGCTAGGGAGAGACCGCTCTTCTTCATTGCACACAGCTTTGGGGGAATTATACTTGCCCATGTAAGTCATTCGGTAGTAATCATAAGGCCGATGCAGGAACGCTAATGCTCTTAGTGCCTGGTAAAAGCGGTGCAGACGAATGAAGACGACCACGCCACGATCGCAGCTTTGTACAAGGCAACATATGGCATCTTGTTCTTCGGCACTCCGCACAAAGGACTTGTCATCGATGATATTCAGCGTATGATCGCAAGAGAGGGTCATCACCCGAGGGCGGAGCTTCTGGAGCAGATCAAAACCAAATCTGATTTATTGACCTATCAGCTGGTGGATTTCAAGAATCTCATTCGAGATCGGAAGATTGTGAGCTTTTATGAGATGCAGCAAACAAGACGCTTAGAGCTGGTACGATCATCTTTATTTCACTCTTGAATCGTCTAGAGCGACTGAATCGGTTAACTGGCGCTTAGAATCCTGACACTGGATGGGGTCGAACAGGAACATTTATTACTGCTGTCGAGTCTGGGTCTGCTCTTCTCGATCTCCCAGACAGTATCGAGACCAAGATCCCGGTTAATGCAGATCATTCTCAAATCGTCAAGTTTGATAATCGAAACTTCGAAGCATATAAGACAGCTACGAGATATCTCAAGGAGTTTGAACAAAATGCTGGAGAGGTGGTCTTAGCACGATTTTGTACGTAGTTGAGAGTTATCCTGAAGTAATGTCCATGTTACTTATTGTTACGTCTATTGGGAATATTAGACAATCTATTACTATCTATCTTATGCATATTTTTGGATTTGATTGCTAATTTGGATGGTCTTAATCAGCGCCAGCTAGGATCCAAAGAGCACCCGCGTTCATGGTTCCGTTCGAAAGAGACGAACATTTTGTTGGAAGACAAGATGCCCTTGAAGCTTTAGAATCACACTTCTCCACCAGGGACGTCCATAATCGAGTGGTTCTTGCGGGACTAGGCGGAGTAGGGTGAGTCTGATCCATCCTGTGTATCTTCTGGATCTAATTCAGCTCTAGCAAGTCCCAAATTGCTATAGAATACTCGTATCGTCTCAGAGACAACGAACCTCAAATCTGGGTGTTCTGGGTTCACGCTGCGACAGCTGAGCGATTTGAACAATCGTATAGAACCATTGCCGCTAAACTTGAGTTACCAAGCTGGGACGATCCAAAGACCGACATCTTCGGCTTGGTTTTAAGATGGCTTAGTGATATCGATAGCGGTCGCTGGTTTATGATACTCGATAATGCAGATGACCTTACAGTATTTTGCCCAGGACGAAAGCAGAGATCTCAAGACAGCGAGACCACTTCAACTACTATTTCGCTATTAAGCTATATCCCACGAACTACCAATGGGTCTCTTCTCGTTACTACTCGAGATAGAGGAGCTGCAGCTTGGATTGGCTCTGGGTACACCAGCGTCATTAGAATTGGTGTAATGAAGCTATATGAAGCAAAGTTATTACTGCGTTTCAAGATCCCAGATACAGGTTCTATCGAATCTCAAGAAACCGAGCTTGTAGAAGAACTTGAGTGTCTTCCACTTGCAATCACCCAAGCTGCGGCATACATTAGTCGCCTAACACCATGGATGACCGTCTCTAAGTATATGCAGCTCTATCGTCAAGGCGACACTGATAAAATCCGGCTATTAGATGAAGAATCCGGGGATCATAGGCGGGATCTTAGTGTGCCTCATTCCGTGATACGTACCTGGCAAATTTCATTCGATCAAATCAGAAAACAACACCCAGAAGCTTCAAAACTGTTATCTCTTATGGCTATGCTTGATCGCCAAGGCATCCCAGAATACCTGTTCTACCCTCACTATCAGGATACTCTAAGCTTTGGAAACGCTGTTGCTCCGTTAAATGAGTTTTCTCTAATAACTATTGAAAAGGAAGGCAACAGCTTTGAGATGCACCGACTTGTGCAGCTCGCGACAAAGAGGTGGCTTGATTCTAATAAAGAGTTAGAGAAATGGCAAGAAATGGCAATGAAAATTCTCTCTGATGCCTTTCCAAATGGCGAACCTAGCAACTGGGAGAAATGCGAGACGCTATTACCGCATACAACTCAAGTATTAAGGAAGAGTGAGATCAAGTCAAACCAATACATGGTTTCACGTGCAGCTCTCTTGTACAATATGGCCTGGTATAACTGGCTACGAGGCTATTACACACTTGCGAAAGAGGAAAGTCATGAGTCTCTTAGTATTCGCACAAAGATCCTTCCAAGCACGGATCTTGATATTTTCAACAGTATGGAAATCCTTGCTCTCGTCCTACAATACCAGGGCAAGTATGACGAGGCCGAGCCGATCTACCGGCAGACGCTGCAGCTACACGAGAAGGTCCTAGGCGAAGAGAACCCTCACACCCTGTTGAGCAGGGGCCTCCTAGCACGCCTCTTAGAAGACCAGGGCAAGTACGAGGAGGCCGAGCCGATCCTCCGGCAGACGCTGCAGCTGCGCGAGAAGGTCCTGGGCCAAGAGCACCCTGACACCCTGACGAGCAGGAACAACCTCGCAGGCCTCTTAGAGAGCCAGGGCAAGTACGACGAGG
The DNA here is from genome assembly GCA_003369635.1 of Coleophoma crateriformis. Lineage (NCBI taxonomy): Eukaryota > Fungi > Ascomycota > Leotiomycetes > Helotiales > Dermateaceae > Coleophoma > Coleophoma crateriformis. Next base: position 504,749 of record PDLN01000004.1, read on the forward strand.
CCGAGCCGATCTACCGGCAGACGCTGCAGCTATACGAGAAGGTCCTGGGCCAAGAGCACCCTCACACCCTGACGAGCAGGAACAACCTCGCAGGCCTCTTAGAGAGCCAGGGCAAGTACGACGAGGCTGAGCCGATCTACCGGCAGACGCTGCAGCTACGCGAGAAGGTCCTGGGCCAAGAGCACCCTCACACTCTGACGAGCAGGAACAACCTCGCAGGCCTCTTGAAGCGCCAGGGCAAGTACGACGAGGCTGAGCCGATCTACCGGCAGACGCTGCAGCTACGCGAGAAGGTGCTGGGCCAAGAGCACCCTCACACCCTAATGAGCAGGAACAACCTCGCAGGCCTCTTAGAGCGCCAGGGCAAGTACGACGAGGCCGAGCCGATCTACCGGCAGACGCTATAGCTGTATAAGAAGATCCTAGGTCAAGAGCACCCTAACACCCTAGCGAGCAGGAACAACCTCGCAGGCCTCTTA